>CM062815.1:497210650-497618150 GCA_031772625.1 Pinus tabuliformis
GAAGACCCATGAAAGTTACTTAAAAGAAGACACAAGAAGCATCTATCGCATATTGTAACATTAATAAATATGAACTTATTTTAATAAAATCTGATTTCATCATACATTACTTTCATCTGAAGAAACAAATATTTGAAAAAGCAGGCAATAAAAGAAAAACACTATCCAATATAACACACCATTGAAACAAGAACCATTCTACTTTCATATTCATTAATCTCCAAGGAAGATAAAGCTCTACAACCATACCCAAAACTTTACAAAATACCCAAAATCCTTTCATGTGGTTCTCTTCTCTTTAAATAACATCTCAAAATTTAATTTTTATCAATAATTCGTAAACTTTTAACTACTATAACTGAATTTTACCTAACGAGTCTTTGAAATATTCACATGGAAAATTTTCTTTGTAAAAGAGAAATTTTAGAAATTCTGAAAGCCTAATCTAAATAAAAACAATTTCAAACATGACATGTCATTGATTAGCTATTAGTTCCACTACTTCCATAAGTTGAGGTGTAATCATTTTCTCACGTATTTTTCAAATTGCTTTATTTGGATGTGGATACTCCATTTCTTGACGAGCTATCTGCAGATTGGAATACATGGTATTTGGTTTGGCCATGAACATGGATTTTTATAAACCACGGGATATGGAAATGACAGTACAAATAATTAACAATATTTTGGCCTTTCAAAGATTCTGATTGTTCATGAGCCTTTCCATCTTGAATTTTTATATTTTTTAATGATTTTTCATATGCATTCCAGGAAAGAAATTTTCTGATCCAACAACTGGTTAGATTTTTTTGTTGAACATTGATACTACTTTTTGAACTTCGTTTTATCGATCGGAGGCTTGAATCCGAAGAAGAGTTTTCTTAATATCCTTAAGATCAAATATTTTATCATGTTCTTAGATTTTGCGACCCTATCTTCTAATTCGTATTTTATTCTCTTAATGGTTGGTTCTCACTTTTCCAGTACTTCCTTTTGTTCTGCAACAATAAAAATATTATCCCAAATTGTGCGCATGGCATGTATAATTTCCTCCCAAACTATCCACTTCGCTTCCACTTGGGAAAGATTCCCCTTCATTTTTTATTTTAGTTTATTAATCGCTTCTTGAACAACTTATTTTTCCTATATCAATATGTTGTTCCTTTCATTTGCTAAATTGAACTGCCTCTCTTTGATATTTAACTATTCTCTTGCGTTTTCCGAAGAGCACTTTGTTTTCTCAATTCAAGCTCCGAGACCTTAAAATAAGCTAATACCTTAGATAAATGCTGTGGAGGATCTTGGGAATCTAGGTTAAATGGAAGGAGAGAAAAAAAAACATGGCTCTGGAGAGATTGCTCAAAATTCAAAATCTTCTTTTGTAGCTTGGTGACTTCGCTGTTCCTTTGTATAAGTTGTTTTAGTAAATTTTTTTTCTCCTATTCTACATGGAAAATCTTCGCCTTATTGAAATGTTCATAACTTAGCATGTTAGGTTTTTTTCTCAAGGATTGTACTTTTTCTTCTGTATTCTATAACAAAAATATAAGTACCTATCCATCTATTGGTTCAATTCTCAATTTGACTATCAACTTCCTATATTCATCTAGCTAGATTTGTTTTTCTCCGGAATTTTCCCTCTCTTTTTTCAACTGGGTAGTAACCTTGTCAAGTAACTTTACAACCTTTGTTACTGTTAGGTAAATTTTATTAAGATCACTATAAATCATTTCTCCAAATTTTTTGTGTAGATTTATTTTGTCTAGCAAAAGAATTTCATTGATATCAATAGAAAATTTCATAGCTTTGAAATTTGGCCCCACTGGGATTCATTGAGCAATGTGATGAACCAATGAAAACTTCAACTCATTCCTTTCCAAATCCATTTGTAAGAGTAGTCTTGTTTGATAATCCTAAGTGGATTACCTTGAAAACTAAGAGGTCATATTACTTGTTATTTTTATTCCCTTCTCTAGATTTTGTTGATATCCTTCTAGCAAAGCTTCTATTTTAGATAGAATATTCCAAGAAAAAATGTTATACCATTTCAGTAGAGGTTAAGGAAGGAATTTTCCGTTCAAGTTTCTCTAGCTACATCACAAAAATAAGTTTTTCTGAAGGTGGTTCTGTTATCACAAAATCAGACCCCTGATAGGCTGCTTATCAGGAAGACTTTGAGTAACTATTTCAAACCAAATTTTGGTTGAGGCTTAGCCTCCCCAACCTAAAAGGGCTCTCTCACAAGATTAAAGATTTTTGATAATGAATTAGATGGCTAACTCTATGAAACAAGTGAAGAAATATGAATGGTTGAACATGATCAGTAAGCATCCATTGGGCTTATGGAGTCAAGAAATTCTTTAGTATGACAATAAAATTAGCTTTACATGGAAGTCAGGGCATCTAGAATTCAACATATGAAGGGTACATCAGTAACATAAAGGAAAACACAGTCTACAAATGTATGAAGGACGTTAGAGCATAACCAATGAATTCTAACTATCATACATTCATACTACTGCAAATAAGGAGATAAGGACAAACATAAACAAGCCACCATTGCACCCTTGAACTCTTTCTGAATACTGAGAAGTAAAGCCAAAGTCTGCATTCATAAAAACATAATCTTCTACAATGGCACAATATGAGTCTTTCTCTGAAAATTTCCAACTCTTTGTACATTAGATCTTCTCCTATATATAGAGCTCTTTACATGACTTAGATTCCTCCTCTAGGATGAGGAAAATTCAAATTCTACCTGACCTGACACCTATTGACAATTAAAACTAACTATTAAATGCAAATGACAGCTAACTAGTAGTCCTAGAGACCTAAAACAATTAGGAGTGTAACTCTTCATTATGATTAAAAAAACCTTATCTAGGAATTAAACACTCCTTTTGACACCTATAACTCCATGAATTCGAATTTGATGATGCTCATAACCCTCCAGTTGGCCCTTGATGACTCATCCTTTTACTGTTCCTAGAAACTAGGAGATTGTTCCTTGCTCTGTTCTGGCTGAAAAATAGGTCTTGGGATAGAGCTCATATCTTTTCATAAAAAATGTATTTGGAAAAACTGGAGGAGTCTTTTATGAACCAATCCATGCTAAACAAAAACCTCTCTTAGCTTTTTGAAAAATCTTTCTAACACCCAGAATGACTCTTGGAAAAACAGGTGTAAAAATATGCTTGTGAAAAACTGCACCTACAACAGTTTCGTAGCGCAAGTTTGATCATTCATTTCTCTCAAATCATAATGGATTTGAAGAAAGTGGAAGATGTTTTTGTACTTCAGTATCTTAATAATGAAAACCTCTTTCACTTTTCAGCAATGAGTTTTCCATTGCTTGGTAATCCCCTTGGAAGTTGGTTGTTGTTTTCATAACATAAAATTTTGGAGTTCACAAATGTCCTTCTTTGTTTCTTTTAAATTGCATAAAAATGCATTTGATTATTTTGTTTTCCATGCCAGGTGTACCTTGCTCCAAAAATATTTCCCTTTGTTCTTCAAAATTGGCCCATCGAATGATAATATGTAGCTACAACAGTTTTATAGCGCGCTACGAAACTGCAGTGCATTAGGCATCACCTACAGCAGTTTCGTAGCGTGCTATGAAACTATTATGTAATTTCAAAAACACAGCTTAGGATCAAAATCTAACTTTCTTGAGTCCTTCCTTTTTCTGCAATGACTTTTCCATTTGACATGAAGTTGTTCAACATTGCATATCTAGACACCATTCTTCAAGGTAAGTATCAAAAGGCAATTTGTCCAAAATTAGGACTTAGCCTTACTTCTGTCATTTTTATGCAGTTGTGATGATGTTTCCTTAGCCCTAGGGCTAAGTCCTGTTTCAGATCTTATGATATCTCCCTTTCTTTTGACATTTTCTCCTTTGAAATTGCTTTAGATAAATCAACCTGGAAGGAAATGCCTTGCTTAATTGAGGAGCTGCCTCGCTTGAATTTGATGAAGATTTATGATCTCTGCTCACCATGGGCTTGTTTGCTCAAACTAAGAATTGTATCAAAGGTCTATTGCATGAACACAACCAAGATCAACATGAATATGTCCAGGATCAATTAACCTTTACCTTACCCTTTTTCTTTGAGAATTTTTTCAGTGATAACAGTGGCTCCACTTGGGATAGTGTGCTCCTGTAGTACACTAAGAACTCGCAGGTCCAGTGCTTTATCCTCTTATGACAAATGGACATTTGCTTGACAAGCATCCCCTTCAAGCTTCTTGGGCCTTCACCTCAGGCTTAAGCTTGATGATCACTGTAGGAGAAAGAAATCTATATCTACTAAAAAAAAATGCTCAGTCAACCTTGAGCTTATTTGCATTTTCCTACCTACCTACCAGCTGCAATTTCCGCTTTAGGTCAAGCAACATGATATTTTCAATAAAGCCAATCAATTGTCCTTTCTAATATTGGAGGCTCTTGACTGCATTTGACCTCAAAATAACCATGATAGTGAGATGACCAAATAAACTTATAATGTACCTGATCTTCATAATGCAAATGAAAATGAAATACTAGTGTGCAAATCTTTGCCATGTATTCACTTATAGGGTCAAAGAAGACATGGTTATTTTGATGATGATCACAACACTCTACATCTTTAGACAACTGATTCTCAACCACACAAGATTCCTTTGATATGTTATCCAATTGCCTTTCTGAATGATTCTCACAAACAATGTAATTTCTTCATTATAAAGATCATTCTTTGGTGCAAGCTGCTGCGAGGAATTACAAAAATGAACAACCTTTTCCTCTGCCTGAGGGTTATAAAAGCTATCTTCCAGTACTTCTTCTTGGTGTTTGCAATCAATTTCATACTCATTGTGATCAAAATATTGGCAAGTTTGCTACATCTTCTCATTTATTTCAAAGGATGTAACATGGTTTTCATAAGTAAACCCCTGTTGATTTTCATGTTGCATTTCATGGGATGTTATACTTTCTTCTTGGTGTTGAAATGCATTGTTATGAAGAGCCTCGAAAATTTCTTCATCCATAAATTCATCATCATCATAACAATCCTCCAAATACTAAATAAGACTTAAAGAATTTTTACAGCAATCTTTGAGTAGCAAGAAGGAAGGATGACATTCTTTATACATCTGATAGAATTCATCATGAAAATTAGCAAGCAAATATATTGAAACATTTTCCAAACCTTTATACCAAGACCATGCTTTTCCTTCTAAAGTGGTCATAAACATCTTCATGAGACAATATTCAGGGAAATGAACCTTAAGAGTGCATACATGCATATGGAAACCTAACAAATGAAGAGCAACATTGTCTTTCTTTTCATCTTTGAATATTGGAAGATCCTCTAACCAATCAACCTTTGGCATAGGATTTGGAAAACCAGGGATATGAGACCAATTCATAGGGGCATACCTGGCATTCATTCTTGCAATGGAACTCATCTTGAAACTTCATCAAGTTACTGATCTTCTATTTGCAGTAGTACGAATGTATGATACTTAGAATTCATTGGTTATGCTCTAACTTCCTTCATACATTTGTAGACTGTGTTTTCCTTTACGCTACTGATGTACCCTTTATATGTTGAATTCTATATGCCTTGAATTCCATGTAAAGCTAATTTTATTGTCATACTAAAGCATTTTTTGACTCCATAAGCCCAATGGATGCTTACTGATCATGTTCAACCATTCACATTTCTTCACTTGTTTCATAGAGTTAGCCATCTAATTCATTATCAAAACTATTTAATCTTGTGAGAGAGCCCTCTCAGGTTGGGGAGGCTAAGCCTCAGCCAAAAGTAGGTTTGAAAGAGTTACTCAAAGTCTTGCTTATTAGCAGCCTTCCAGGGTCTGATTTTGTGAAAACACAGTCTACAAATGTATGAAGGAAGTTAGAGCATAACCAATGAATTCTAAGTATAATACATTCATACTACTGCAAATAAGGAGATAAGGACAAACATAAACAAGCCACCATTGTACCATTGAACTCTTTCTAAATCCTGAGAAGTAAAGCCAAAGTCTGCATTCATAAAAACATAATCTTTTACAATGGCACAATATGAGTCTTTCTCTGAAAATTTCCAACCCTTTGTACATTAGATCTTCTCCTATATATAGAGCTATTTACATGACTTAGATTCCTCCTCTAGGATGAGGAAAATTCAAATTCTACCTGACCTGACACCTATTGACACTTAAAACTAACTATTAAATGCAAATGACAGCTAACTAGCGGTCTTAGAGACCTAAAACAATTAGGAGTGTAACTCCTCATTATGATTAAAAAAACCTTATCTAGGAATTAAACACTCCTTTTGACACCTATAACTCCATGAATTCGAATTTGATGATGCTCATAACCCCCCAGCTGGCCCTTGATGACTCATCCTTTTACTATTCCTAGAAACTAGGAGATTGTTCCTTGCTCTGTTCTGGCTAAAAAATAGATCTTGGGACAGAGCTCATATCTTTTCATAAAAAAAGTATTTGGAAAAACTGGACGAGGATTTTGTGAACCAATATATGCTAAAAAAAAACCTCTCTTTTGTTTTTGAGAGATCTTTCCTACCGCCCAGAATGAGTCTTTGAAAAACAGTGTGTAAAAATATGCTTGTGAAAAACTGCACCTACAGCAGTTTCGTAGCGCAAGTTTGATCATTCATTTCTCTCAAATCATAATGGATTTGAAAAAAGTGGAAGAGATTTTGTACTTCAGTATCTTAAGAATAAAAACCTCTTTCAATTTTCAGAGATGAGTTTTCCATTGCTTGGTAATCCCCTTGGAAGTTGGCTACTATTTTCATAACATGAAATTTTGGAGTTCACAAATGTCCTTCTTTGTTTCTTTTAATTTGCATAAAAATGCATTTGATTATTTTTTTTTCCATGCCAGGTGTACCTTGCTCCAAAAATATTTCCCTTTGTTCTTCAAAATTGGCCCATCGAATGATAATATGTAGCTACAGCAGTTTCGTAGCGCGCTACGAAACTGCTGTGCATTAGGCATCACCTACAGCAGTTTCGTAGCGCGCTACGAAACTGCTGTGTAATTTCAAAAACACAGCTTAGGATCAAAATCTAACTTTCTTGAGTCTTTCCTTTTTCTGCAATGACTTTTCCATTTGACATGAAGCTGTTCAACATTGAATATCTAGACACCATTCTTCAAGGTAAGTATCAAAAGGTAATTTGTCAAAAATTAGGACTTAGCCTTACTTCTGTCATTTTTATGTTGGAAATAATACTGAGAGGGGGGGTGAATCAGTATTATCAGATCAATAAAACTTTTTCATTTCCATACTTAGATACATATACGCTACTTCATTCAAGGGAAACCGCGTGTATACGCAACTGTGTCTAAAGCAACTAGCGTATATCCAAAATACTTATGATTCAATTAATCCATTAAGTGTTGATCTTTAGTTAGTGCATCAGAACTTCATTAACCATATGAACAGTAAGCAGGTGTAGTAAAAATAGAACAGATCATCACACTCAAGAAGCACACATGAACACCATGATATAAGGTGGAAACCCAATGTGGGTGAAAACCACCTGCTGCAATTCGTTTCTATCTTCCTTTATTAAGAAACTTATTTTACAATGTACTGGTGCAGTCCTTTACCAGCACACAGGCTACAACCTGCAGAAGGCTACAATCTTCTCTCGTTCTCTAGACTCTCCTGGAAGGGAGCCCCAACCGCCTTTGCTCCTGTACTAGCTAAGATACTAGTACGTAGGCGCCGGCCTACACTCTTCTCTCCTCCAGGTACCACGTTTCATAAATTTTTAGACTGGATACTCCTGAAGCACAACACATAATATGAAGGCCACGTTTCATCAAATTTTCATACTGGACCCATAAATATCATTGAAGCACAAAACAGTCAATACTAGCATCATCAATTTCTGAATCACTGAAACACTGAAACCCTGTCAATAACACAGTCACCAGAACACAGAGCAGATAACAGAACTCTGCCATAACCATCAAATCCATCTGCAACTTCAAATATTATCCTTCATAATGTATACACTACTATAATGAATCAAACCCGCGTACATACGCGCTTTTGCCAAAGACAACCCGCGTACAGATCTAAAAATAATTTCTCATAACTTGCAGCTGTACCAGACATCAGTCATACTCATAATACTTACAAAACAATACATGCGTCAGTATGTAGATCTAGAATAAGCATCATAAAGATAGTTCATTTCAAACCATTTGATCCCGATCTCTCCTTAGATCTTGTTCTCCATCAACTGGTGAGATCACTCCTTAGCTCAAATCAAGCAATGCAACATCAACCCATAACCTGCATATTGGATCTCATACTTCTTCAGATATTCAAGACTTTTCGGATACACTTGCCTAATGATCTTCTTCTCCTTTGATAGTCTTAGGCCTTGCTCAATACCACGGTCCAAAACCATAATAAATCAATACCAAGAGCCCAATACTTGGGATCAACACACTTGTCGAGATACCATGGTCCAAAACCATAGGTTCAAATACCGAGGACTAACTACCACAGACCAAAAGTAAGCTTTCCGACATGTACGCGCTTTTCTATGCATAAAACTGCGTGTATACCCTACTCGGTATATAGTGAACCTGTGTATACGTGACTTGGCATATAGTGAACTTGCTTGTATACCCTACGTGGTATATAGCGAACCTGCGTATACGCGACTTGGTATATAGTGAACCTGCGTGTATACCCTACTTGGTATATAGTGAACCTGCGTATATATATTTTCTCTTCATACTTGTAGTCTGATCATCAATTCCTTGCTGCTATCCTTCTGCACTATGATTTGTCATTAGTGTGATTTTCCATCAAGGACAACACTTGTCTCATAATGCCAACAATCTCCCCCTTTGGACTTGATGGCAAAGCTAACTTGTCACACTTAGAACTTGATCTTCTTGTTCCTTTGAGCTGTCCTGCATCCCATGCATTTAGTCACATCTGTAGATTGATCTAGTTATATGTAAGTGAGATGTTCTTCTATGAGAGGGTTGCCATCAAGTACAACACATGCATCATAATGCCAACAATCTCCCCCTTTGGACTTGATGGCAACAACACCAAATCACTCCCCCCCCTTTGACATCAAGGGCAAAGGGTGGACCAAGATATTCTCTTTCCTTGATAAACATTATGTTGTCCATACTCCCCTGAGTACCTGCTGAAATCTCCAAATGTGCTCCCCCTTTGTATATGCCAAAGTGTACCAATCTGTCCATGCTCCCCCTGAGTACATGCCAAGTCTCTGTACTACTGAAGTGTGCTTTTCATGCTCTTCCTGACTGAAGGCAAGATCTGCAAAAATATGTTCTTCAAGAAGAACCATGAATTATACATCATAAGAGACCTTCCTATCACCAAAAGACTCAATACATACATCCATTTCCCAACCACGTGGGGATATACTAGAATTGACTCATCCACCCAACCAAGTGGGGATACATCAAAAGTTTACACATGATAAAGCAAGAACATTACATCTTCATCCCAGGCATAGTGGGGAACCAATATAGGCCGTTACATGACCTTGACATCATGAAAGAGATATCACAAAAGAGATATATGACCGAAATATCTAGAGCAAGACTTTATGAAAGTCACCAATAACTGATATCGCCAGCATCTGTCGATTCAAATCAGCAACCAAGAGATCCTTCTGCCTTTGTTTCACCTGAAACCAACAACAACCGTGAACTAGAACCAAAAGCTTCTAAGATAATGCCAACAATGCATCATTGGAAGATTATCTGGTCCCCCTGAACCTGTGCCAGATGGTCTCTGTCAGACCCATATCAGACTCTCTGCAACCAACATCTGTCCCTGCTGATTTCCTTCAAAACTCCATATACGCATCTGCATCCACATAAACAAGCGTATATACGCGGATAGGCCTTATGAAACTCGCGTACAACCATTTCCATATCAGCAACCTGTAAATGTCCTGCAACAAGGTATGTCTGAACATAGATGTCAACTCCTCCTTTTAAACATCATCATGAAATCATTCACATTATATGTGAAACCACCATAGCCATTACATCAATGTCAAGATCTACATGATCCAAGTATCATTACTTGGGAACATCTGCATCAATCAACATATGTAAGTATCAACCTATCATCATATAAGAACTCATCACCATGTCTCCAACAAAGCAACTTTGAGTAGTCATCCATGTATCAGCACTATGTATCTTGAGCTCAAGCTCATTTGACAAAACTTCTTGATATCATCAACAGCAACAATCCTTATCCACAAGAGTGCCTGCATCATAACTGTATGCATATGATGACAACAGCATATGAGTGACTCATCATCAAGTGAGGAAGATGTGTATTCAAGCTTTGTACTTCTCCTTATCCTTATGAAGATCACCATGCATCATCAAAGAATCAACCATAAATCTGATCTGAACATCAACTATGTATCCCCAAGAATCATATGAGATTTTATCATGGACAACTCATAACCACATCATAGCAAGATATATCATTTAGCCATATAAGCATCATCACCAAGGACTATTAACCATAATGCCAACAATGAATTATTAAAGGCATATGCTCCCCCTCAACCTGTGCCATCTGTTAGATCTAATCATGCATATATCAACAATAAGCATCAAGACATCATCAAGTCAGGATCAAAACGCTTCTAGACATCTTACAAGTATCAAAACATTTCCACACATCCTCAGCAGACTGTAACTATTAATCAATAGAGTAGATAATAGACTGAATCATATCAGGTCCTTTTTCTGAGCCTGTCCCCACTGCTTTTCCTCAGACTAACATATACGCGACTTTGCAGTGTCTAGCTCGCGTATATACATGACTTCCCTTTATGGAACTTGCGTATGAGATTCAGGATACTGAAGTTTTATACTTTCAGCTCCCTCTGAGTCTGTTATGTCTGTGTTGTGCTGTATCTGAGTACATTGTGTTGTGCCACATCTGTCTGACTGTACTTCCTTCTTCTTCCATATCTTCAAGTGTGATGATGTTTTCTCCTTTTGGTGTGATGTCCATCCTTTGTTCCTGCATTCCTTTGCTATATGTCCAAGCTTGTTACATGCATAACATATTACATGTTTCATATTCCTCCTGTAGCAATTAGCAGCTTTGTGACCAAACATATTGCAAGCAAAGAAATATCCATTAAAGTACCTTGAATGTGATGATCTTTCTACATGATGGTCTTGAACCCTTCTTCTTCCACATCTAGCTCCAACATGTCCAAGATTATGATAACATTCAACATTATTCATAGGAGAAGTAAAAGATTTTCTTTGAAGAATTTCTTTCCTTGGTTGATGATGAGATTGACCTTTCATCTCCTTGTTGATCATTTTGGATTTCTCTTTATAGTTCCTTGCCTCACCTTGTGAACTAGATTCACCTTCAACAGATTCATGAAAACCAAGACCAGTCTTGATAGCAGGAGACCTTTGACTACTAATAATATCATCCAAGGCTTTAGTACTATCTTGAAATCTCAACAGTTTATCCTTTTCTTCTAATTTACTTTTCAAGATATTTACCTCAACTTGAAGTTGTTCCTCCTTTTCTAGACATTGCTTCTTCATGTCTTCTTCAGCTTTCCTTCCTTCTTCCAACTGATGCCTTAGTTTGAGAATCTCCTTTTCTTGTTCTTCATTCAGATCCTGTTGCATTTGACGAATTCTGAAGGCACATTCTAGTTGAGATTTTAAGCTGATATCTTCGTTTACCTGTTTTTCAATAGCTTGGAGTAGATCTTTATTCTGCTTCTTTGATTCTTCAAGATCTTCCTTTAGCGAGTGGATCGTGGCTTCAAGACTTTCATAGTAACTGGATCTATCTCTGAGTTTCTTGATGGTTGTGCTTCTTTCATTGACTTCATCTCTTAATGATGTCACTTCACCCTGCAACTTTTGACATTGATTTTCCTTGTCCTTGAGTAACTTTCTTATCTTGTTTCCTGCCTCTGATTGAGCTTTTAGTTTGGTAACTTCTTCTTTGAAAGCACATTCCCTTTTGTTCAATAGATCTTGTTGATCTTTAATTTTGTCTGTAAGCCTTCTAAATACTGCCTCTATTTGATACTTTTCTTGCTCACCCATAAAAGCAAATTCAGTTGCTTCACTATCACTTTCATCTTTTCCAAATGGATAGATAGCTGGAACATCAGAGGATAGCAAATTCATACCTGATAGTTCATCTTCATTCTGAAATGATTCTGAATATGATTCTGAATCTGATTCTGAATCTAAATAGCTTCTTATACCTAATCCCCAATCGATTCTCCCACTGTCATAGTTCTTCTAAGATGTCTTCTTCTTCTTAGGTGCTTTCTTCTTAAGCTTCTTTCCCATAGTTCCACAGATCTCCTTCAAGCGATCAAGCTTCTACCAAAGGACCTGCTCTGATACCAATTGTTGGAAATAATACTGAGAGGGGGGGTGAATCAGTATTATCAGATCAATAAAACTTTTTCATTTCCATACTTAGGTACATATATGCTACTTCATTCAAGGGAAACCGCGTGTATACGCAACTGTGTCTAAAGCAACTAGCGTATATCCAAAATACTTATGATTCAGTTAATCCATTAAGTGTTGATCTTTAGTTAGTGCATCAGAACTTCATTAACCATATGAACAGTAAGCAGGTGTAGTAAAAATAGAACAGATCATCACACACAAGAAGCACACATGAACACCATGATATAAGGTGGAAACCCAATGTGGGTGAAAACCACCTGCTGCAATTCGTTTCTATCTTCCTTTATTAAGAAACTTATTTTACAATGTACTGGTGCAGTCCTTTACCAGCACGCAGGCTACAACCTGCAGAAGGCTACAATCAATAGGCGTCAGACTACACTCTTCTCTCCTCCAGGTACCACGTTTCATAAATTTTTAGATTGGATACTCCTGAAGCACAACACATAATCTGAAGGCCACGTTTCATCAAATTTTCATACTGGACCCATAAATATCATTGAAGCACAAAACAATCAATACTAGCATCATCAATTTCTGAATCACTGAAACACTGAAACCCTGTCAATCACACAGTCACCAGAACACAGAGCAGATAACAGAACTCTGCCATAACCATCAAATCCATCTGCAACTTCAAATATTATCCTTCATAATGTATACGCTACTATAATGAATCAAACCCGCGCACATACATGCTTTTGCCAAAGACAACCCGCGTACAGATCTAAAAATAATTTCTCATAACTTGCAGCTGTACCAGACATCAGTTATACTCATAATACTTACAGAAAAATACATGCGTCAGTATGTAGATCTAGAATAAGCATCATAAAGATAGTTCATTTCAAACCATTTGATCCCGATCTCTCCTTAGATCTTGTTCTCCATCAACTGGTGAGATCTCTCCTTAGCTCAAATCAAGCAATGCAACATCAACCCATAACCTGCATACTGGATTTCATACTTCTTCAAATATTCAAGACTTTTCAGATACACTTGCCTAATGATCTTCTTCTCCTTTTATAGTCTTAGGCCTTGCTCAATACCACGGTCCAAAACCATAATAAATCAATACCAAGAGCCCAATACTTGGGATCAACACACTTGTCGAGATACCATGGTCCAAAACCATAGGTTCAAATACCGAGGACTAACTACCACGGACCAAAAGTAAGCTTTCCGACATGTACGCGCTTTTCTGTGCATAAAACTGCGTGTATACCCTACTTGGTATATAGCGAACCTGTGTATACGCGACTTGGTATATAGTGAACCTGCTTGTATACCCTACTTGGTATATAGCGAACCTGCGTATACGCGACTTGGTATATAGTGAACCTGCGTGTATACCCTACTTGGTATATAGTGAACCTGCGTATATATATTTTCTCTTCATACTTGTAGTCTGATCATCAATTCCTTGCTGCTATCCTTCTGCACTATGATTTGTCATTAGTGTGATTTGCCATCAAGGACAACACTTGCCTCATAATGCCAACAATCTCCCCCTTTGGACTTGATGGAAAAGCCAACTTGTCACACTTAGAACTTGATCTTCTTGTTCCTTTGAGCTGTCCTGCATCCCATGCATTTAGTCACATCTGTATATTGATCTAGTTATATGTAAGTGAGATGTTCTTCTATGAGAGGGTTGCCATCAAGTACAACACATGCATCATAATGCCAACATTTTATGCAGCTGTGATGATGTTTCCTTAGCCCTAGGGCTAAGTCCTGTTTCATCTCTTATGATATCTCCCTTTCTTTGGACATTTTCTCCTTTGAAATCACTTTAGATAAATCAACCTGGAAGGAAATGCCTTGCTTCATTGAGGAGCTGCCTCGCTTGAATTTGATGAAGATTTCTGATCTCTCCTCACCATGGGCTTGTTTGCTCAAACTAAGAATTGTATCAAATGTCTATTGCATGAACACGACCAAGATAAACATGAATATGTCCAGGATCAATTAACCTTTACCTTACCCTTTTTCTTTGAGAATTTTTTCAATGATAACAGGTTCCTTCACTCTAATCTCTGGATTTTCAATTTCATACTCCCCTTCAATTCTAGCCTGCTTTTCTGTTTGTTGATCCTCCATTCAACATCAGATTGTTGTAGAATCAACATTTTCAATCTCTTCTCCTTCATTGTAGGGTTTTCAATAGCACTTAATTGCTTCCCTAAAATTTCATTTGAAGGTTAACCCAATGGATTGCTAGTCCAACTTCTTTGTTTGCTAACTTCTCTAACTTTGGCCTACTATCATGAATGTAAGGCCATGAGCTAACTTTTAATATTCTATTTGAAATAATATGAGGAGGACCATACTACCAAGCTTCACCTTTTCCAAAATTCAACTCCATCTTATTTTCTATCTACCCCAAATATTTTCTTCTCTTAACAATAAGGGTGTTGCTACCTTCTCAAGCTTGAACTTGTACTCTTTATGCCTAAGGACAAAGTGTCTTTTATCAATGCTTAAACTATACCTTATAAATTCCAAGAAGAAAATTTTCATTGGAAAAAATACTCGGAGGCGATAAGGTTGTACTTCTACTCCACATAACCTAATCTCTATGTAATCCCAAATAGAAACCATTCTGCTACTCTTGTGACCATGTTGAGATGTAAATACTCATTTTCCTTAAGTAAAATTCTAGGAGGAATTTGATCATTTAGAATAGTGAAGGCCAAAGACCTAGGAGGATAAGTAATGAGAAAAACCATAATTCTACTTCTTTCGGATTAAATTCATCTCGTGAACCAATGATTTTAGTTGCTTTTGTGTATCTAGCATACTCAAGTTAAGATGGTTGAACTTTTCCACATGCAAATATGGAAATAGGTGAACTAGATATGAAGGATATCCAAAAAGTTTGGTATTTTGAAAATTTTGAAACTAGAAGTTGACTGATTGAAAATGTAGTTTGGAATGTCTGTGGTAACTCCGGGTTGTAACATTAGACTAAGGAAACTTTAATATTTTTAATTTTCAACTCCATTATTATCATCTCCAAGAATAAACAAATGACAACTAGGGTATGCTGGGAAATTTTAGAGAATAAGGCCAAATTATAATGGGCAATTGGCTGGGGAATTTAAGACCCAAGGGAAGTATCAGTTTAAATAGGTTTTAGTTACAAGTTTGGGGCAGAGTTGTGTAAACCCAGACCAATTTTCTAAGAATGGTTGTAAATTGTCAGCAATAAGGCATTTGGAAACCATTATAAATTAATTTTGGAGTAATTTGGAAGACATTTTCAACCTTTTTAGATATTATTAAGCTTTGTCGAGAAACAAAGGAAACTCCAAGCCAACTTATGAATTCAGGAAATTCATAGAAAAAGTGAACAATTGCATGATATAACCTTGATTGAACCAAGCGAAGGAGGTCATTTGACTAGTGATGGCATTCTAAAGCTTCTCTTGAGATAGCTAGGAAATCGAAAGAACATCAAGGATCCTGAATATTTGATTCTCTATCAAATAATGGGATTGTACCAAAGGTGGGTTGTGATTTCTTCATTTTAATCATTTTAGAATCCACGTAGAAAAACGTGAGAGTAGGTGAAAGTTTAAAAACAAGCGGAAAGATAAGGTATTATGTGTGATCTTGAAGACCAAGGTGGCGTTGATATGTTACAACTCACAGAGTTAACTAGTTCAATCCTTTGGCAGGATGCAGGGAAATAACTAGCGGGTGGAAACAAACCCTATTTTTATATCTAAAGCTACAACGGGAGTAAATTATTTAACGATCTCCAAATAATCTTATTTTGGCACCGAGTGACGTAAGATGCCACCTCAACATCAAAGTGTACCATTATGTGGCTGACTTCCAACATGGCAGAGTTTCTTTAACGAACCATATATTTCTCACATGGTTTTATTAAACCATATACCACTTACGTGAGGCCCCCATTGATGGTTTTGAATTAATAGAGGGAGGGTCCTAATTTTAATCTCGGGGATCTCAACATAGGTGATATTTTAAAACGATGTAATGTAGGGCCTCCTCCGCTGTTAAATTCCAATGGGGTGAGGACCCTCTCTTCCCGTCCGATAGTTGTGGTTATACATCTGTCCAATGATTACACCATGGGCTTGTGTACCTCTTAAAATTTAAATATTTGGTAGAAGAAACTTGTTTTCATATAGCTTATAAGTGCTATGGAACCTGGAATATATTAGTCCATGACATAATAATACAAAGTTTTGAAGAAACCTTTCTTGATTTTTTTCCAATTTTTTTTTAATTTTTCTTTTCTTTCTCGGCTTTATATACAAAATTATGTGTTTTTTTTTCATTATTTTTTTTTTTTTTTTTTGGCTTTTTTCTCTTTTTATAATTTTTTTATATATACAAAATAAAGGAGAAATACTAGTGCTACAACATTGGCTCTACCCGTGGATAGCATTTTGGAACAAAATGCCAAGAACCACAAATCAGTTCCTTCAAATTAGTGAATGCCATTTAATGAAAAATAAACACACTAGTACTTATAGTGGTCATAATGATATATACAATTAATGGAAACAGATGATCTAATACTAGAAGTAATGCTACAAATACTACCCATTTACAAGCAACTGTGGCATTCACCATCCATGTTTTCCAACAAAAAAGTATTGTCATTTTGGAATTCAACGACTTTGAAAGGCCTAAGCCATAGAAAATCAAAATTTCCATGTTTTCATTTATCCTCTCACCTGTTGTCCCACTTTAACACCATATATCCATGTTTAAATGTTTTATCATTTGCTCTATCATCAAATATCTTCTTCATTTTCTCCTGGTGTTTTTGTAAGTTCAACTTCACCTATTCCATATCTTCCTACAATTCTAGAAATTGATTCATTCTTCTTATTAGAGAATTTGTATCTTGTTCAACATATTACAATAATTTACCTATAGGTAAAGCTAGATGACTAGGTTGTAAAGAAGAAATCCGATATACCAATTCAAAAGGAAATTTTCATGTAGACCTTTTTATTATTATTTCATTTTCCCATAAAGCATATTTTAGTTGAGTATCCCAATTCTTTTGATTATAAACAAGAATACTTTGGTAATTTTAACTAGAATTTTATTAGATGACTCAACCAGACTATTTTCCTATCGATAGTATGCTGTGGAATGACTGAGGATAATGTTGTGAATTTAAAGGCTTGTGCACTGTCAATGACTAATTTTCTTGGGCACCCAAACCTCGCTAAAATATTTATGTCCAAAACCTCAATGCCAAATGTATCAGTTGCTGATCTACTAAGTATTGGTTCTATCCACTTGGTAAAATAATATTTATCAATTAGAATCCATTTATGTTTCCCACTAGACATAGATGAATTTCAATGATAAAATCCAAACCCCATTGAACAAAGGGAGCATCAACAAGAATAAGAATTAATGGCAAAAGGGGGAGCTTCTATTTACCAGAGAAGACTTGACATTTATTACAGTCTATAACTTTGAGATCAAATTTTACAAAAATCTTCGGCTAGTGAAATCCTTCCCTCATAATTTTATAATCGACAGCCCTCTAAGCATGGTGTCCTCCACATATCCCAACATGAAAATCTTCTATAATATTTGAATTTTCCTCCTTTCTAAACATAAAAAAAAAACTAACATGATCCCTCCAATATAGATTACCATTACAAATGCAATAAATCATGTCTTGCAACCCTAAATATTCAAATTTAGGTGTTCCTAATCGTAGAGGAACTAAAGGTATAATAAACAAGATATGATATATTTATACCAAGGTCAGTACAAATATTTATATTTAACTTTTAAAGGAATGTCATGAAACATTTGCTTTTTACCTGTATCTTCAAATTGTCCTTATTTACTGCTTATGCTCAACTCTAAACGTTTGAAAATAAATTTATCCCCATCACTTTACAGTTTGATTCAGTGAAAATTTTAGCAAGAGCCTATCCCTTTACCAACTTAGTCAACTTGATATTTATATCATAATGCAAAATATTTACTATCCAATGACCTTGCTTTCCATCACTATCATCTTGGGTGAGGGTACCTTAACTTCACTGGTGGGGATATAGGAAGTGATTCTAGAATGGAAAACATAAGTTCTTAATTCTTTCAGGGATTTGACCAAAGCATAAGCCTACCTTTCCAAAATATCATTTTTAAGATCAACATCTCTTAGCACTCTGCTAGAGAAAGCTATTGGTTTTTCTTTTCCTTCGTCATCTATTTCTAATAACACAACGACAATAATAGTATCTGATGTAAAGGAAAGTATTGAAAATGGTTTATTATAATCAGTAATTACTATATCTATTGCTTCACCCAAATCCCTTTTAATTTGTGAAAATGAATGCCTTCCTTCTGGTGTCCATTTCACTTCCATGTCCCTATTCAACATATCAATTATCTTTTTGACAATCTACAAAGAATTGAGTATGAACCTTCTCAAAAGAATGACTTTTACAAGAAAGGCTTGTATCTCTGTTTTATTCCTTGGTAAAGATATATTTTTAACAACTTAAACTCTTTTTGGATCAATTTTAACTCCTTTAGAAACAATATGACCCAGTAATTTACCTTATTTCATGGAAAATGAGGATTTCTTAGGATTGAGAGACAAACCATATCTCCTGGTATTTTTGAATGTCTATTTCAAATGTTCCAAATGTTCCTCATCATATCTATAGAATATAGTTATATCATAACTATATATCATTGCAAATTTATCCTTTTCACCTACGAAAGCAATATCCATATCACACTAAATTTTTTTCCCTACATTTATAAGTCCAAAGGGAATCTTGGCATACATGAATGCGCCCCATGGTGTTGTAATGCCATTTTATTTTTGTCTTCTTGATGAACAACAATCTAGTTACAACCAAAGAATCTATCAATCATGGACAACCTGATTGAATCTACTACTTTTTGCAATATGAAATCCATGTTGGGAAGAGGATAATCATCCTTTAATGATGCTATGTTCAAATTTGTAAAGCCAACGCACAGCCTTATTTCAGAATTCCTTTTTCCCAAAGGAATAAGATTTTCTATACATTCAGAATATCTTAGGGGAACTATAATCTTGGCTTCAAAAATATTCTTTACTTCTTTCTCAATTAATGGAAACAACGAAGGATTTATTTTCCTTAATTTATTCTTATATGGCTTGACACCAGTTTTCAAAGGAATTATATGTTGGATGATTTGAATAGCATATGTTATAAGCTATTCATATTTTCACTAAAAGACATATGAATATTGATTAAAAATATTAACATACCTCTTTTTAAACTCCACTGGTATTCCCTTTGCCAACATGATGGATTTTGGTTCTTGCTGAGTTCTAATATTACAGTTCCCTATATATTTATCTTCAAGTTGTTCTTCACATTTTAATGGTATATAGTTTTTTTCAAAAAGCTTTTCTGATGCAGGAGCACCCAAATGAAGAGGCGACAGCTGGGAGTTGGTTCTTGCTTGTTGTTTGTTTTCCCGTTCTATTTTGACAAATAGAGAGGGAAACACCTCAAATTTCTAGTTTTTTTAGTTTCATTTCATGTTATAGTAAATAAAGACTAAATCAGCCATTATTAGCTTTGATTTAGGCAAGATAGGATTAGATGGGAATTAGTTGAGAAAACTATCTCAAAACTGGAAAAAAAAAAAAAAACAGTTCCTCGAGCTGCAAGAGGAATTGCCACTGATGTATTAAAAATGACACAAGAATGTAGAGTAGGAGGTTAGAAAAATTGAGGAAGGTTGTAAGCCTATGGGAAGACTGTGAGGAAGGCCACTAGTGTGAGGAGAGCAGACCACAGAGAGAGTCAGAGTTTAAAAAATATACTCTCTGTGTTTCTTTTTCTTTTATGCGCAAAGTCCAATTCAGAAATCATGTATTTGTGTTTTCGAATGGTTGAAGAACTGAGATTAATATGAATCATAGCCTCTATATATATACTTGCAGGTGAATTTGGTGTGACCTAAGAGGCAAAAGGCTTCCAAAGAAGAAATTTACTCACAATGCAACGGAAGCATGAAAAAGGCCTGAAGACAAAGGAACCAAGGTTAAAAAGGTGATACTCAGGGGCCGTTGGATCTAACAGAATGACAGCAAGGATTAGATCGGCGAAGTTTTTATGTAACTTTGGGCCACAAGCAGAAAACCTAAAACTACAAATGAAAATCGGTGAAAAGCAAAGTCTGGATAGACCCAGACCTGGCATTTAATGAAGCGGAATTAAGAATCTATCGGGTCCAAGAGGTTAGTCGCATCGAAGCTTTATAGAGGTGGGGTATCAGCCTTAGGATACGCCGACTTGTTGACTTGCAATATGGCGACAGAGCAATACCGATAGCCAATAATCGACGATCAAGTATCAAGGGGGTCGGAGAGTGGAGGTCGTCACCGCGGACCCAATGACAACTACAAAGTGTGGCTTATAAACTTTTAAGTCTAGCTTTGTGTTCTGGCGGGGTTTACCCTTGTTCTAAGTATGTTTCATGTGTAAACAGGATAGCATTGATTTAAGTGCCGATAATGTATCTAGGAAACGATAGTCGCATATTGGAGGGGCAATGATATATGTATGTGCGACATGCGAAGGGAGAGATGTCGATCAACGATAAATTTAACCTCGGTAAGTGTGCAGAGGCCATACTAAAGGCTGAAAGGAGTGTTTGCATGTGTATTTCCTTATAAAAATTTTAATAAGGTAAATAGCGCCGATAGGTGGTTTCTCTCCACGTTAACCAAAGGTTAAGAGGGTTGTATATATATGCATACCTTAAGAGGTTAAGTAAGGGTTTCTCAAGGGACTGAAGCATCTCGATAAAGGAAAAGAATCGTTGCAAAAGCTAAACTCCTGTGCGAGGTAGTAAACCTTAAATTTTAGAAACTAGCTCCTACTATTAAACGACGGCATCATTTTGGTATCAGAGCAGATTTTACCTTCTCTCAGTAAAGATGGAGGTAGGAAGAATGTTTTAAGGAAGAGCCATCATAAGAGCAGTGGATGGGGGATTAAGAGAAGAGATCAGAAACCTGACTGCACATTTGGCAGCATTGGAAGCAGGGAAGTGTAGAGAGTGAGAAGATGGAGATGATAGTGAAGAGGAAAATGTGGTTATGACAATTGGGTCAGATGATGAAGGGCTAGAAATTAAGCTCTTAAAGTCAGTTTTGTTGGCTACCAGAAAGCCAAATCCATAGCTCTCTAATTATGATGGCAGTTCATCCACAGCGGCACTATTGGACTAGATAAATGAATCAGATAAGTATTTTGAGTATGAAGAAATCAGTGAAGACAAGAGGGTCACGTTTGTTGTCACCAAATTGAAGGGACATGTAGCATTATGGTGGGATAGTGTACAGGCAGAAAGGAGGAGATTAAACAAACCCTTGATCAGAAGGTGGCACATGATGGTTGCGAAAATGAAGAGCAAGTTTCTGCCTAAATACTATCAGATTGCCCTTTACAGACAGGTACAAAACCTGAAACAGGGAATGATGACTATGAAGGAATATACAGAAGAATTTTATAAAATTAACTTGAGAGCTAAATATGTTGAGGATACTCCTGAGAAGACAACGAGGTTTGTAAATAGCCTGCGGATGGAGATCTTAGAATAAATTAGCATTCTTTCCCCTAAAACCATAGATGAAGTTTATCAGAGTGTTTTGAAGGCACAAGAAAAGATTGCCAAGAAACAAAATGCCAGGAGAGGATGTGGTTCTGGTAGAGGTCGAGGACAGACCTTTCGCAGAGGTAAGACTGCCAGTAGCAATGAAGAGGGTATCAGTTTGAAGAATTCAGGACAGAGTGAAAGGGATGGTAACACGAGAGGAGGAAGGCCATGTCAGGCGGAAAGAGTCGATAGTGCGGACACAACCAACCTCCCTAGGAGCCTAAGACTCTCTAGTGACAAACAAGACAAACAAGAGCAATCCTTCTCTAAACATGAATTTACTATACGAGAAATCAAGTGTTTAGATCCTACCTGTAGTCCAACGCTGTTGTAGCAGTCCAGCCTTGCTGATCCGGATGAGCTCCTCCTTCACTTCGAAACCTGCATTCACTAACAATCAAACGATTAAATAGCACTTGATAATCTCATAAAATAAAACATATTTAACACATAGACCAAGGAGTACATGAAACAACTCATAAATAACAAGTTATTGAGAAGAATGTACTCATTTGCATTAATAGGAAACAAAAGGAACAATTACAACCTGAGCCTTGGTGTTGTGCAAGTCCCTCCCAGGGTCCATCAAGAGTTCTCCTTTACTTTGACAAAGCTCACCCACTTCCAAATAGAACAAGCAAAGATGGTGATCTCTCCTCACAAGCTTCTAAATGGGAGTCCTAATTCCAGCAGCATCTACCCTTAGAAATGTTTAGCTTTCAACCTCTCCTCCTTCTGGCCCAATGCCAGTATTTATAGTGCTCAAGAGGAAGTTAATCAGGTCCACCATCAATGGGATAATCCCCTCTTTGGATGGGATAGCTCCTCTCTTGATGGGATAAGTTCCTCTTTGGTAGGGATACATGAACCATCTGGAGGTGCTTCATACACGTCAAACATACTTCTAGAAGCCTCTAGAAATGACCACAAGTAACTTTTTTGGAGTGAAACTTGCGCCTTTTGACCTTTAGAGGGGTACGCACCTGCCCCTTTACATACAGAGCATACAAGTATGCAGTTTTTGTGAACATTAGGTGCGTATATGCAGGTAAGGCCGAGAGAATCTGCGTACCCAAAGATAAACACATTTACAAAGACTTTCTCTCTTTTTGGAGTTTGACATGGAGAGCAGAGGCATAAGACTTGCCCAGGAGGATAGCATGACTGTTGATAGAGCCATACTAACTGCAAATAGCCATGGTGACATTTTTTAGTGTAACAGATTGCCCCCTAAAGTGCGAAGCCTGTAGTAGATTAGGGTTTTGTATTATCTAGGAAGGGTGAAGCGCTTTATCATTTCAAGGATTATCTCGTGGAGAGCCTGGTTAGAACCTGCAATTTTCAACACAAAATACATGTATAAGAATATATCATCGCTGAGGTATGCATTCCCATACTCAGATCAAAACTTTAACTAACAGACTAACTACTCTGATACAGGAATGATCTTGCAGTACATCATAATTATAGACTTGTGTAGACACAGTATGGACGCAGCCATCTGTTTATAATTGGTCTACTATATAATGAATACAAAACTCCTCGCAACCTGGATGGTGGGAATTAGATCCAGGGTCTTCATTTCTACTTCCCGAATTGGTACGATTCTAGCCATGCGAGTAAATGAGTTGATGTCGAACATGGTAGAAACCACCTGATTACCAGTCGATGATGTAAACTGTTAACAAGTGTGAGAGAAACCACCAGTAATGTCAATGGTTCTCAAAGTACCCAGTACAATCCATGAGATGTGAATGAATGAATTGATGTCGAACATTTCACGGAATCCTTCGATCGAAAGTCAATGATGTAAACTGACGTCAAAGGCGAGAAACCTGCCATTGATGCATGCAGACTTCAAGGTACTGACGATTTCTAAGTCATATCTCTAGATAATGTGCTGATGTCGATAGAAAGCAACCCATTGCAGGCAAGCCCACAACACGAAATCATTGTTCAAGTTGAAGAAATGTTGCTGTAAGGACTGACTCAGGGATGGTCAAATGGATGACAAGTATTTTTGCAGATGAAAGTTTTGTTTGCAGACCTCTTGAACACATAACGACACAACAGATGGCTTGGTGACGAATGACTCAAAGTTAATCCCCGGAACCTGGCTGAAGACTTTCAATGTGGTTTGATCAACTGTGAGGTAAAGGATTTCCCAACCCAGGTGAATGAAAAGTGTCGTGTTCAAGAGTGGTAATAAGGTTCCTTCTGAGACAAAGGATAACAAATGGGCTCATTCTTCTCTCTTTTCCCCCACCATTTCTGGCAAGTACCTCTTTATTTTTAACAAGCTTGAGGAGGATAACATATGCTTGATTATAAGCTCATCCTTCGGATGAGTCCAACCTAGTTTTGATTCGAACCCTAGGAAGGAGTGGTTCGTTCCTGTTTGTAATTGAACAGGTCCTTTACTGTGAAATTTTAACGAGCCCAGTATAGGAGAAACTCGGCGTTTTTCAATTTTAGAGAGTCTGAAAAACTTAAGAAGACTCCAGGTTGAACTTTTTCGTAAATTTGTGTCCCCCAAGCCCGAAAAAGTATAAAATAATACCTGGGAGAACCGCTTGATCTTGCGACCAAGTAGTACTTTCATAATTAGTGTCTCTGACCTGAAAATTAAAAATCGATCAAGGACACGTCGTTTTATTTCCGTATCGAGTTTGAAACGACAAAAACTCGGCAATCTTTTCTTGTTTTTACGGTCAGAAAAGAGCTATAAGGGGACCGTCTTTTAATTCCGTTTTAACGAGTGTAAAAGAAACGCTCGGCAATCTTTTCATGTTTTAGGAGTCAGAAAAGAGCTTAAAAGATGACTCTGATGTTTTGGTTCGTGAAAAATGATGATTTTACTCTAAAGTCCTTTTGTCCTGTACAAAAACGACACATTACTCATACCTGTTTAAGATGGGTAAAAATACATTGAAAAATGTCCTTTCATGGTGAAAAATAAACAAACTTAGCATTCATCCATCCAAAAAACCTATAAAAAGACTTTTTACCATGTCATTTTTACCATTTTACTGTTGAGGTTGAGAAAAGGGCTTTTGACAAGAAAACTTCCTGTGGACATTGCGGAGAATCCGACCGTCAGAATCGAGCGCCGTCTCTTTCAGGTATTCCACAACATCCTCCTCTTCAATTTCATCCGTTTGAAATTGATTTTTAGGTTTTAGTTTGATTTTTTAGGGGGTTTAGGGTTTTAGGATATGTTTCTCGGGGTACGCAGGTGCCCCATGGGCGACCTGCGTCCCCCGACCTTTTTGTATATAGGAAAAAGGTTGGGGTACGCAGCCCGCCTTCAGACCAGCTGCGTACCGCCGCTCTGTGTTCTGAACGCGGGGTGCGTACCCCGTGAAACACGCATTTTGAAAACCCAAACTCCAAATTCAACCTACCAAATTTTCTCAAATGAATTCTAACTATTGTTTTTTGGTGTGTAGGGCATTCACCATGCTAGATTGGAGAGAAAGAGAACACGAGGACGTTGATTTGGCCGCAATTGGTCATCAACCTTCCATTGATGCGTTAAAAGCATGCGGACTGTACAAATACTGAGCCATACCTGGCATGAGGGGCCAGGTGCCATTCCTTGAGTGGCTGGTTGAAAGGTGGAACATTCGGGATCAATGCTTCTACATCGGAGAGAACCAGCTCGAGATAGATCCCTCCGACATATATTTTCTCTCTGGCTTGCCAAATAGGGGCGAGCAACTGACTCTGTCCGGGACTAGGCCGGGTGGCCAATCCCTTGCTAGCCTCCGGCTAGAGTGGTGCAACAATCAGAACCAGGAGAAAGGGATAGAAATCAAGTACATATCCCTGCCCGAACTTATGGTGATAGCCTTTACTGTTACCAGACTCTGCGGCGCAGCCGCTTTACACATTGCCACCGGGTCCCAAATGCGGATGGCGATAGATTGCTACCGAGGCACCATTTTCAACTGGTGCGATGCTGTGTTGGCCAATATGAAGGGCCAACTAACCAGGGCAAAGAACGGACAACTGAAGACCTTTGGATATGGGCCTTTAGTTGTGAGCTTTGCCTTAGAGAGAGTTCCAATGCTGATCCCCCAGCATCTTACTGTTCCAGTTGGGGCTCCTCGGGAGCCTAAGTTGACGAGATGGGTTGTGGTAATGGCCCGGAATCCTGATGAGGGCGTGACAGTTGTTCGATTTCCTAATGGTTACTTTCACTGGCTAGAGGGCCAGGTCTTTGCTATTCAGGATTTTCCTTATGCCGGAATGGATTTTCAGAATGATCCGGACATGGTTCTTCCACAGGGAGAACAGTGGGACGACAGAGGTATTTCATCCTTCACAAGTTTTCAAATTATGTAGTTTTTTTTTTGTTTTTATATATCGCCTCAAAACTGACAGCACAAATTTTCAAAATGCAAATGTAGGTCCACGGCGTCCGGCCAACCTCCGGGCTTTTGAGAGGAGAGTACCAGCTGTACCAGCACCAGCCCCACAGGATGTGGCCACAGAGACCTTAGCCGAGCTGGAACAGGATCTAGAGCGTCTGACGGCGGGTATACCGGAGACCACCATAGATGACATTCCTATTCGACTTCAGCGCTATGTGGTCGCAGTCCCAGGACCTTTTAGGAGGTTCCTGTGTAGGGTAGCACGGGCAGTGGTCTCGTATAGAGAGCACCACCAGTGATTGGCTAGTCACTTTTGTAGACACATATGACATTTTTGGTTTTTTGTACTTATCATTTTTGCCGATCATAAGGTGTTTTTCAACCTATGATCGAAGACGATGTATATTTTTGACACACTCCTATCTATATATATATATATATCATTATTACCGGCTTATCTTGTTTAACATATGTGATGAAATGTTTTTAAATTTACTTGCATGATTATCGTAAATGTCTGTCCAACATTCGAGAAGCAATTGCATCTGCTAATGTATTTAAAGACCTTGGAATATGCTGATATTCAATGTAATCAAATGCACGTTCTAAGAGACGCACTCTCAAAAACAACCTTAATAACACAGGATTTCTAATGGCATATACTCTATTAAGCTGTAATACAACGAGTTCAGAATCTAACCTCACTATCAAACGTCGAATTCCAAATGAAATAGATTCAGACAATAATTCAACCACTGCACTGTATTCTGCAATGTTGTTCGTTGTTTGACCGAGGCTCACCCCATGCATAGAAACTAACTCGTCAGAGGGTGAATAGATAACCCAAGCTGCGGAAGAGATATTCTGTGTACTACGACAAGCACCATCGGCAAATCCAATGTACGTTTGGAGAGGCGTCGACATCTGCAATATCAAGAGTAGAACCAAGATAAGCCAGAATAACGACGAAAAACACACTTTCTAAGCTAAGCACACTATCTAAACTAACAAACATACTAGCTAGAAAGAAAACCTAACCTAACTAAAACTCTCCATACCCACCATTTAAGCATAATACCTCTTTAGGTAAAGTCCATTTCTGGTTTTACCCAAAGAGTCCCCATCAAAATCTACCAGCTCATAGGCCCCTTTTGCTAGCTTTCGCTTTACAATGTAGGGTCCATGCCACATAGGAACGAATTTTCCAGCACCTAGCTTATCGTTAGCTTGATCATATAATAACACTAGGTCTCCCTCCGAAAAACTTCGAGGGGTCACATTTCTATCATACTGAGCTTTCATTCGCTTCGCGTGAGTCTCGATTGCCAATGCAGCGTCACGTCGAGTCTCATCTAACGGAGCTAAGTATAATAAACGTTTCTCCTCTTCGGAAGTAGCTGGTAGTAATTCGACAGCCATTTGAAGTGATGGGATTTCGCATTCAATGGGTAACACAGCTTCCAAGCCATAAACTAGCTGGAAAGGAGTGAACCCTGTTGAAGTTTTCACTGAAGTTCGGTATGCCCATAGCGCTGAAAATAACATGTTGTGCCAATTCGACCGATGAATACCAATGATTCGTCGGATCATGATAACCAGAACTTTGTTGATAGACTCAACCAAACCGTTGGCTTGCGGATAATAAGGAGTAGAGCTATCATGGCGCAAACCAAGCTGGCTTGTAAGCTCAGTCATCATGATGTTTCGAAAATGGCTCCCATGGTCAGTGATGATTGCTTGTGGGACACCAAACCTAGTTATAATGTGATTGAATACGAAAATTGCAGCTGTTTTGCCGCTTGTGTCGAATGTAGGCATCGCCTCGGCCCATTTAGTAAAATAATCAACCGCAAGGATGATATACGCATGCCCCCCGGCCGAGTGAGGGTTACAAGTAATAAAATCGATACCCCATTTGGCGAAAGGATGAACGACAATTATAGGATGGAGAGGAGCAGGTGGTGCGCGCATCTTGCGATCAAACACTTGAAAGTTGTGGCACTTTCGGACCGCAATGATACAATCTTTAAACATGGACGGCCAGAAATAGCCAGCGCGCAACACCTTCTGAGCTGTGGCATACCCAGACATATGACCGCCACATGCTCTAGAGTGACAATCATTCAAAACCCTCTCAGCCTCTTCATGAGTTAAACAACGTCGAAAAACTAAGTCTGCCCCCCGGCGATAAAGTGTATCTCCAATAAGTCTGTATTGCTGGGATTGAAACCGAATTTTTCGACGCTCCGACTTTGAAGCTTCAGGCCGAAAGGTTTGGGTTTGGAGATAGATGATTATATCCCCATACCACGGATCTAAAGTACTGATAAGAAACAAAGATTCGTCCGCAATGGACTCCTCTGCCACAGTCTCTGTGTCAGTACGCGGGAAATCACACATCAATTCCGCAAAAACTAAGGATTTCTTAGACTTGGACTTCTCGAACTCCAAGTCGAACTCTTGCAGGATAACGATCCATTTAGAGTACTTGCCCCCTAGCAGTTGTTTAGTCAAAATATAAATCATAGGGTTGCAATCCGAAATAACTATAGTTTTACGGAGAAGAATGTAGTGACGAAAACACTGGACAGCTTGAACGGCTGCCAGGGCCAATTTCTCCACATGCGAATATTTTAACTCAGTGGGGTTTAACGTCCTACTAAGGTAATATATCACATGTTCTGTTCCGAATTCATCTTCTTGGACTAACACCATTCCAATAGTGGAATGCGAAGCTGCGATGTATAAGAAGTAGTCTTGGTTGTAGTTGGGAGGATGCAACAACGGTGCATGGGTCAACGCGTGCTTAAGTACATCAAAAGATTGTTGGGCAATCTCGTCCCAAAAGAATTGAGCGTTTTGTTTCAACAACCGTGTAAAACCTTTAGTGACCTCGGCGTAGTTTGGAATGAATCGGCGTAAAAAGTTTTCTTTCCCTTGCAAACTTTGGAGTTGGCGCAAACTCGAAGGAGGAGGCAATTTGATGATAGCTTCGACCTTCGAGGGATCGACGCGAATGCCGGCTTTTGAAACAACAAATCCCAGCAATCGACCCGTTTCTATACAGAATACACACTTGTGGGGATTCAACCGAATACGATAATGCCTACACCTCATAAAGATTGCTCGTAAGTGGACAAGGTGATCAGCTCGATGTAAAGAATGAGCAGGCAAATCATCGAGGTACGGTTGCACAATGTGCTTGATGTCATGAAATGCGTAAGACATCGCCCATTGAAAAGTGGCTCCGGCATTCTTAAGCCCAAAAGGTAATTTGCAGTAAGCAAATGTCCCCCATGGACAAATGAATGCCATTTTTGGTTGATCGGCAGGTAGAATATTGATTTGATTATAGCCCGAAAAACCATCCATAAAGGAAAACATTTCACTTCCGGCACAATCATCAATGATTTGATCGATATAAGGCGTAGGATAGTTGTCTTTTGGACAAGCTCGATTTATATCCCTATAGTCGATACAGATTCTTATTGTTCCTTGTTTCTTGTTAACCGGAACAATATTCGATACCCAATCCGGTAACGGGATTGGATAAATGAAACCTGCTTTCAACAGCTTCTCGACTTCTGCTTTAATTGCGGCCGCTTTTCTAGGGTGAATCTGACGCAACCGTTGCCGGACGGGTTTAGCGTCCGGGTAGGTTTTTATTTCATGAACAACAATGGCAGGATCGATTCCTGGCATTTCCTCGTAAGACCAGGCAAACACATCGCGGAATTCTTGGAATAGGGCCTTGTAAGTTTGAATTTCATCTTCTGTACATGAGGCACCTATATGAATGTTTTCCTCAATTCCGGGCTTCACTGAAATGTCAATGGGAATAGTGCGAGAAATATTCCCTAAATTCAACTCTGAATCAGAATGTTTCGTTGGATTCTAAGCGTCTTTGACATATTCAGCGGTAAAAATAGATGAAAAATCGTTTTCAAAAGCATCATCCTCAGGTAAAAACGAAGATCTATGATGGAGATCTTCCCATGGTAGATCGTCTACACTCAGGATTTCGCGAAGTTGCTCGTCAGATGACACGACTTCGGGAAACGCTATCCGTTCTGAGGTTGATGTGAAAAGTGATTCCTCACTGACCACATTCATTTGGTCGATTTGGGTTGAACGCGAGTCGGTAAAAGACATGACGGCTTCATAAGCAATTTCATATGGACTCAAAGGAATAGCATCACCGAATGAGTCTATCTCAGATTCAGATGGGACAATCCAAGGATCGTCGTAAATAATGGTGTCTGATGTAATCATATGAATTAATGCAAATGAAGGGTCTGCGTTGACTGGAGGGGAAGGAAAAGTTCCCAGTAAACCAGAATCTTTAACTAAACCTACGCCAACGTCCCTATAAGGGATTGTCGTCTTACCGACATGCTGGATACTCTCTGAAGAGGCTGGGTCGGATGAAAAGTATGTCAGCTGATCAATTGTCACGATCTTGCCGTTATGTGGAAACTTTATTACTCTGAAGACCGATGAAACAACCGCTGTCATAGCATATGACCAACTTCGACCCAAAAGAAGGTTGTAGTCTAGAGGGGCATCAACCACTTCCACATCCAGACTAACGGTTTTACCTTCTACCCCTATAGGCAATTCCTGAAGAATACCAAACGGACGGAACCCACGGCCATCAAAGGCCTTAAGGATGGTCGGGGATTGGTTCAGTGAAGGAGAACCAAGCGATCTCCAACACTGAATCGACATAATACACGTGGAAGCTCCCTCATCAATTACAGTCCGATGAATAGGCCTGTTTTTGACTATCACTGGAATTTGGAAAGCCATTTGATGGGGTAGACGCAGTGTACTATTTTCTAGATCGAAGATTATCAGATTCGGGTCCTGAACATCAACAGCTCCGATAGCCGACAAAAGTAATTTTCGTTGTGCTGGGCATGATTGTAGCACTTCTAAAGCCGACATTGCTGAGGGTGAAACAGCTAAATCCTCAACAATGTTGTAATTCTGGGCCGCTCTCGCATGTGGATTGAAAGAAGACCTTCGAAGTACACCCTTGGCAGGTGGTTTGATTACTAAGTCCGGGTTAGGTTTTTCGATCTGTAGTGGATCAGAACCAGGAGCTGAGGTTGATGGATTAGAATGAGAAGATTCTGCTTCCTTACCATCAACAAGATTCTTACTACCATAATCTTGCGACCGAGTCGCAATCCTCACATGAGACATCATCAAAATGGGTTCTTCACTGGCAGTCGAGGAAGAACCTATCATCTTACTCTCCTGCTTTGGAAATGGATCTTTCAACACAACAGGAGTGGGAGAACCTTTGACTATTTTCACAACCTCGGCCCGATGAGGGCAATCTCTTGTAAAATGATCCTCTTCACAAATAAGACAAGGATATCGAGGTTTGAGCTTTTCGTCATTGGTTTCCGACTTTTCTGTTTTCTCCTTCGGAGCCTTGTCTACTTTAGCCTTCTTCTTTCCTTTCTTCTTTCCACCGTTTTTTGATTTGGCCGTAGATGACTCTACAACGTGAATATCGGCGGAAAGTTCAGGAGAAGACTCTCCTGTCGGGGAATCAGGCAAGGTGATTATAGGAGTAGTAGAATTCTTGGAAGATTTCTTCTTGCTCTTTGTGTTCACCGTACCAATCATACCATCAGCGGCATGAGATCCCGAAGGAGCAGCAGCGATTTGATTTGATTTTGGAAGATCTGGGATCTTCTCGTGTAACGTACCCGACTGAGTATAAACTAAGTCAAGGTACTGCGCCTGAGCAATGACTTGCTCCTCAGTAACTACTCCGGCCTTAGCTACATCTTCAGTAATCTTCGGCAATAATGATTTAACAAACCATTCAGCTAAGATTTGGTCCAGAATAAAAACTTTCACTAACCTTCTCCGATGTCTCCACTCATGAATGTGATCAGAAATGTACGTGGACGTCGATTGTTTTAGTGAAGTTAATAACTCCGTGCCGTTATCGTATCTGACCGGCAACTGAAAGTGAGTTAAGAACGAGGTAGCTAACTGGCTAAAATTGTAAAAAGAGGCCCGTGGTAACTCAATGTACCACTTGGCCGCGAGACCAATGAGTGTACGTTGGAAAAGACGTAAGCGGATCGAATCATCCGAGATAGAATTTGAAGCACACCAAAGGTGGTAAGTCATCACGTGATTGGACGGATCCTCTCCAGACTTACCTTCGAACTTGGGTATATCACTGGGCAACTTATTTGGCATTGGCGGCCAGAACGGAAGATATTGAATTGGATCGTTCGTTAGGCGCGTCAAGTCTGGTAAATCCAAAGTTGCGATAAACGGTAATTGCCGGTTAGGATTTCTAAAACTCTGGGTCACAAGACCAGTCCCAGGAGGAGGAGATCCAGGATAACTAGGAACAGGAATCACGTTAGGGATATTATATCCTCCTGGAAAACCAGGATTAGCCGGACCGTACTGGGGTTGTTGAGGTTGTTGATAAGTGTACCCAGGATACGGTTGATACTGGTAAACCGGTTGTTGGACAGCTTGCCCATATTGGTACTATCCCTGGTACGGTTGATGAACAAATTGAGGTTGAGTAGTGACAACCGTACTTATACCAGGCTGACCTATAGGCATCTGAACCTTAGTTTGAATCGTAGATCCAGATACGGGTAAAGATGTCTGAGGAGTAGTTACAGAGACAGTAGAAACAGGAGCTGTTGATACTCCAGAAGTAAGTGCGGCAGATGTTGCGGTAGCTGCAGCAGCCGTTTGAGATGGAGTACTAGGTGCAATTGGCGGCTGAGTAACTACAGAAGTTACAGAAGTTTGAACATTTGACTGGACAGGTTGCGGTTGCTGGGGTGGACCAGAAACTACGGGTTGTCCAGCTTGAGGTAACAACTGTATACTTGGCTGCAACATCTGTTGACCTTGTGACGGATCCCACACTATCATTCCAGGGTATTGACCCGTAACAGGTTGAGGATACTGAGATCCATAACCGGATTGAGGATAGGATTGATAACTGAAAGGTACAGTTCCCATACCTTGAACATATGACTGACCTTGAGGTGGTTGATAACCTTGACTCGAGTATTGACCTTGAGGTTGATAACCTTGGGGTAAATACTGATACTGGGGTTGACCTTGACCTTGAGGTTGATACCCTTGAGGTTGATACCCTTGGGGTTGATACCCTTGAGGTAAATATTTATACTGAGGTTGACCTTGGGGTACATATTGAGGCTGGGGTTGACCTTGAGGCATGTATTGCACCATAGGTACATACTGACCTTGAGGCTGCCCCCCAGACACAATTTGTGTACCTTGAGGTTGCCCCCCAGGCGGTAATTGACCACCTTGAGGTTGAGAAACGAGAACTGAACCTGACATCATGTAAATGTCCCCTACACCCAACGGTTTATTACCATTGTTTCCAGCTAATAATCCATGATCGACGGGTTGAGGAGATGCCCCCGCGAAGATACCAGAAAGTGACTGATACCCGGTGGGAACAGAAGGACCGCCGTGTAAAAAAGATTCAGGAGATTGAGTGAACACGGACGACTGACCAGACATATTTACAGGAGTATAAATACCTCCAGGTGGAAAAGGAGTACGAGGTGTAGAAAAACCTATCCCTGAGTTGTCTAAATAATTGGTTAACGAAAGGTACCAATTAGTACTTCTAGGAGGACTGTAAAAGATAGATTCACGCTCCCTGAGCTCAATAGTAAGTTGATCTTCAAGGTTAGAGACGCCTATTTCTTCCTCTGGAGCAAGTTCTTCAATAGCAATCAAACTAGTAGGAAGATTTTCGGTGATAACTCGTTCTACTCTTGGTGAATCTGGAACACTAGAAGTTGGAGTAACAGGTTCAGATATTTCAGGTTCTTCGCCTATATCACTAGTAGATGAAAAAATACCAGCAATCTCGGAAACTGTAACAGCTTCGGGATTATAACCTGTCTCTAGACTTTGGTAATCTGGATGGACTACCAAGGAAGATTCTCCTTCTTCAGGTGAACCTACTCTACTGCCACTAGGAGGAGTTACAAGGACCTTCAATCCTTCGTACTGACCCGGGACGTCTTCAGGAGATCCACCCCACGATCTACGGAGTTTCCTCAACAAATCAGTTCCGGTAACAATCTCAGGTGACTTGCCCCAAAGTCTACGGGACTGTCTCGGTAATTCCACCACAGCTAAAAACTTTTAACTACTACACACGAAAACAAAGTAAAATCTCAAATCAAACCACCTAAAGTCTCTTAAAGAACCAAACAAATTTGAATCACACGCCTAAAGAATCTAGGGCGTCAAACCAAGCACAAACAGTAGCCTTCCAGACCGAAAACGCTAGTTGGAGATGAAACCCAACATCGCTGGATTCAGTACAGAAGTGGCGGGTGGAACAGTTACCCCGGCAACCTGCTTAATGAATAGACCGGCACAAGTTCCTCCACTTTAACCGTCTCGAGTGAAGTGAACCCCCCGGAAAATCCAAGTGAGTCTAACCGACGTCTGCTCCAGGTACAGTGGGATCTTCCCTCCACCGTCACCTCGGTAGAATCCTAAAGATAATGGTCACTAAGGTTACCAACTGCAACAAATGTACCTGGGGGAACAGTCTACACTCCGACAGCACGCAAGGGCAGAGTATCAAGCTCAATCCCCTTGCCTGTTCTTTGACAATAATCCAAGGTTTACCGACAAGTGACCCCTGGCTCCTCGACAATGGTTAATCCGAGGTTTACCGTTTGTAATACGTGCGTGTCTGGCGTCGTTCCCAACGAGGGAGGATTGATCCCCTCACTGGTTCGGACACGAGCTCGTGCTTCTCCTTTAAGAGGAGCTTTCCCAGAGTACAAATGAGACAATTGGATTTATTCTATCACAAGATAAGCTACTTGTTTGGTTTTGTTGTCTTTGAGAGTTAATTGCTCTCCTACTCCAAGACACTAGCCTGATCTAAATTGGTGTTTTAGAGCCCTAGTAAATAAAAGTTACTAAGTTGATTTTACTTTAAGCGTTAATTTTATGGTTTTTCTTAAAGACAAAAGGTAGCGGAAATGAAACCAATGGTGTGTAGACTCGACTCAAACCACTACAAAGATGCACCTAAGATTATTTACGCTACTTTTCTCTTTCAATGAAACTCCTAACTAAGAGAGTTGGAAAATGCAAATTTTATAGAAAACAACTTTCTTAGTAAAGACAATCAAAGAAACAATTCTCTTTATCTTTCCAAGAATACAAACATGACCACTCCTTACGTGCACGAAAAATTCTTTTTCTTTCAAAATACCCCAAAGCTACTTGAAACAAAACTTTTCAAAGGAGATGTTTTTGTATTTTTTCTTATTTAATAAAGCATATAAATCTATTTTAACGAAAATCAATCTCAAAATCTATAAACTCTATGAAAAATTGACTCACAAGCAAATCAAAAAGAAATTTACTCTAAAGCAAACCTAACGAGGCAAAAGCCTACAAGGATGATTCTAGGTTGTTTTACTTGACCACAATCAAACCAAGGACGAGCTAATGCAGAATCAAAAGACCAGTCAAAACAAAACTCAAATCTTTTTGTTCTTTTTGTAAAATGGAATTCAATACTCAATCAACAAGCACTTCGAAATTAGCCAAAGAGACAACTCAAAGGTAAGTTGCTCTCACATGTAGACTTTATGACAGGTCCGACTCCTAAGAAGGCTGACAAAACCAGAGAGATCTAAGGCTTGACAACTTCTACCGCCAAAGTCACTACAGGACCTACTCAAAAATCAAACCCTAGGGCTTAAACTTCTATGAAATCCACTAAAACACTCAATGCTATCGAAACAAGTTCAGGTGAAGATCTTTGACAGGAGACTAATGGATCTGGGCAGTAAAAACTAAGAAAAAGCAAAATCTAAGAGGAAAAATGTAAAAAATGGAAATTTCTTAATTTTTAGCAGAGTACGCAGGCAACCTGTTAAGACAGGTGCGGGCCCGCTCTGTGCACACAGCAACAGTGCGTACAGGTACGCACTGTGCAATACTCAGAGGGTGCGTACTACTAGAAAAACCAAGAAAAACTAAATTCAATCTAACCCTAAGCTAACCCACCCAAATACAAAGTCACAGAGCCAAAAACCAGAAAATAATTGACTTTTCTCAGATCAAAGTTGCATACAAAGGAAAAACCTTTCACATCAATGGAGTCCCTAGTGGAGTCGCCATTTTGTCAGGCGGAAAGAGCCGATAGTGCGGACACAACCAACCTCCCTAGGAGCCTAAGACTCTCTAGTGATAAACAAGACAAACAAGAGCAATCCTTCTCTAAACATGCATTTGCTATACGAGAAATCAAGTGTTTAGATCCTACCTGTAGTCCAACGCTGTTGTAGCAGTCCAGCCTCGTTGATCTGGATGAGCTCCTCCTTCACTTCGAAACCTGCATTCACTAACAATCAAACGATTAAATAGCACTTGATAATCTCATAAAATAAAACATATTTAACACATAGACCAAGGAGTACATGAAACAACTCATAAATAACAAGTTATTGAGAAGAATGGACTCATTTGCATTAATAGGAAACAAAAGGAACAATTACAACCTGAGCCTTGGTGTTGTGCAAGTCCCTCCCAGGGTCCATCAAGAGTTCTCCTTTACTTTGACAAAGCTCACCCACTTCCAAATAGAACAAGCAAAGATGGTGATCTCTCCTCACAAGCTTCTAAATGGGAGTCCTAATTCCAGTAGCATCTACCCTTAGAAATGTTTAGCTTTCAACCTCTCCTCCTTCTGGCCCAATGCCAGTATTTATAGTGCTCAAGAGGAAGTTAATTAGGTCCACCATCAATGGGATAATCCCCTCTTTGGATGGGATAGCTCCTCTCTTGATGGGATAAGTTCCTCTTTGGTAGGGATACATGAACCATCTGGAGGCGCTTCATACACGTCAAACATACTTCTAGAAGCCTCTAGAAATGACAACAAGTAACGTTTTTGGAGTGAAACTTGCCCCTTTTGACCTTTACAGGGGTACGCACCTACCCCTTTACATACAGAGCGTACAAGTACGCAGTTTTTGTGAACATTAGGTGCGTATACGTAGGTAAGGCCGAGAGAATCTGCGTACCCAAAGATAAACACATTTACAAAGACTTTCTCTCTTTTTGGAGTTTGACATGGAGAGCAGAGGCATAAGACTTGCCCAGGAGGATAGCATGACTGTTGATAGAGCCATACTAACTGCAAATAGCCATGGTGACATTTTTTAGTGTAACAGGCCATACCAGCGAGGAAGAGCTAGTGGCAGATGCAACAGAAATGCCTATCTGTTATAGACATATTTGGGCACTGCAACCACAATCACATATGTCAATAAACCAAGGGCTCTAAAACCCCTAAAAGTGTTGTTTCATACCCTAAAGGATCAAGGTCAACTGATTGCATCATTTCCGAGAAGTTCTCCCTGAAAACCTGCCCAGAACTGGTAAAAATTGAACCATACAAACTGCTTCATGCTGAGGATGCGATGCATCTCACCTGCTACACACAAAGGGTGTGATGCATATTGAAAATCCCTTCTGTAGGGTGCGATGAGCAAGAGCAGACAAATGGCAGAGGCAATTTGCTAGGTGGAAACTCAAAGAATCTTCTAGAAACTGCTCATATGACACTTGCCTCTCTGAATTCGCCTAGGGATGAGTAAGATATCATGAAATATCCAAGTCGAACCAAGAACTATCAGTGAAATGACACTAATCAAAATCCTAGAAGCTAACTCACTCTCCTACAAACATCTATATATGGATCCCTCATCCTAGAGATCCAAAGGCTAGAATTTTGTAATTTGTAAGGAAGTGTTGTTGGTTTCTCTTTGAAACATTGTATTGTTCGGTGATCTTGCTTTTTATGAGGTAAAGAGGAATTTCATGCTGGGAGGATGATGCTGGATCAGACAGCTTGGTTGTCATCCTCTCTTCTACTACTTCTATTAATAAAGCTATTTGACTTTTCCTCCATATACTTGTATATCTCTGAATCTTGTATTTATATATGCATTTGGTATGGTTAATGTACATCTGATCCTATATTGTTTATGGTTATAGATCTCTATGCTTTCATGGTATTTTGTTGCTTTGACTCTACAGGTGTTGTTTGAAGTGGGACAAGTGAGAAAGGAGTGGTGAAAGCTCTATCAAGGGAGAGAGGAAACAAGCAAGGAGACTAGTGAAAGACTGAGATTGGTACTCTCTGCTTCTCTCTCATCTATCTCTCATTAAGGAAAACACAAGTAACTTTGGTTTGTTTGTTTCTAAGATAGCTACCCATCTTAGTGGGACTAGCAGCTCTGAATGGACAATAGCTTTCCTGATAACAAAATGGTGACTCCACTGGGGAGTGAATAGTTTTTTTGTTTTGTTACTGTTGTTTACTTTATAAAGTACAGACGGAGCCTGAAGTTAAGCTAGCTAGCCTTCGAACTACTTTTTCTATAAAACTGCAAAGTAGATCAATGCTGCTTCAGTCAATCTCTGGTTGGTTTATGAACTGAACATCTGAGTTGCAAACATCCTAAGTGCCCTGGTGGTAGCTCAAACAACCGCACTAGATCAACCCCTATACATTGTTTTTACTGCCTATCAAAAGATCAGCCTAAACCCCTGAACTTAGCTGCAAACTGTGAGGGAAAACCAAGCTCAGTCTCATCCATGGAACATCGCACTGTCTCTCATTCGCAAACTGGATGCATCGCACCTCCCATGTGTTGTAGGTGAGATGCATCCTTGTTTCCCTATGTTACAGGTGCGATGATTAAGTGAGACTGTTTCTGCCTCCAGATTTTGTTTTTTCTTCATTGTCTTCAGCTTTATTCAGTAGTTTTGCTGTCTATGATTAGTATATCACTGGTTAAACCTTATTCCTTTGCATTATTCAGCCTCCATTGATAAAGAATTGTGAATATTTTTTTTTATGTATTTTTCATCATTTACAATTCTACTTTGCAAATAGTAGCTTAATCGAACTGTCATCTTTTGATTTGAAAGTGTTGCAACTGTTGTTTTCAGTCAAGAAAAAGGGTGTCGTAAAGTCTTCCTCTTTTAGATAGTTGATTACAGTTTTTCTATTGTATTTGATTTGAATCATCAATTCTTTGAAGTGCTGAAAGCAGTTTTCAAGTCGAAATTGAAAGCGTCATCTTAGTCTTCCTTTTGCTTTTAACAGAAATTGCTAAAGTCTTGCTTTGAGGAAAGATAGTTCAGATCTGTACTTAGTTTTCTTTTTTGTCATTCTCACATTAAGGAAACTGAAAAACAAATACATGCATGTGCATTTGCATTTAGACTGCATGCGGAAATTGATTTAGGAAAAGTGCCTCTTGTGTGTGCTCTCTGCTCTATGTTGAAAGAATTTTATTTCTCTTTCCTTAGTAGCTAGGATTTTCATTGCTAAAAGAAAGTAAACGACTGTTTATCATCTTAGATTGCATATTTAGGAATTGTATATCTACATCACGCGGTGAGCCTTAAAGGAAAACTTCTTAAGAAAGATCAACTGTAAAATAAACTTCAATGAACATAAAAGTGCTTTGGAACCTAACGCACAACATCTAGAAGTCTAGGCTAGAGATGTATTCTGGCGTTGTAAATCCTAGTAACTATCGTTTTCATCGTAGGTTGGGTGATTCCTCCTCTTTGATACGTCAAGTGCCAGTATGGACTTCTGCTCCAACTTACTGTCGAGTATATATTAGGAGACCACAATAGGCTATATCCTTTATCCTTAGGAAGCCATGTCTGTCATCCTATCGATTGCAATGCATTGAACACAGCATTCGGGAAGATTGACTGCCATACGTAAAAAGTATTCTGCAATTTTGTGATTGGTTTGGTAATCCCTCTGTTTAGATTTCCAGAGTAGTCACTTTCATTCCTTTTCAGGCTCCTTAAAAGAAAAGGTCCATTTGAGCACTTGTCACTTCAGGCTCATTAAAAATCGAAGGCAACTAGAGTCATCTTTAGCTTCTTCTCGAATATTAAAATTTGAAAAATAAAGTTGTGTCAAAGTGTCATAAAATTCATTTAATTTGGAATAACATTTTCGCCTTTTTATTTTGAGTTGATCAAGTAAGTCAATCAAAACCCCACTGTTCACGGAGACTAATGATTCATCCGTATTTGACTCCAGAAACAAAGCCATTCCGGGCCAAGTGATCTCGTTTAACTGGGTTAAAGTGTCCTGGTTTGTTTGAAACTTGTGTTTCGACATCCTCAGAGACTCGAATTACTCAAACTATTTCTCGTATCCCTACCTCTACAAAAGAAGTTCCACAGTTATAAGGGGACATCAAAACTGATCCTAGTGTAATGGTAAACACTTCTATTCTTGAACCAGCTCCATCTAGTACTGATTCGGAAGGTGTAACCCCTTCAACATCTGTCACTGCAGATTCTGTACCTTCTTCAGCGCCAAAAATATTTTACGGACCTGATGGTCTACCTCTTCCACTTGGAATGATAGCTATAGAAGAGATTGTGGAGGATCTTCCATCCAGTACCCCATTGCATTTTGGAACTGGGATTCACCTATAGCCTTCTACTATAGATGTTAATCCCCATTCATCACAAGTTCCTATAGAATCGCTAGGAAGTCCTTTGGATAGACTCGATATGTATGAACAACCATCAACATCTAGGACTATACAACAGTAGCAGAACCTCCTGCCACTACTCTGACAATGTGCGCTAGTATACCATATGTCCCAACTAGCTCTTAACCACTAGATGGAGCCCACCCAGGGACTGTTTCGACAGCATGGTCTGTTCCTATTTGTTCGTCCGGAATATTATCTGGAATTTCCTATGTTGAGTCTCAGCAAATTGATCCTTCACAACAGTATCAATCTGGGCAGTCCAGTCTACAAAGACCAATTTTCCCTTTGAACACTAGATTGCCGCCATATGGAGGGCAATATGCCATTTCAATGTTCCCTCCGGGAAAACAACCATATGAGAGTTCACAACAAAATTCGGATCAAGCTAGAATTACATCCACTGGTTGGGTGCCAGTACTACCTCAACAACCAAGAGTTGTATATTCGATGCAAACAAATCAACCTATGTCAAATATTCCCACTACACCGGCTATTATGACGGTGTCGCAAGTACAAGCGCTGCCTATTGTATGTCAACCTCAAGTCTCTCAGGTCATGATACAACAGCCTCTTGTCTTCGCGACTCAATCACAATCATCAATTAGTGGCTCCTTAATTGAAGAGACTCAGGCTCAAACGGGTACTTTCACCACTCATCTTGGTGAAACATCCAGTATTGGACAACAACAAATGGCTTCACAACCATGCCTGGTATCAACAACCATAATTCCAGTAAGCTTACCGAGGACCTGATTAATAAAGCTTTATGGGTAATGGGTAGCTGTATATTCAAAATAGTTACCATCAATCATATCATAATGGTTATTCCCATCAACCTTATCAAAGTTATCAACATCAAATACATTATGCTGGTATGAAAAGACCGACTACTCAGGTGATCCCATCTTACCCTAGGTATGCTTCAGCAAACCTAAATCAACAGTTGCCTTTCGTCGCAACTTTAGAATTACCAGATCTAAATTGGCAAACAAATGATCCAATTTCTTACGCCCCTTGGTGGCCGGTGATTCCTCCTAAAATTTCGTCAGATATTCCTAAAGTCAATGGAAATTTGGGTGAAGATCTGTCGAATCATGTGATGACCTTTCATCTGTGGTGTTCATCCAACACTCTCAATGATGATTCGATTAGGCTTCACCTTTTTCAGTGAATGCTAACTGGTCTGGCAATGAAATGGTACATCGAATTCCCTAGAGCTTCATTCGATAACTTCAGTGCCCTTGCCACCAACTTTTTAACCCATTTTCAGTTACCAATAAGATACGAAATAGGAATAGAGCTTCTTACCAATTTTAAGCAGATGACAACCACTCACATATCTGATCATATTCATGAGTGGCGATGTCGTCGTCGAATGGTAAAAACATATGTTCCTAATCAGCTACTAGTTGAATGGTTTATTAAGTCATTGTTACCTTCTATTACAGAAGATGTGGCTAAGGGGGGAGTTGTCACTGAAGAGAAAGTCATTGCTCATGCGCAATATCTACACTTGATCTATACTCAGTCTGGCACGCTCTATGACAAAATCCCTAATGCTCCTAGACCAAAGTTTTCCGTTCCTCCTCCTCCTAAATCAAACAAGGACTCTCATGACAGCGACGACATTATTGGCACCTCAACTATGCAAACTACAAAGGCCTCATCTAGTAAAGCCCTTGCAGTTTCCAGTAAAAAGTCAAATGATAAACTTCCTGCCTTGAAGGTTAATGCTGTGTCGACCAACAAAGGCAAAGAACCGAAGCAACTAGGGGGCAAGAAGAAAGGGAAAAGAAAAAGGAAGAAAAAGGATGTTTCGTCTCCTGAAAAATCTTCTCAAAACCATTTTGGGCAAAAGAAACCTACTCGGCCATGTCACATATGTGATGAATACCATTGGATGAGAGACTGTCTGTATAAATCTGAGATTAAGAAGTTCTTTAAGAGTTCAAAAACCTCAGTGGTATTGACTGATCCGTTTCCAAACCCAGAGACAAATCTGTTTGCTAGCAATAATGCTTCCCCATCCCAAGTGCTTATGTTATCCATTTTGAAGCAGCAAAATAATGCTTTGATATCGACAAGGAATAAAGATTACAGGAATCCACAGCTGTTGAAAAACAAGGCTGCAAATCAACCTAGTAGTTCGACAACAACTTCAACCAAAGTTGTGCCACCCATCATTCCTGAGCTAACGATAAAGCCGCCAAAGGGAGTAGTACACAAATCGACATTTAATCCTCATGCTCGAGCAACACAGAATTATAATATAATAGAGGATCTGGCCCAATCACCATCTGCTATGTCGACGCTTGAAGTACTGCAAAATTGTCCCTCCAAAAAGCAGGCTCTATTATCAACAATAGGTGGGATTGACCTAGTGGATTCCAATATTGTAACCTTTAATCATAAAGGATATGAACGTCAGTTACCGGCTCAACTAGCTTTCCTCATACAAGTGAAAGCCCTCAACAAAATTGTTCATCGAACAATTATTGATGAGGGGGCATCTACGTGCATTATGTCATTGAGTTGTTGGAAAACTTTAGGCTCACCACCCTTGTCAAGATCATCAATTACATTAAAAGCATTTGATGGATGAACATACACCCCGTACGAGATTTTAAGTAACTTGCAAGTTGAACAGGGGGGAAAGATAGTAGAAATTGACATCAAAGTTATCGATGGAAACCTTGATTACAATATCCTACTGGGAAGGCCCTTGATTTATGCTATGGCCGTTGTTGTGTCAACTTACTTCAGAAAGATTGCATTTCCCTTTCAAGGAGGAATTACAATTGTTGATCAAGAAACCTTTCTTCCCAATAGTTCACAAGTTACAGGAAGCATTCCAATGATCCATGGAAGCTCTCATTCACCTGCAAATGTCGGAGTAGGGCTACTAAAAGACCCTGCATTAATGGGTACTTTTTCCCTACCGCCTCTGAGTAATTTGGCAGAAGTGGCCACAGTAGAAACCTGCAACGTGATATCTTCCATTCAGAAGATTGTCGAACATTTTGTTAGCATGGACCATCAATAGGTATTGCCTCCAAGCCCAATAGAAATTTTGTAGCAATCAATTTTCTTAGCATGGGCAGCAAACCCAAATCAACGATCATCGAGTGTTTGGATAGATAGGTCTAAGGAATATGGCACCTCTTCAGATCCTTGGTTACATGTACATTCTACAGATGAAGGAATTATTCAATCGATGATGATAGGAGAGGCACCATGGGAAGATTACCACCATCGTTCCCATCTTCCACATTACAACAAAGATTATTCCAATGACCTTAATCATCCTTGAGTTTTTTATTTTCTATCAAATACTATAAATATGGTGGATTCCGAGTAAAATTTGTCCAATATTGAAGAAACTATCGCCACCAAACCTAATGTGGTAGAGAATATTCATGTCGGAAAATCTTGTTCTTCTTCAGAACTGGAAATATATTGCGCTCTCTTTTGCGAATTTAGAGATGTCTTTGCATGGTCATATGAAGAAATGCCAGGCATTGACTCGAGCATAGTTGAACATGAAATCAATATGTATCCATATGTCAAACCAGTATGATAATGGCTTCGGCAGGTGCACCCAAAGAAAGCTGCTCCCATCAAGGTAGAAGTTGAAAAATTTTTACATGTTGGTTTCATTTACTCGGTTCCTCTAACTGATTGGATATCGAATATTATTCCTGTGATGAAAAAGCAAGGAACGATTAGAGTGTGCATTGATTACAGGGATGTAAATCAAGCTTGTCCAAAGGACAACTACCCTACATCCTTCAAGGATAATTTTAGGGGTGAATGTTCGCCCTTTGGCGAAATTAAGGGGTTTTAAATTTTTAGTGGGCGAATATTTTGTATCATAGTACATTTTTACAAATCACCTCAAATAGCCCACCTTATTTTAAGGGAGAGGGTAAAAAGGGTAAATTAGGACTTACAACCTTCCATTTGGCCATTTTCAGGAATAGGTTTTATTTAAGTGAATCCATTCGCCCATTTTCAAGAATAGGTTTTATTTAAGTGAATCCTATGGGCCAAATACCATATTTATAAAAGAGGTATGGTAAATTAATAAAAACATAAATAAATGAGAGGTATGGTAAATAAATAAAACATTTTTTATATTTACTCCATAAGTCACCTTATATACATGTAAGGGTGTAAACAAATAAAAATATAAGTAAAGTGGAGGTATGGTAAATAAATAAAACGTCTTTTTATAATTACTCAGAAGGTATGGTAAATCAATAAAAATATAAATAAACTAGACGTATCGTAAATAAATAAAACCTCTTTTTATATTTAGTCCATAACCCTCGTTCTATTTATGAAGGCTCAAGAAGGAGGTTTTATTTAAGTGAATCCTATGGGCCAAATACCATATTTGTAAAAGAGGTATGGTAAATTAATAAAAATACAAATAAACGAGAGGTATGGTAAACAAATAAAACATTTTTTTATATTTACTCCATAAGTCACCTTATATTTACAAACACTCAAAACATGGGTTATATTTAGGTGAAACCTATGGCCAAAATACTATGGGACAAATACCATGGACTAGATTGTTATTAATAGCATGCAAAAAACCATTATTAACCCTAATATTAGAATTAATAAAAATAAAAATGGCACATGGTATTGACCCATGGTATTCACCAAAATGGCACATGGTATTGACCCATGGTATTCACCAAAATGGCACATGGTATTGACCCATGGTATTCACCTAGAATGTAGCCTATTTAAATGGAGGAATTAAACCAACATGTAGCCTATGCTAAGATTCACTAGGACTTTACAAAGTTTTATTATTTAGTGAAAGACTCGCCAAGATCTTACAAGATTTTATAATTGAGTAAAATATTCGCCATGCCTGGTGAGAGATTCGCCAAAAAATTATATATACATATTATATTATTGATAAAATCGCCTTCCATTTTTCCTATATACCATGGAGATTCGCCCATTTATTATATTTATAAATTTAGTGGGGGTTCTTAAAATTTTCCCTGTCCTTCATCGACCAGATAATTGATGAATGCACCGTATGCGAAATCTTTTCATTTATGGATGGATTTTCCAAGTATAATGAAATAAATATCCGCCCATAGGACCAGTCAAAGGCTACATTTAAATATCCGTGGGGCACATTCGCGTACCACAAACTACCTTTCGGTTTAAAGAACACAGGGGAAACCTTTCAGAGGGCTATGAATTATGCCTTCCATGACATCAAGAACATCGTTCAACCATATCTCGACAATCTACTGACTCATTCGCGAAAGTGGACTAATCATCCACAACATTTGAGAGCTATATTTCTACATTGTTGACACTACAAGATACGACTCAATCCACACAAGTGTTTGTTTTGTGTTAGTTCTAGTCATTTACTTGGATTCATGGTTTCTAAGGACATGATTCAACTCAACCCATATAAGGTTCAGGTAATCATCGATATGCCTCCACCTTCAAATTTGCTTCAGATTCAGAAACTCCAAGGGAAAGCAAACTTTCTGAGGAGGTTCATTCCAAAGTTATGTCGAACTTGCTAAAGGTTATACACGTCTTTTGAAAAAAGAAGTACCCTTCAACTAGGATCAGGTTACGCAAGCTTCCTTTGATGCTCTAAGGGAATCCCTAATAAAAGCATCATTAATGTATGCCCTTGACTATCAAAAAGACTTTAACCTATATCTAGCTATAGCAGATTCAACCATCACAATGGTTTTAGTTCAAGAAGACAATGGAATCGAACATCCTGTCTATTATTTAAGCTGAAACTTAAATGATACAGAAAGCAAGTACTCCTATCTTGAAAAGCTAGCCCTTGTAGCTGTTCAAGCAATACTGAGATTTCGACACTATATCCTCTTTCCCAAAACTACCATTTTGTCAGATTGCAACCCTATGACTTACATACTGTCGCGTCAGTTACTTGGAGGCAAATATTCGAAATGGATAGCTATTTTGCAAGAGTTTGATCTGGAATTCGTAAAATCCAAATCAAAGAAATCTCTAAGTTACTATGTGACTTCCCATTGTTGTCCAACGATTCAACATCCAAAGTGTCAATCATGGATGAATCTCTGTTTTTGATATCTTCAAGCGATCCATGGTATGGATATATAATCATCTATCTCCAAACCCAAACATACACGCCTAATACCTCTCACTCAGAACAATGACGTACTCGATACCAGGCAAAAGACTACATGATCCTCGATGATACACTTTACCATTGCGGTATCGATACCGTTCTGCGAAGGTGCCTCACCCATGAGGAGGCTAAAAAAGTCCTGAATGATTATCATTCAAGCACGTGTGTGGGGCATCAATCTGGTGACGCTACGGCAAAAATATTTTACGAGTAGGTTACTTCTGGTCAACAATGTTCAAATATTGCATAACCGTAGGCTGAAGTTTCCATGCTTATCAAATCTTTGACTGCAAAACCAGAATATCACCCGCACCTCTACATCTAGTAGTTGTTGTTGGGCCATTCAACAAATGGGGCATATATTTCATGACATGTAACCCCACCTCGATCGGGCGGCATGGGTATATCATAGTTGCAGTTGACTATTTTACGAAATGGGCCGAGGTGATGCCTACATTAAACAACAACAACAAAATGGATGCTCTTTTATTTTTCAATCATGTAGTCTCTAGATTCGATGTTCTACAAGCTATAGTCACAGATCATGGATCGCATTTCCGCAATCACATGATGGTTGAATTGGCTACCAAATTAGAACTATCCCACAACAATTCCACTCCATATTATCCGCAAGCTAATGGACAAGTTGAGGCCATCAACAAGGTCATGAAGCACATGCTGCAAAGGATGATTAGAGTCCACAAACAGAGTTGGCACCTAATCCTGTACTCATCCTTATGGGCATATAGGACATCGGTAAGAAATGCAACTGGATTTACACCCTTTCAGTTGGTATATGGCCTAGAAGCGGTCTTACCGATTCAGTGTGAGATTTCATCTCTCAAGCTCGCAATCGACCTTCTCCCCGGAACTTCGGAGGAAGAGGCTTGCTTCTTGGAACTAATCCAATTGGATGAAACCCATCGTGACGCCACCTTGGCTAACAAAGCTCATAAAAAATGATTTAAGGCGCAATTTGGCAAAAATTTCAAACCCTATGTCTTCTCAGAAGGTGACCTAGTCTTGCTTTACAATCAGGAATCCGATAAATTGGGAGCAGGTAAGTTCCAATCATTGTGGATGGGTCCCTACATTGTTAAGAAAGTATTAGAAAAGGGGCCTACGAGCTAGTAGATTACAATGGGATTCCACTATCGCAACCCCGAAACGGGTTGTACCTTAAGCGTTACTATGCTTGACAAAGTGTAGTAATCTCTTTATATGATTTTGTTACATTTTTGTTTTCGTCAAGAGTGATCGTTTTGGTTAGGTAATCCACTTTTGAATTTGTTGTAGATGTCAAACCTATTGGAATCATTTGTTGGATATGCTGACGGAGATAGTGCGGAACCTATCTTCTCCAGCCTGGGCCATTTTTTATCCAAGCGACGAGTTAGTGAGTTTCAGAGGGGTATGTATTGGTTGGTCAATGAACAACATCGCTGAGTATAGCGCATTGATAGAACTTCTCTTTGATGCCATCGCACATGGCATACGCCGACTTGTTGTTAGGCTAGACTCACAACTTGTCATCCTGCAGCTTACTGGCATCTATTATGTTCCAAATCCAACTATCTATTGTATGTTCCTAAGGGTTAGGATTTTGGAAAGAGAGTTTGATTCTATTCAATATCAACACATTTCCAGAAACTTAAACACATAAACTGATTCATCAGCAAATTATGTGTTAGATAGAAATTTGCAACATTTATAAAAGAAATCATTTCAATCAACATTTGCATCAGGATCATATAACTTAACCAAAATAAAGCTCCGAAAATCAAAAATATATATAACTATTTATAGTCTTCTACAAAATGTTCCGTGTCCAGGACAAAATCGGTTATACGATGCAAAAACTCCAAAATACAGGGAAGCACCCTAAACTAATGGTGCTGGTGATAACAAGTCACCACCTATGCGATCATACGTAAGAGCCTAGTCCATCGACTCGACATGCCAGTGGTATGGTGCTATAATCTCAGAGGTAACTCATCGGTCCTCATATTGTGAATACCAAGGGTGAGAGCCTCGATTTGATCCTGCAATACTGCATGGGTCTTGATTATGTCCAAATCGTGAACCTACATCCTCTCCTACTGGAACGACAGCTGCTACCCTCGAGCGCACTGCTGGTCACACTGGTCCAATATCTGCACAAACATATGGGTTTGATTAGTCTTGATAACATTTAAAAAACACAAGAACATTATAAAAGCAATAAATAGAGATATGGTCAGATCTTTTACCTATAACACCCCACTACTCGCCAGCCGACAACAGCAAATCTGGGCCACCCCGGAAATCCATCCCAGCATACGGATACTCAGCAAAGACCATCTGCTGACAGTTGAACCACTCAAAGAAGGCATCAAAGAATGAAATCTGCAATTGACCAGCATGTCTAGCCATAAGATTGACCCATCTCTGTATCTGTGGTTCTGTCAACACTGGCACTCCGAGTGAAATGTACTGTGGTTGCATCAGTGGGATTTTCTCCAAGGCAAAAGTGGTCAGAATAGAACCATAACCAAAGTTCTTGGATCTTTCGTTCTTCACCTTGGTAAGGTGTTCTTTTATAACCGGAAGTACTGCATCACACTAGTTGAATACCTTTGGTTCAAAACATTCTAGAGCATACTGCATATAGGACCTGTTGGCCAAATGAACAGCCACAGTACCAGCCAATCTAGCAAAGGTGAAAAAGATAGTCCTCAAGGACCGATCAGTGACATCACGAATACTGATCTTGTCATCCCTACTCGGCTGAGAACCATCTCTACAGAACCGGTGAATATAATCCCTCACTGATTCACCCCCACGAGTGGATCCTGATTGTAAGAGAGCAGCACCACGCCTCGATAAACCAGTCAAGAAGTAGATATCCTCAAGTATCAAAGGGATGGATTTACCTTGAATCTGGAACACTTGGTTGGTAGGATCCCATACATCGAGAAAGTATTGCAACAAATTGATTTGTTGCCTCGTGCTGCATATACGGAAGAATTTGAGCAAGCCACAGTTCCGCAATGCAGTCACCGTACCCGGATCATGTAAGGCAATCATATCCTCTTCTTCATGCTCGTGTTCACACCATGTAACGACCATATTGATCCGATGAATTTCCGAAAAAAAAACAAGAGAAGGATTAGGATCCTGATTCAGGCAAAAACAGGCAAAATTTCCATGAAAAACAGTGCATAAACTTTACTCTTTGCACCCATCACACCCCAGTTGTGTACTAGGTGGGATGCATACTGACTGGCCAATGGCTAGCTCAGTATGCATCACACCTTTTGATGTATTCTAGGTGCGATGGGGAGAGAACAAATTGTTCAAAGCCTAGAGGCCCAGAAAAACAGGAAAACATGCTCAGAATCAGAAAGTAAAGAATGCAATTGAAGAGCTCAGGGTTAGATCCTACCTAGTCCAGACGGTGCCGAAAATAGTCCACAGAATCTCCCAGAATTAGCTGATGAAAATCAAGGGGGAAAACACCTCCAGAGCTCCAACAATCCCAAATTTGAATGAAATGGTAAAAATGAGAGGTAAAAACTACTTTTATGTTAATGTTCATGTAATTCAAGTAAGGTATTGGTTTTTTACACTCATTTTTCAAGCATGTATTTACATTTCTAATTAGTTTGATGGAGCAATTGAACAGGTAGTACGACCGTTGAAAGAACATAGTGTTAATGGTGAAATTCAACATCTCTAATTATTATCATGAGCAGGTTTATGCGACGTTCAAGTTCGTTAAAAAATAAACCTAGTAATGAGCATATGTTCCCCTAGAGTTCAAGCTCATTATAAAATGAACCCACCTTGGGTAAATAACCTTTGTGATTGCATAGCTATCAGCTTTTGAACCTTGGTCGTGTTCTTACCATCACCTCCACTCTTTTTAGCCGATCATATGCCTCCACTTGATTGTTTACCCTTTTGAGGAACAGCTACGATGAGTGATTCTATTAGCCACCTTCTTTATACTGCCGTGATTGAAAAGTTCCAAACCTTACCTGGAACCAGTTGCTATCCAAAAACATCACTCGTTCCTCAAAAAACGAGTCTCCTTGAAGCTCTTTTTAGACTCGTAAAATATGAAAATATTGCTGAGAAATTGGCCTCTCCAGCTTGTTAAAGTGATTGGAAATGCCATCCCTAGTCTATATTTTAATATTTTTGGACCTGAGGCATCATTACAGAAAAAGATCGAGTGCTTGTCTTTTTCAGCTCGCAAAAGTGATCGGAAAAGTCATCCCTTTCGTATTATTTTATACTTTTTTAGACTTAAGGGATTATACTACGAAAAAGGATTACTGGAGTTTCCTTTCCGTCTCTTTTTAGACTCTCTAAAATTGAAAAGGACCGAGTTATCTTTGTCGTTAAAATCGTTAAAACAATAGCGACAAACTTGTCCATGCAGACAAGAGTGACTTTCACTGTCGCTAGGCTCGCTAAAACATAGCGACCGGTTTGCCCGAAGGGCAAATTATAGAACAAGAATATGTTATCCTCCTTAAGCTTGAAAAAAATAAAGAGGTACTGGTCAGCAATGACAGGGGAAAAAGGGAAGAAAAATTGAATAACTTCATTGGTAGCAGGTCGCTCTTGAACATGACACTTTCCCTCCATCACCATGATTGAGTCGGGTTGGGTTATTCTGTTCACCAGTCATATCACCATTGGTCCTCTGTACCATCTATTTTGGGTTTAACGCTACCAATCCATTCCAGTGTCACCAATATGTTCAAAAGAATTCACTCAGAGAATTCACCAACCCAGCTAACGTCTCATCCACTGCAATATCTTAATGCTCCATTCTTTGATGACCACCACCTTGAACCTTGTATCATCAGATCATTTTCACCTCCACAAAATCATTTGCTCCATTTTGTGTCGTAGATGAGGGATTCATTAAGGCCCTCCTACGATAGGTCACTTCTTGTCAACATCAACTCATTATCCAAGAAGTTGAATTAGGAACAACCCTTTCAGTACTTTGAAGCTTGCATGCCTCAATAGCAATTTTCTCACTTCCGGCGACATGTTTACATCAATGGCCTTTGACCGAAAGATTTTGCGTGGTGTTCGACATCGGCTCTTGTATTCACACCATGTGAATTGTACTGCAGTACCTTGAAGGTCATCATCATTATCAGTGATTCCTCAAGCGCTTGTTAACAACTTACATCATTGGCTAGTAATCAGGTGATGTCTTTCCATGTTCGACATCAGAACATCTTTTCACATGGATCGACTTGTACTTCGGGCAAAGATTGAATGAGTTTGAAGACCCTGGATCTAGTTTCATCCATCCGGGCTGTGATATATTCAGGAAAATAAAGACATCAAATGTACATCATAGCTGCACAGATAATCATCCAAGCTAAGGGATGATGACTCTACCAGAATCATCATCCTACCACACGGAAGATTGTCTGTCCTATGTACATGAGAATGAATTTATAAAGCTAAGCATGGGAATGTCTGCATTAGCTAGATCATGAAAAGATTATAAAAATAATGTATTGTATTGTATCTTATTACATGTCACCTTCTAGTTTGAAAAACCTTGGATCCTCATGATAAAGCATTTCACCCGACATCAGAAGATTTATGACCTAATTCTTTAAGGGGAAACTCTTATAGACATATTTTGGCACTGCAACCCCAATCACATATGTCAATAAGCCAAGTGCTCTAAAACCCCTAAAAGTGTTGTTTCATACCCTAAAGGATCAAGCTCAACTGATTGCATCATTTCCCAGAAGTTCTCCCTAAAAACTGCTCAGAACTGGTCAAAATTGAACCATACAGATTGCTCCACATTGAGGGTGCGATGCATCTCACCTGCTACACACAAAAGGTGCGATGCATACTAAAAAGCCCTTCTGTAGGGTGCAATAAGTGAGAGCAGACAAATGGCAGAGGCAATTTGCTAGGTGGAAACTCAAAGAATCTTCCAGAAACTGCTCTTATCACACTTGCCTCTTTAAATTCGCCCAAGGATGAGTAAGAGATCATGAAATCTCCAAGTGGAACCAAGAAATATCAGTGAAATGACACTAATCAAAATCCCAGAAGCTAACTCACTCTCCTGCAAACATCTATATATGGATCCCTCATCTTAGAGATCCAAAGGCTGGAATTTTGTAATTTGTAAGGAATTTCTATTGGTTTCTCTTTGAGACATTGTATTGTTGGGTGATCTTGCTTTTTATGAGGTGAAGAGGGCTTTCATGCTGGGATGATGATGTTGGATCAGACAGCTTGGTTGTAATCCTCTCTTCTACTACTTCTATCAATAAAGCTATTTGAGTTTTCCTCCATATACTTGTATATCTCTAAATCTTGTATTTATATATGCATTTGGTATGGTTAATGTACATCTGATCCTATATTGTTTATGGTTATAGATATCTATGCTTTGATTTTATTTTGCTTCTTTGACTCTACAGGTGTTCTTTGAAGCGGGACATGTGAGAAAGGAGTGGTGAAAGCTCTATCAAGGGAGAGAGGAAACAAGCAAGGAGACTAGCAAAAGACTGAGGTTCGTACTCTCTGCTTCTCTCTCATCTATCTCTCATAAAGGAAAACACAAGTAACTTTGGTTTGTTTGCTTCTAAGATAGCTACCCATTTTAGTGGGACTAGCAGCTCTGAATGGACACTAGTTTTCCTAATAACACTATCAGTGTTACAAATCTCACAAGTGGGGACACATGTCCTTTGAATATCCTAAAAATGAAAAAACTAGGTAGAGGGGAGCATATATTGTTCAGGCAAATGAAGCGAAGGCACCACCACAGGAGGTGGACAATATGCCAGAAATTGGAGAAGCTTTGGTATTGCATAAGGTTTTATTAAAATCAACCAAGGAAGTAGCTGATCAGACACAAAGGAAAGAATTATTCCTGAATGTATGCAAGTCACATGGAAAATGCTGTAAATTGATTATTGACAGCGGGAGTACCGATGTTTTGGTTGCTACAAAGATCGTGGAGAAACTAGGTTTGAAGAGAGTAAAACACCCAACTCCATATAGGGTTTTGTGGTTGCAGAAGGGACACCAATTGTTAGTTGAAGAACAATGTGAGGTAGATTTTCAATAGGAAAGTACAAGGATAAAGTGACTTGTGACATAATTCCAGACCGTGGTAGTACGATAGAAATGTAGTGCATGATGGGTGGCAAATTGTTATAGATTTGTCAAGGATGGGATAAAGCATACCTTGGTACCTACGAAAGAAGCCAAGGAAGGAGAGGAGATAGCATAAACAAGCAGAAAAAAAGCATTACTACTGGGAGGAAATGAGCTTCTGCAACAGATTGAAGAGAGTGAAATGGGTTATGCGGTTGTGAGAAGACCAAGATTAGCGTTAGTACATACCAACCTTACTAGTTTACCAGAAGAGATGCAGAACATGTTGCAAGAATTTAGTGATATTGTGGTAGATGATCTACTTGACAAATTACCACCAAAGAGGAGCATCAGTCACCATATTGATTTTATTCTGACAGCTAGTTTTCCAAACAAGGCTACCTACTAGATGAGTCCAAAGGATAATGAAGAAATCCAAAAGCAGGTGCAGGAGTTGTTGGATAAAGGACTAATTCGGGAGAGTTTAAGCCCTTGTGCAATTCTGGCCCTTTTATCTCCCAAGAAAGGAGGTGAGTGGAGTATGTGCATGATTCCCGGGCCATTAATAAGATTACTATTAGGCACAGATTCCCATTACCTCGAATGGATGATATGATGGATTGTCTGAGTGGAGCAGCATACTTTTCAAAGATAGACCTAAAAAGTGCTACCACCAAATCAGAATTCAAGAAGGTGACGAGTGGAAGACAGCTGTCAAGACAAATGAAGGCTTGTATGAATGGCTGGTTATGCCAATTGGATTGAGCAATACTCCTAGTACGTTCATGCGGTTGATGAACGAAATGCTCAAGGAATTCATTGGGAAATTTGTGATTGTGTATCTAGATGATATACTTATATTCAACAAGATGAAGGAGTGTTATAGACATTTTTGGGCACTGCAACCCCAATCAAACATGTCCATAAAACAAGGGCTCCTAACTCCCTAAAGGAACAAGGTTAGCTGATTACATCATCTCCCAGAAGTTCTCCATGAAAAAAACTACTCAGAATTGGTCAAAACTGGACCATCTCACCTGCTCCATGGTCAAAGTGTGATGCATCCCACCTAAATGCACACAGGAGGTGCGATTCATACTGAAAATTCCTTTTATGGGGTGTGATGGGCGAGAGTGGACAAATGACAGTGTCAATTTGTGAGGTGGATGATCATGGAATCTTCCAGAAAATTCTCCTGTGACACTTGCCTCTCTGAATTTGCCTAGGGATGAGTAAGAGATCATCAATCTCCAAGTGGAATCAAGAACTATCAGAGAGAGGACACTAATCAGAATCCCAGAAGCTGACTCACCCCCTTGCAATCATCTATATATGGATCCCTCATCCCAGAGATCTAGATGCTGGAATTTTGTATCTTGTAAGGAAGTGTTGTTGGTTTCTTGTTGGAATATCATAATGTTGGGTGATCTAAGCTTTTCATGAGGTGAAAGAAGGGCTTTCATGGTGGAGGATGACGCTGGGTCAGAACAATTGGTTGTAATCCTCTTTCTTATTCTTGATTATTAATAAAGCTATTCAAGTTTTCCTCCACATTCTTGTATGTTTGATGATATATGCATTTGTGTGGTCAATATACATCTGGTCCTATATTGTTTATGATTGTAGATCTTTGTTCTTCGATAGTATTATGCTGCTTTGATCCCACAGGTGCTCTTTGAAGCTGGGTAGACAAAGGAGAAGCGGCAAGGATCTATCAAAAAGGAGAGGAATCAATTAAGGAACCAAGCGCAAGACTGAGGTTGGTGTCCTTCATTCCACTCTTATCTACTGTTCATAAAGGAAAACGAAAGTGGTTTTAGATTGTTTGTTTCTAAGATAGCTACCAGTCCTAGTGGGACTAGCAGATCCGAGTGGACACTAGATTTACCGATAACAAAATGGCGAGTCCACTCGGGAGCGAATAGATTGTTTGTTTGTGTATATTTGTTTGTTTTATAAACTTACAAATGGAGCCTGAAGTCAAGCCAGCTAGCCTTCGAACTGGATTTGCTATGCAAGTGCAAAGTAGATCAATGCTACTTTAGTCTATCTTTGGGTTTTGTTTATAAACTGAACAATTGATTTGCAAACCTTCTAATTGCCCTAGTGGTGGCTCTAGTAACCTCATTAGATCAGCCCCTGTGATTTCTATTTACTGTACATCATTTGCTCGGCCTAAATCCCTGAACTGAGTTGCAAACTATGACCAAGAGCCAAGTAAAGTCTCGTCCTCGTACCATCGCACCCTCTCTTCAAGGAAACCAGGATGCATCGCACCTCCTGTGTGCAGTAGGTGTGATGCATCCCTGTTTTCCCGTGTTACAGGTGCGATGATCAGAAAAGGGTAATTTTGCCTCCAGGTTTTGGTTTTTCTTCACTCTTTTCAGCTCTATTCTAGAATTTTGTTGTCTGTGATTCGTATACCACTATGGAAACCCCCTTCCTTTCCATCATTCCGCCTCCATTATGCAAATAACTGTGAATGTTTTATGTATTTTTTGCCATTTTCAGTTCTCTTTTGCAAAGTAGTAGCATAGTCGAACTATCGTCTTTTGATTTGAAAGTGTCGCAAGTGTTGTTTTCAATCAAAGAAAGGAATTCCACTGTTCTTGATGGTCGATTATACAGTTACTCTTGTATTTGATTTGAACTAGTAATTTTTCAAGTGTCGAAAGCAGTTTTCAATTCAAGATAGTAAAGTGTCGTCATTATCTTCCTTTCATTTTTTGAAGAGAAATCTGTTAGTACTGTCGCCTTGAAAAGATAATTCAGATTTGTACTTAGCATTCTTCTTGTCATTCACACATTAAGAAAGTTGAAAACAAATACATGCATGTTCATTTGCATTTAGACTGCTTGTTGGTTTGATTTAGGACAATGCATCTAGTGTGTGCTCTCTACTCTATGTTGAAAGAATATCGTCTCTCTTTCTTTAGTAGCTAGGATTTTCATTGCAAAAAGAAGATTAAACGATTGTTTATCATCCTAGATTGCATTTTAGGAATTGTATATCTACATCACACGGTGAACCTGAAAGGAAAATTTCTAAAGAAAGATCAACTGTAAAATAAAATTAATGAACCTAAAAACGTTTTGGAACGTAACGCACAACATCTAGAAGTCTAGGCTAGAGACGTATTTCGGTGTCGTAAAGCCTGATAACTATCGCTTTCACTGTTGGTTGGGTGATTCCTCCTCTTTGAGATGATAAGTAGCAGTACGGACTTGTGCTCCCATGTACCGTTGAGTATATATTGGGAGACCACAATAGGCTATATCCTTTATCCATAGGAAGTCGTGTCTGCCGCCCTATCGATCGCAATGCACTGAACACAGCATTCGGGAAGATTGACCGCTATACCGTAAAAAGTACTCTGCAGTTTTGTGATTGGTTTGGTAATCCCTCTATCTAGATTTCCAAAGTATTCTCTTTCGTTCCTTTTTAGACTCCTTAAAGGAAAAGGTCCATCTGAGCACTTGTCACTTCAGGCTCATTAAAAACCGAAGGCGACTAGAGTCATCTTTTTTTTTTTCTCGACTCTTAAAAATAGAAAAAACAAGTTGTGTCAAAGCGTCTAAAATTTATTTTAATCGGAATAACACCACCTTTCCTACGTTGGTCTTAGGTTGAGAAAAATGGTGTCCACCAACCAAGGAGTTCCCCTTGGGGGAAATCCTAGTCCTTTCTCCTCTTGGGGAGATGTTGGTGCACCTCATATGGCCACATTATCGCTTCCAGGATTGACAATTGGCTTGCCCGTATGGCTCTTCTCGGCCTCCGTCATTCAAAGCACCGTGATTCCTGAACAATCAAGTCAGCAACTAGATGATACTAAAGTTACCCCCAACCTTCTACTTCATCCGATTCTCCCTCTCCTCCTTCCACTTCACTTGATGAAGCCAGTAAGGCCCAAACTAAGAAGAAGAAGGAGAAGAAGAAGAAAGAGAAGAAGAAGAAGGAGCCAAAGATGAAAGGGGGAAACCATGCATCGTCTAGAGAAAATCCACACACTACACTATCTAGGCCTAAATCGCCATGTGTCATTTGCAAAGGAGACCACTACCATCGAGATTGTCCCTGCATCCCTCAGATCTTAAGGGACTGGTCTCCTCGTTTGCACAATTCGGTGTCATCGACCTCTGATGATCATGTTGAGAGTACACCGTCAACCGGTGAGAATGAAGTCCCTAGACAAAAAGGAAAATGTACATTTCCTTGTAGACTATGTGAAGGCGATCATGCCCTCCACCATTGTCCCTTGGACGGAACTAAAAGAGTTTTGGATGACCATCCAATTTCACCGTTATGACTTCCTCCTAGATATAAGAAACTCTTGCCAAGTCCATCACTGGTTGAAAATCTGACTGACACGCCATTTTTTTCGGTCGAAGCATCTGTCATTGAAGATAAACCCACTAAATCCATACCAGATGAAAGTCAAAAGGTTGAAGTGGTAGTCGACCCGGTCTTGCCTTCGGAAGGTCCATCTTCAGATGACACAGTCACTGAAGAGAATGAGAACGACACCGTCCAAATTCTTTTCATAAAAATGGACTCCGATGAACATGGGGGCAGTCTACCCATTCCTTTACCGTAGGAAGGAAGTTCATCAGAGTCATATCCGATCATCTATTCGATCCCACCTCCAAGCAACCTAGTTGTTTCCTTTGATTGGAACCTACTAGGCAGACCCCGTTTACCGACTAGTGTACCATTCCGGATCATTGCACAAATATACAGAATGGTCATGGCCGGTACCATCATAGATGAAGGGGCTTTTGTAAGTACCCTTTCCTCAACTGCTTGGAAAGCGCTTGGTTCGCCATCGCTTTTGCCTGAGATGAGAAATCTGACAGGCTTCGACAAAGGAACCAGTCGACCGTTAGGGATCCTTCCCAATGTGCCGATAACATTGAGAAAGAAAACCGTTCACATGAATGTAATGGTAGTCCAAGGGCCTCTGGATTATAATCTACTCCTTGGACGTGACTATATTTATTGCATGGGAGCCATTGTCTCCTCACTCTTTAGAGTAATGTGTTTTCCACACGAAGGCAGAGTGGTCAAGCTCGTAGACCAGCTGTCGTTTCCCGGCTCACACATAGCAAATAGTCAAATACCATCCCTAAATGGTCTTTTCACACAAGGAATGTCTCATCAATCTCTAGTCCTTCCACCTAATGAGCGCGAGTGATTCGGGAGGACATGATTGAAACCGAGGGGGCATGCACCCTGGTTTGTTTTGGTAGGAAAACCTTGGGTATAGAGTAGGTTTCTGCGAAGGATATATGACTGGTCTGACACACCCATCCGTTTAGGAAAATGGGATTAGACTAGAATAAGATTCCCTCATCAAAGTTATGTGAGTGGAGGCGACTGTGCCACTCACCTTTGTCTATTTCGGTAGACATCACCAAGGAAGCATTTTGTCTGCGACGCGGATGGAGAGCTTTCATATGGTAACCTGGGAATTTTTAGCTATACCTCGGGGCATGCAAACCTTTTTTCATGCAAGAGAAGAGCAACCATTTATTTTCTTATTTTGTAGTTCCTCAACCCTGTAAACTCGTAGGATTGGTAATTCCTAACTTGCATAAAGAAAGGATCTGGGGCAAAGCTTTGTAAGGTGCAAGATCCATAAAAAATGGCATCTTAGATGAGACATCCTTATTATACTACTGGCACGAGCAGTTTTAACGTGGAATTCAAGCTCATTAAAAAATAAACATAAGCAATGAGCAAATGTTTCCCCAGAGTTTAAGCTCATTAAAAAATGAACCAATTTCCGATAAATAACCATTGTGAATGCATTATCATCGACTTTTGAGCCTTGGTCGTGTTCTCATCATCACCTCCACTATGTTTTAGTCGATCATTCACCTCCGTTTGATTGTTTACCCTTTTTGAGGAACAACTACGAAGAGTGATCCTATTTGCCATCCTCGTGACACTGCCGTGACTGGAAAATTCCAAACCTTACCTGGAATCAGCTGCTACCCAAAATTATCACTCGTTCCTCAAAAAACGAGTCTCCTTAAGCTCTTTTCAACTGACTCGTAAAATATGAAAAGATTGTCAAGCGATTGGCCTCTCCAGCTCATTAAAGCGACTGAAAGTGCTATCCCTCCTCTAGATTTTAATCTTTTTGGACCTGAGGGATTATTACACGAAAAGATCGAGCGCTTGTCTTGTTCGGCTCGTTAAAATTACTAAAAATTCATCCATTTTGTATTATTTTATACTTTTTCGGACTTAAGGGATTATATGACGAAAAAGGATCATTTGAGATTCCTTTACGTTCCTTTTCAGACTCTCTAAAATTGAAAAGAGCCGAGTTATCTTTGTTGTTAAACTCATTAAAACCGAATAGCAACAAACTTGCTTACACAGACAAGAACGAGTTTCACTGTCGCTAGGCTCGTTAAAATATGGCGATAGGTTTGCCTGAATGGAAAATTATAGAACAAGCATATGTTATCCTCCTCAAGCTTGACAAAAATAAAGAGTTACTGGTCAGCAATGACTGGGGAAAAATTGGGAAGAAAACTTGAAGAAACTTTATTGGTAGCAAGTCGCTCTTGAACATGAAACTTTCACTCCGCATCCGAGTCGGGTTGGGTTGTTCCGTTCACTGGTCATACTACCATTGGTCCATCACACCATCCACATTTTGGGTTAACACTACCAATCCATCATGTCAGTGTCGCCGGTATGTTCAAGAGAAGTCGCTCAAAGAATTCACCCTGTGTCTCATCCACTGCAATACATTCACGCTCCATTCTTTCATGACCGCCACCCTGAACCCTGTATCATCAGATCGTTTTCACCTCCAAAATCATTTACTATGTTCCGTGTCGTAGAGGTGGGATTCATTAAGGCCCTCCTATGGCGAGTCACTTCTTGTCGACATCAGCTCATTATCCAAGAAGTCAACTTAGGAACAACCCTTTCAGTAATTTGAAGCTTGCATGCCTCAATGGCAAGTTTCTCACTTCCGGTGACAGGTTTACGTCAATGGCCTTCGACTGAAAGATTTTGCATGGTGTTCGACACCAGGTCCCTTATTCACACAACGTGAATTGTACTGCTAGTACCTTGAGGGTCATCATCATTATCGGTGATGCCTCTCACGCCTATTAATAATTTACATCATTGGCTGGTAATCAGGCGATGTCTTTCCATGTTCGACTCCAGAACATCTTTCGCATGGATTGACTTGTACTCCGAGTCAAGATTGAACGAGTTTGAAGACCCCGGATATAGTTTCATCCATCCAAGCTGCGATATATTAAGGAAAATAAAAACATCAAATGTACATTGTTGCTACACAGATGATCATCTCAATCAAAGGATGATGGCTCTATTAGAATCATCAGTCTCCTGCACAGACGGTTTTCTGTCTTATGTACATGAAAATGGATTTATAAAGCTGAGCATGGGAATGCTCGCCTTAGCTAGATCATGAAAAATATTATGAATATAATGTATCGTATTGTATCCTATTACAGGTCACCTTCCAGCTCGAAAAAACTTCGGATCCTCATGATAAAGCATTTCACTCGACATCAAAAGATTAACGACCTCATGCTTTAGGGGGCCACTGTTATAGACATTTTTGGGAACTGTAACCCCAATCAAACATGTCCATAAAACAAGGGCTCCTAAGTCCCTAAAAGTGTTGTTCCATCCACTAAAATAACAAGGTCAGTTGATTACATCATCTCCTAGAAGTTCTCCATGAAAAAACTACTCAGAACTGGTCAAAACTGGACCATCTCACCTACTCCATGGTCAAAGTGTGATGCATCCCACCTAAATGCACATGGGAGGTGCGATGCATACTAAAAAGCCCTTCTATGGGGTGCGAAAAATGGACAAATGGCAGAGTCAATTTGCGAGGTGGATGATCATGGAATCTTCCAGAAACTTCTCCTGTGACACTTGCCTCTCTGAATTCACCCAGGGATGAGCAATAGATCATCAATCTGCAAGTGGAATCAAGAACTATCAGAGAAAGGACACTAATCAGAATCCCAGAACCTGACTCACCCCCCTGCAATCATCTATATATGGATCCCTCATCCCAGAGATCTAGAGGCTAGAATTTTGTATCTTGTAAGGAAGTGCTGTTGGTTTCTTGTTGGAATATCATAGTATTGGGTGATCTAAGCTTTTCATGAGGTGAAAGAAGGTCTTTCATGCTGGAGGATGACGCTGGGTCAGAACAATTGGTTGTAATCCTCTTGCTATTATTGATTATTAATAAAGCTATTCAAGTTTTCCTCCACATTCTTGTATGTTTGATGATATATGCATTTGTGTTGTCAATATACATCTGGTCCTATATTGTTTATAAATTTAGATCTCTGTTCTTTGATAGTATTATGCTGCTTTGATCCCACAGGTGCTCTTTGAAGCTGGGTAGACAAAGGAGAAGCGGCAAGGATCTGTCAGAAAGGAGAGGAATCAAGCAAGGAACTGAGTGCAAGACTGAGGTTGGTGTCCTTCATTCCACTCTTATCTACTATTCATAAAGGAAAACGAAAGTGGTTTTAGTTTGTTTGTTTCTAAGATAGCTACCAGTCTTACTGGGACTAGCAGATTTGAGTGGACACTAGATTTCCCGATAACAAGGAGGAACACTTCCGACATGTGAGGTATGTATTAGAAAGAATGCAGCAGAATAAATTGCTGATAAATTTGAAGAAATGTTCCTTTTTCAAGAAAGAGTTAATTTGTTTAGGATTTGTGATTGCTGAGAATGAATTAAAAATGGATCCAGAAAAGGTTGCAACTATAGTTAGCTGGCCATCCCCCAAAAGATTGTTTGAGGTACGGAGTTTTCATGGATTGGCGAGCTTTTATCAGAAATTTATTAAAAATTTCAATTGAATTTGTGCGCCTATCCTAGACACCATTAAGAAAACAAATCAACCTTTCCGTTAGACAGAAATGGCAGAGAAGAGCTTTTAGTTGCTCAAAAAGAAAATTACTAAAAGACTAATTTTAAGATTACCAGACTTTAACAAACTTTTCCAAGTTCGTTGTGATGCCAGTGGGATAGCCATTGGTGTAGTATTCAGCCAAGAGGACAAGCCGGTAGCCTATTTTAGTGAGAGACTAAATGAAAGTAGTCAAAAATACATGTCCTATGACAAGGAATTTTATGCGGTGGTTCAGACACTAAAGCATTGGAGGCATTATCTGTTGGAAAATTAATTTGTCCTATTTTCAGACAATTTAGCGTTGTAGTGTATTATGCAGTAGCATAAGCTGAACCATAAACATGCGAAGTGGGTGGAGTACTTGCAGAGATTTACATTTGTGTTGAAACATATCAGCGGTCAAGCCAACAAAGTGGCAAATGCGTTAAGCGGAGGAATCTGATCCTACAGAAAGGTACCATACAAGTGTTAGGATTTGAACATATTAAGGACTTGTATGAGGCAGACGCACATTTTGAGGAAGCTTATGAAGCTTGCCAAAATCAATTGTTGAGAGATAGAAGTTCATGGTTGGACTATAACATGCAAGAAGGATTGTTGTTGAAAGGAGGGCAGTTATGCATTTCAGAATGTTCTATGAGAGAGAACTTAATTCAGGAAAAGCATAGTGGAGGTTTAGTCGGGAATTTTGGCATAGACAAGACCTTGGATCAGTTGAGCCACTTTTACTCTTGGCTGAAGATGTGTAGAGATGTACAAAGATTTGTAGCTAGATGAAAAATGTGTCAGCTTGGCAAGGGACACAACCAAAACACAGGGTTGTATGCACCCTTACCCATTCCGAGCAGACCATGGGACTCAGTTAGTTTAGACTTTGTCTTAGGTCTACCAAAGACACAACGGGGATTCGATTCCATCATGGTGGTGGTGGATCGTTTTACTAAAATGGCACATTTCATTCCATGCAGGAAAACCAGTGATGCCACACATGTAGCACATTTGTTCTTTACCGAGATAGTCAGATTACATGGCTTGCAAAGTCTATTGTTTCAGATCGCGATGTTAAATTTACAGGACATTTTTGGCGAACCTTATGGAAGAAGCTAGACACAAAACTAAACTTCAGGTCAACTTATCATCCATAGACCGATGGCCAAACCGAAGTGGTGAACCAGAGTCTAGGAAATTTGTTGACGATTTTGGTTGGAGAAAATTCTCAACAGTGGGATCATGTGCTTGCACAAGCAGAATTCGCTTATAATGATTTGCCCAACCAGAGTTCAGGTAGTAGTCCTTTCCAAATCCTATACAGAATGTACCCACATGGAGTACATGAGTTACAGGATTTGGGATAGTTGGAGCGTAGAAGTGCTGATGGTGAAGACTTCCCAAAGGAAATCAATGATCTTCATGAACAGGTGAAATTAAAATTACAAAACAACAGTCAAAGATACAAGCAGAAGGTAGATTTGAAAAGGCAGAAGGTGCAATTCAACGTAGGAGACCTGGTATTAACACACCTATGGAACAAGAGGTTTCCTAAAGGCAAGTACAACAATTTGAAATGGAAAAATATTGGGCCTTGCAGGATTCTTCAGAAATTTTCTGCGAATGCTTACGAATTGCAGCTACCCCTAGGTATTGGAATTTCACCCATTTTCAATATATGAAACTTGTACCACTACATTGCAGTAGAGGATGAAGACAGTTCGAAAAGACGAACAAGGGACACCTAGGAAGAGACTGACATGTGGATTAAACAAATGCCACCAACAAAGCCTCTAGAGATCGAACAGATCCTAGATACCCAGGTGGCTAGATGGACTCGACGGAAGGAATATTTGCAGTACTTAGTCAAGTGGAAGGGTCACCCTATTGAAGATAGTTCTTGGTTATATGCTGGCTAGATTCATAACGTTAGGTACTCTATTGAAGAGCTCATGGACAGGAGCCATGATTTTCATTCACCCTGGGAGCCTGATGCAAGAGCACGTGAATGAAGAGGCGACAGCTGGGAGTTGGTTCTTTCTTGTTGTTTGTTTTCCCGTTCTATTTTCACAAATAGAGAGGGAAACATCTCAAATTTCTAGTTTTTTTAGTTTCATTTTGTTTATGGTAAATAAAGGCTAAATCATCCATTGTTAGATTTTATTTAGACAAGATATGATTAGATGGGAATTAGTTGAGAAAAATGTCTCAAAACTGAAAAAAACAGTTCCTCGAACTGCAAGAGGAACTGCGACTGATGTATTAAAAAGGACACAAGAATGTAGAGCAGGAGGTTAGCCAAATTGAGGAAGGTTGTAGGCCTATGGGCAGACTATGAGGAAGGCCATTGGTGTGAGGCGAGTAGACCACAGAGAGAGTCAGAGTCTAAAAAAATACTTTCTGTGTTTCTTTTTCTTTTATGCGCAAAGTCCAATTTAGAAATCATGTATTTGTGTTTTGGAATGGTTGAAGAACTGAGATTAATATGAATCATAGCTATCATATATATATATATATATATATATATATATATATATATATATATATATATATATATATATATATATACACTTGCAGGTGAATTTGGCGTGACCTAAGAGGCGATAGGCTTCCAAAGAAGAAGCTTGCTCGCAATACGGCGAAAGCATGAAAAAGGCCTGAAGACAGAGGAACCAAGGTTAAAAAGGTGGCACTCAGGGGCCGTTGGATCCAACAGAATGACGGCAAGGATTAGATCAGCGGAGTTTTTATGTAACTTTGGGCCGCAAGTGAAAAACCCAAATTACATTGAAAATCGGCAAAAAACGAAGTCTGGATAGACCTGAACCAGACATTTTATGAGGTGGAATTAAGAACCTATCGAGTCCGAGAGGTTAGTCGCATCGGAGTTTTATAGAGGCGGGGTATAAACCTTAGGATATGCCAACTTGACGACTTGCAATATTGCAACGGAGCTATACCGATAGCCGATAATTGGCGATCAGGTATCGGGGGGGTCGGAGAGTCGAGGTTGGCGCCGCGAACCCGACGACAACTACAAAGTGTGGCTTCTAAACTCTTAAGTTTGGCTTTGTGTTTCGGAAGGGTTTACCCTTGTTCAGAGCATGTTTCTTGTGTAAACAGGATAGCAATGATTTAAGCGTCGATAGTGTATTTGGGAAACGATAGTCACATATCGGAGGGGCGATGATATATGTATGTGTGACATGTGAAGGGAGCGATGTCGATCAGTGATAAAGTTAACCTCGGTAAGTGTGTAGCGGGCATACTAAAGGCCTAAAGGAGTGTTTGCATGTGTATTTCCTTATAAAAGTTTTAATAAGGTAAATAGCACCGATACGTGGTTTCTCTCCACATTAACCAAAGGTTAAGAAGGTTGTATATATATGCGTACCTTAAGAGGTTAAGTAAGGATTTCTCAAGGGACTGAAGGATCCTAATAAAGGAAAAGAATCACTGCAAAAGCTAAACTCCTGTGCGAGGCCATAAACCTTAAGTTTTAGAAACTAGTGCCTGTTGTTAAATGGTGGCATCATTTTCCAAAGGAACAAGACCTCTAGGAATAACATTAGTTTTTATCTGTAGAACTTTATGGTCAACAATTGTATCTTTCCATTTCATGTCTTCAACTACTAATTCTTCATCCCGTCATTTCTCCTCTTGATCGATTTGTGATGTGCAAAAATATTCAAATTTCTCCATGAAATGTTCAATCTACTCTTCATTCTCAGACACATGCCAATGCTTGATATTATCGAGTATTGAGGATTGATTTCTAACTTTGAATTCTCACCTTAAACATGGATTTTGAGGAGGTTTGAAACTTCTGGCATAAATAGTTAAGGAATATGCAAGTTTGTTTTGATCCCTTGGGAGAAAATGATATTAAACGCTTGATTTTTTTTTTCAATAAAATCCAAAACTTGATTCCTATATGATCTCAACCTATGATGCTTAATTTGACAGAGTCTTCTATTCTTCTTCACCACCAACTCTGAATCCCAAAAAAATTCTAAATTGTTGATTTAAGATTCATTGTAGTCTACAACCCTAAAATCAATGCTTCATACCGTGTCACATTATTAGTTGCTTCAAATTCTAGTTTATATGATAAAGGAATAAATTCTACTTTAGGGGGAATTAGTAGTGCACCTGCTCCATTCCCTTCTATTGAGTTTGTGCCTCACTATACATTTCTTAGAGCACTCTTGTCTGATAATCCGATGTGCACTATATTGATAAGTAAGAGTTCATGTCATTTCCTATTTTTCTTCTTTTCTCTTCAATTTGTCAATATCCTTCTTATGAATCCTCTATTTGAGATGGATCCTCCCAATAGAATGTTCAACCATTTTAGTAGAGGTTGAGGAAGGAATTATCCATTTAGCATTCCCTAACTGCATCCTAAAAGTACATTGTTTTGAAATCTGTTCCTTTAATATGATCTCTAGATTTTCAATTTCATCTTCTGATTGAATTCTATCCCTTTTTTTATGTTTTCTTATATTCCATTTTAGATATGATTGTTCTAAAATTTTCCTTTTCAATCTCTTCTCCTTCATTGAAGGCATTTCAATAACAATTTCTTGCTACCTTGAAATGTCTTTTGAAGTTTGAGCTAATGAATTGTTAATCCAAGCTTCTTGGTTTTGTAACTTCTCTAACTTTGCCCTAATATCATGAATGTAATTCCCTGACCCAACTTTTAATCTTCTATCTAAAAAAATATGACTGGGACCATACTTCCAAGCTTCATCTTTTCCAAAAGTCAACTCCTTCATCATATCTCCTTTCTACCACAAAGCTTGTTTGTTGTTAACAATAAATGGCCCTACTTCCTTCTCAAGCTTGAACATGTACTCTTTATGCCTAAAGACAAATTGTATTTGATCGACATCTAAACTCTATCTTGTAAATTCCAAGGAGAAAATTCTCATTGGAATAATTATTGGGAAGAAGCAAGAATTTACTTATGCTCCATATAACCTAATCTCTATATAATCTTCAAATAAAAGCCAATCTCCAACTATTTTGCCCACGCTGGACTATAAATACACCTTTGCTTTAGGCAAAATTCTAGGAGGAATTTGATCATTTGGAATAGTTAAGGCCACAGACATAAATGAAGATAAATAATGAGAGAAGCCTTCATTTTTGTTCTTCTTTATGATTAAATTCATTGAGTCAACCACTGATTTCGACTCCTTTTGTGTATCTAATATACTCAAATTATAATGGCTGAATTTTTCCACATGCAAATATAGAAATAGATGAACTAGATATGGAGATATCTAAAACATCAAGTATTTTAAAAATACTGAAACTAGATGTTGCTTAATTGAACTAAGTAATTTGGAATATTTAGAGTTAGAATATAATATTAGAATGAGAAAACCAAAATACTTTTCATTTACAACTCCAGTATTGTCCTCTCCATGAATAAACAAACTAACAAGGACAGTATGCTTAGCAATTTCAAAGAATAAGTTCAAAGGATAATGGACAACTAGCCGGTGAATTTGAGACCTTGAATGAAGTATCAGTATAAATAAATTTTCTTTATTAGTTTGGGGTAGATTTCTATAAACCTAGACCAATGTTTCATAAAAGAATGGTTGTAAATTTTCAGTAATAGAGAATTAGAGAACATTGCAAATTAATTTGGGAGTAATTTGGAAGACGTTTTCACCCTTTTCCAATATAATAAAAACTTTTTATGAAACAGACAAAACTCCCAACCAACTAATGAATTCAAGGCATTCATAGACAGAGGGAATAATGACATGATATACCCCTAATTGAACCAAACGGAGGAGGTCATTTCACTCATTATGGCATTTTAAAGCTTCTCATTGGATAGGCAGGAAATCAGATAAAAATTGGGGATCATGAACATCTGACTCTATTAAATAATGGGATTGTATTGGGTTCAAGATTGGTGGGTTGTTATTTATTAATTTTAATAATTTAAGAATACATAGAGAAAAACGAGAGACTAGGAGAAAGATTAAAAATATCCAGTAGAATTCAATGTTATGTGTGTTATGATACAACAACTCAGAGAGTAAAACAATTGAATCCATCGATAGCATGTAGGAAAATCACTGACCGGTGGGATGAAACACAATTTTTATATTTAAAGATTTGACGGGAGTAAATAATTTAACAATCTCGAAATGACGTTATTTTGGGGTGGAGTGATGTAAGATGCCACCTCAACATCATAGTGGGTTGAATTCCAACATGGTAGACTCACTTGATGTCGAACGCATAGTTACCAAATTCGGCCGTATTGCCGAAAAAAATTCGTAAATTCGACGGTTCGATTCGATTTGCGAATTAAAACGGCAATTCGAGTTCGGATTCGGTAAAATGCATTTGATATTTGAGTTCACGATATTAGATTCTTCGCAGATTTTTAATAATAGTTACAAACTCGAGCATCCAATTTACTGCTAATCGCATACTATTAACGTTAATAAACATTAATAAATGATAATGGTAGATGTAGTTTTAGGCAACAAGAAATTTACAAGAAATTTGATAATGGTAGATGTAGTTTTAGGCAACAAGAAATTTACAAGAAATGAAATATTTAGAAATTTATGATAATTATAAAATTGTATAAATTATTTGAGTAAATAGAAAATTTTGTTTTTTTCAAAATGGATTTTTTTTATTGAAATTTAGTAATTGATATTTTAAGTATATATTTTTAAAAAATATTTACAAATATTTAATATATTATTTCATTATCAATCTAAAATACTTGATAATATAAAATTTAGATGGTTTATTGTAATGTGGAATATTTTGGAAATTCACTCTATATTAATTATTATATAATTTATGGTGTATCAATACAGAATTTATTAAAACCTGTTATCATATTTGCTATTTTAAATGTAAAAATAAAAGTCTAATATATAATTTTATGTGCCAATCCAAATAATTTTAAAACATTTTTTTATCATTTTCAATATTATAAATTATACCTTTGAATGATTTAAAACATTGGAAAAATGATATATTTAAGTATATGTAAGAGATATATTGCCGAATTTTAATTTTTGGTAACTATGTTTTAAATCATAGCTATCAAATTGGCCCGAAAAAGTTGAAAATACCATAGTATGATTCGGTTTGGCTGTGAATTCGGAAAATGATATATTTAAGTATATGTAAGAGATATATTGCCGAATTTTAATTTTTGGTAAGTATGTTTTAAATCATAGCTACCAAATTGGCCCGAAAAAGTTGAAAATGCGATAGTATGATTCGGTTTGGCTGTGAATTCGGAAATTGCAATTCGGTACGGTATTTTTTTAAATAATTTTCTTTTATATTAAAAAAAAATTATAATGAATTGTAAATGGTAGGTTGAAAATATTACAATTAGGATGGAATTAGGGAATAATTTTTTTTATGTTAAAAAAAAATTATAATAAAGTCTAAATTGTAGGTTAAGAATAATATTACAATTATGATGGAATTTGGTAAAGTGTTTTTAATAATATAAAATTTAATATTTAAAAATAGAAATTTCTATATTATTTAATTTTATAAAAAATATTTTTAACATAAAATTTAATATTTAAATAGAAATTTCTATATTATTCAAAACATTAAAAGTATAAATTTCCAATTTAAAAAAAAAATGTAGTTACCATCTAAAATTGTTAATAAAAAGTTTAATACTTAAATAGAAATTTCTACATTACTCAAAACATTAAAAACATAATATTCAATATTAAAAAAATTGCAGTTACGATCTAATTTGGTAAGGATTTTTGTTAATAAAAAATTAAATATTTAAAGATTAAAAATAGAATTTTCTATATTAAAAAAGTTTAGTAAATAGTAAATTGCATACTAAAAAAATTAAAGTTGTAAAAAACAATAAATTTTATATTAAAATATTGTAGAAAATAGTAAGTTTATACTAGTTAAAAATAATAATTTCTTATAACAAAGAATAATAAATTTTTATTTATAAATATTTATAAAATATATAATCTCCATTTTTTCTATTTGAATTTCATACTTCTTTTCTTTCCCATAGTAAAGAAATCGAAACTGTGAATTAAAGTTTGGGTGTGCTTCTATCTACACTCTAAACAACTCTTTGAAAAATCTACAAAGAAACATTTAGGTTGTTTTAGTTATTAATTAATAATGTTACCATTTTTAAGACTTACATTAAAATTTAGAATTTGATTGAGTGATTTTTTTAAAATATATTGTAAATATAGATTTTTTATTTATAAAATATATAATCTCCATTTTTTTTCTATTTGAATTTCATACTTCTCTTCTTTCCCATAATAAAGAAATCGAAACCATGAATTAATGTTTGGGGGTGCTTCTATCTACACTCTAAAAAACACTTTGAAAAATCTACAAAGAAACATTTAAATTGTTTTAGTTATTAATTAATAATGTTACCATTTTTAAAACTTACATTAAAATTTAGGATTTGATTGAGTGATTTTTTTAAATATATTGTAAATATAGATTTTTTTAATTTTAAAAATAATTTAATTTTGAAAAATCTGTATCTCGGAATTTTTTCTATATTGTATTTTTGGTAACCGAATTTTTTCGGTACCGAATCGAATCGAATTCGAATACGAATTCGAATTTGGTAACTATGGTCGAATGTGTTGGTGTATAGGTGGATGTGACGTGTTAGCTGGTTTGGAATGAGATTCTTCATCTCATGGTTTTATTAAACCATATACCACTTAGGAAAGGCCCCCCTTCGCAGTTTCTGATGAATAAAGTGGGGGTATTGCTTTTAATCTTAATTGTAGATCTTGAGATCAACAGTATTCTGAAACAATGCAACACGATGCCTCCTCCCTGATTGAACTCTGATAGGGTAAGGGCCCCTGCTTCTCGTCCTATAGCTATGGCTGAACAAATGTCCAATGCTTACAGCATAAACTTGCATGCCTTTTAAAATTTAAATATTTGGCAGAACATAACCGTTTTCATATAGTTTATAAGCCATACGGAACCTGAAATGAAACATATTAGTTCATGACATAATAATACAGAGTTTTGAAAAAACATTTTTTTTTTTTTTTTACAATTTTTTTTTTTTCCATATACAAAATTATATATTCTTTTTCGTTTTTCCCTTTTTCATATTTGTTTTTTTACATCTAGAAAATAAAGGAGAAATATTGATGTAACAATAGTCTCCACCCTTTTTCCTTTCATTTCTATGGATTTGGTTTCATCTTGTCGTTTGAATTATGGTACTTGCATTTCAATTAATATATATTATCTTTATATAATTATGTTCCCTCGTTACATTAAATTTTTTATTTCAATTAATTAATTTTTTTATTCTTAGGTGGTTCCATTTTATTTAGTTTTCTTTCCACATTTTAAATATTTAGTTGTTAATTATCTCTCTCATTAATGTGTTATAATATTTCTTTAAACCTTTCTCTAATGATCCTTGCCCTCACTTTTCTCTAAGGATTTTCACATCCTCATCATTACATGCCTTATACTTATTAGAGCGCTCATTGAGCAACATTCAGGCTTTTGGTTTGACCATCGACCTCTCCTTAACAGTCGAGCATGCTTACGCATCCTTATGGTCGAGCCGATGGTGGCCTTGACAGTCGAGTGTGCTTACGCACCCTGCCGGTGATGGTGGCCTTATCAGTCAAGCGCCTAACCAACCCCGATAACTAGTGACTCAGAAATTGAGGGGAATAAGGAGGGTAAAAAAGATTTATGGACCCTAATATCTATGTGTCTAAAGTCCGTTAAGTCGTGTTGCCTCGAAGGTAGGTATAAGGTCCGCTAGTGGTGCGAAAGGTATAACTGTCACTTTCTCGAGCAAAATATCTCCCTATAACACATTAATGGAAATATTGTAATAATGATACCAATAATAATATAATAATTTATTTTCTGCAAATCTCCCATGAACCTTGAAAAACTATTAATTATTAAACTTTACTTTATAAACAATCCATTTAGTATTATAATATTATCTCCCTTCTCTACAACAAAACCCTGCAATTAGTGTCTCTTTTTGATTCCTTTTTTACGTCTAGAGCCCATTTTTGGTGCTATATGTGTCCATTTATAAAATATGGTCCAAAACGTGATGCAAAATTTCCACTAAGTTTTGCACCGAGTCTTATACGAAGTTTAGCACTAGGTATCGTAATAGGTTTTGTACTAGGTTTTATGTCAAGTTTTACGCTAATTTTTACGCCAGGTTTTACTCCAAGTTTTATGCCAGGTTTTATGCCAAGTTTTATGTCATCCTTTGCACCATGTTGTTCATCAAGTTTGGCACCTACTTTTTCATCCTCTGTTGCATGCACTTTTTGTGCCTACACTTGCATCAACTTTTGCATCATATCTTGCATCCTCTTTTGCATACATTTTTTCATCATTTTTCGCATCCCCTTTGCACCAATTTTTTCATCGCGGTCTTTGTCTAGTATTGCATCTACTTTTGTTGCATCTACTTTTGCATCTTGTTTTGCATCCATATTTATATCCTCTCTTGCATATATTATTGTGTCCACTATTGCATCCAATTTTCTTGTGCCATAATTTGCACCTAGTTTGGCACCTCCCTTTGCACCCATTTTTGCTTCTAATTTTGCATCGATGATTGCATCCACATATACATCTAGGTTTCCATTCAATTTTAAATCTATTTTCCATCCCTTTTTGTATCCACTTTTGTGTCAAGATTTGCAACGGGTTTTGTGTCTCATTTTGCATCTACTTTTGCATTGAATTTTATTGCATCCTATTTTGCATCCATTGTTGCACCCATGTTTACGTCCACTTTTTCATCCTTTTTTGCATATTCATTTGCATATTTATTTGCTTATATTTTTTCATCTATCATTACATCCACTTTTTTGTGCCACAATTTGTGCCATGTTTTGCATTTACTTTTGTACCCACATTTGCTTCCAATTTTGCATCCATTTTCACATCCTCTTTTGCATCCAATATTTGTGTCAAATATTGCAACTCTTTTTGCATATATTTTTTGTTGGGTTTATTCGTTGGGTTTTGCATCTCATTTTGCATCTTCTTTTTCATCTACTTCCATTGCATCCATATTTTGCATCCAAATTTATTTTTCCTATTGCACCCATGTTTGCATCCACTTTTACTTCCTTTATTGCATCTTGTCTTGCATATAAGTTTGCATCTTTTTTTGTGTCTGTTGTTACCTCCACTTTTGCATCAAATTTTGTTGCACCACAATTTGTGTCATATCTTGTGCCTCCCATTGCAACCCACATTTTCTTCCACTTTTGCATCCATATTTACATCCTCTTTTGTGTCCAAGTTTGCATTGAATATTGTTTATGTTTTTTGTATCACATTTTGCACCCACTTTTACATCTACCTTTGTGTCTGCTGTTACACCCATGTTTGCTCCATGTTTACATCCCTCTTTGCATCCAAGTTTGTGTCCTTTTTTGCATCCGTTGTTACATCCAATTTTTTTTCACCAAAATTCATGCTAAGTTTTATGCCTACTATTTCACCCATGTTTGCTTCCAGTTTTTTGTCTGCGTTTGCATCCTATTTTGTGTCCAAGTTTGCATCTACTTTTGCATCTAGTTTTGTGTAATTCTTTTTGTCTTGGTTTTCATCTACTTACGTTGTGTCCACTTTTCATCCAATTTTACATCTATTATTTCCCCCATTTTTTTGTTCACTTTTCCATCCCTTTCCAACACTCATCCTATTTTCTGCAGTGATGATATTTCTTATGACATTGACAATTATGAAAAATTGATGACAATGTCAATAATTATCACGAATGATGATAATGAAGATGATGATGATGACATGAATTTTGATTATGATGATAATGAAAATGATTATAAAGACGATGGTGGTTACAATGATAACGATGATGATGATGACAATGCCAGTGACCTTGGCAAATATTCCTAATTTTTAAATGTTGTCATGGTCATAATCATAGTCATTATCTTTGGCTTTGTCTTCGAAGTCATCATCATCTAATCATCATTATCATTATTGTCATCTAATTCATGATCAAAAAAAATAATGGCATGAATGATGATGACGATGCCAATGATGATAATGTCCATAAGAACGATCTAAACAATGATGATATAAATTACATTAATGATGATGATGAGAATTATGAAAATGATAATGACAATGATAATGGTAGTGATAATGATGATCATCAATCATCTCTCAAAAATAGAGCTGTTATTTCTCTTTCGTATATCATGTTTCATAACAACCCTTTTCTAGCACTCATAACATTTTTTGTGTTGATGATATTTCTTACAACACCTATAATTATGAAAAATTGACGATAATGTCCATAGTCATGACAACGATGATGATGATGATGACATGAATGGTGATTATGATGATAATTCAGTGATGACAATAATGATGACGATGATGGTAGTGATGATGATGATGATGATGATGATGATAATGAAGATGATGAGAAAGATTATGATGATGTCAATGACCTTACAATCATGGATTCATGAATTTAATAGTTTCAAGATCATCTTATGCATACATATTATTATCATAATTTTTACATTTTCTGTCTCTCTTGGGATATTTTCCTGTTCTCAATAATATCTATTTTCTTTTCCATATTGATGAGATAGATTTAGAGGATCACCTCATCTGTAGATTCCCCATTTATGATGAGATTCAAGGGATGTTTTATTGTCTTTATCAATATTTTGATGGATAATTGTTTACACTCTCTCAATACACGTCTAACTCTATCTATAAGGGAATTCCTTGGATTTATATCTATATATAAGACCTTCTGTGGCCTTCCCCTTTTGAAATATTCCAAGGGGATAATCTCCTTCCATGTTATCTTTCCTAAATAGTGCCAAAATTCACAAACCGAGATTCAAACTTCTTCAACTATAAAATTGGTGATGCCTCATACCTCTTCTTGACCTCCTCAAGATGACATCGTTCTTCAAAAAGAGACTATTGATTATTTCCCATCACAGACCACAAGTTTGATGCCATAAGACCTCTTACCCTACTTCAGGTTGAGAAACTAAGTGTTAGAAGAAAATGATTGATTTATCTTAACTTGATAATTACTTGTGAATGCTTGTTGGCTTCTTATTACTTATATTGTCTTTTTCATCAATTAATTACACAAAAATTCCAAACATAAAGATGACAAGGAAATAAAGAACACCAAGAATTAGGCTCCAAGTGAGGGAAGAACCCCATAGGTAGGAAAACCCAGAATTCCTTTTCTTATAAAATTAGATCAAAATGAGATTTACAAGACCTAAGACCAAGACCAAGATTTCCACAAATATCCATGTGAACCCTCCTCCAAGTCTCTGACAACCAAGTCAAAGTCAACAAAAGTCAACATTGATCAAACACTCTAAAATGGTCAATTCTTAGAATTTTTGGACCTGCTATGAAGGATGAAGTTCAGACCTATAATTTTCATAGAGAAGCCATAGAACCTTCACATGTGTACACAAGAATAGGTTGAAAAGATCATAGTTTATCTCTCCTTTAATTCCGATTATCTTTTATTCTTGTTTGGCACAAGAAACGATATTTTGTGATGATAAGTGATTGTTATTCCAATTGATCGAGTTGAGTGATATATATATCTATACAAGAGGGTCAAATAGTTGCCTCTTAAGCCAATTTTTCCTCGTGTTGATTCTTTGACTCAAAATACAAATTCCTTTTCTTTTTCTTTCAAAAGTCCAACTGGGACTTGACTCAAAAAAATTTCTGTTGACTCAAAATAATTTCTTTTTGACTATATAAGCATGAATAACATGATTTAACAAAAATGAAATCATAATAATTAATATAATAATAAATATCGATGATAAAAATTACATTTTATTGCATTATGAATACCGACACTATTTACATTTTTCAACATTCCTCTAAACTAGGGAGGTATTCATAATGACACAACAAAGTACGCTCAAGTTGAAATATTCATCTAAGAAAGGATATTGATTGATAAGCATCAACGATGATTTATAGCATCATAGTCAACATTGTCAAAAATAGAAATGCCTTAACTAACAAGTTCTATCTCTCCATTAGATCATAACACAATGTTGGCAGACATATATTTGGACACCACTACCTCTCTAGGAACTTACCCCACAAGGACGTTCTCCAGGTATATACTCACATGACCATTTCATAATCCACTGTAACAATACTTGACACCATGAAATGTCGATCCTCATGACCATTCTTATCTTGGATTAATGTACTTGACTTATGGCGATTATTCCTAGTCAAAGTACAATTTCTCAAAGAACATCAGCCCATATGTTTATCCAATCCACCATTCTCCCTTTTGGTGTCTTTACTAGGCTTACAACTGTTAGTCTTGGCCATAGTACATGACACATAGAGAATATTATCTCCACCCTCACTCCCTCTCAACCATGGAGAAGACATCCACAAGCATAATCTTTTCTCGAGAGTATGCATCATTTTCATAGAGAATAACGTCATTAATTCGTTTTCATCACATGACACCTTTATGATTAAGCATTCATAGATTTGTGGCAAAATATTTCTCGTTTTGTCATTGGTGGTGAAAGAAAATAAGAAAGTGAAAGCTAAAGTCTTTAAATATACACTAGAATGATGTATCTAAGTCTAAAATCTAAGGCTGAAGTGAAAATTATTGTAAATGTTATATGCATGAGTTGTGCGAAACTTATGAAAACATCATTCCAAAGTCATATTTATAAGAAAAAGAAAAAGAAAGAAAAATAAGGGCCAATGAATGGTAACTCATGTATTCACTCCCTGTTTGGTACACTTATGAATATATATATTCCTAGTCATAGTTGATCAGATGTTTGTGATGGTTAAATCATGAAGTCCTCTTTTCCCCTTGCATTTTAACTTCATCATTTAAGCACCTAATTGAGGATCTAGGGAATTCTTTTTGCCTAAGGGTTTCATGTCTACTCTTGGTTTACTTATATCACACTATGATCAATTTATGTGATGGAGTGAAATACTTAAATTTGTGGATTTATTAGAACATTTTATTATGTTAGTCATCACAAAAACATTTATTACATCTCATTGATCAACATATGTGGGTTGGAGACTCGTTTCTTGAGTACTTTAATGTATACTAGAAATAACATCGACGCTTCATTAAAAGTGCTAGTTTTACTCGAAATAATATCAGAAAATCACTACATCTCATGCTTGAAGTCAATTGATAAAGAAGGAACCAAGAAAATATGGAAGTGGTGGTGACAGAGAAGGTGCTATAAATCACCCTACACTCAACTTCGAAAAGAATCATTTTTCTATATTACGCTAAAAGAGAAGGAGAAATAATAGTAAAAGGAATACTAAAGGGATACTTAATTAGGAAGTGGATTTTCGAATGGAATGATTTAGATCTATTTATATTTTATTTTCCTAGTTTCTATTCTAGTTTATTATGCAGATATACTGAACAAATACACTAATACTTGATAATACGAGGGTTTATAATGAAATTCACATATTTTTGTTGTTATACTACTACCCACTCATAGGAAACATGTTTTTTTTTAACCCTTGTGGAAGAGGACATCTAATACCATTCTGAGCTAAAGAGAAGTGCTCAAAATATAGTTTATTCGTATGGAATTAGCTCATGAATGCACTATTATTTTTTTAGGATGAACTAATTTCGTTGCATCATGTAATCTACGAGCATAGTTAAAGAAAATATAGTTTTAACAAGTAAATTTGAAAAATAAGAAGGTGGGTGATAAGACAAACATATAAATTGATATCAAATGAAAAAACGTGACGAGCTATTTGAATTCCACCATGAAACTAGATATGAATTGAGATATTCAATTTCTATGCAAGAAATGGAGAATATAGTGGCTAAAGAAAAAGAAAAAGGAGTTAGAAATAGCTTTGTTGCAAAAGCCATTGTTAGTTAAAAACTTTTCTACCATTGAGCTTAATAAATTCTTTTAGGACATGCTAGAAAATAGTTTGAATATTAGAGAAACTTCAAATTTATTAGTTGTAACATAAATAAAAGATCAATATGATCTTAGAATATTGCAAAATTATTTAGAGAATAATGAGATGTTTTATAAAGGATATTTAACTAGATATTAGGAAAGTTTCATATATGAATGAAACCCAAAGAAAAGAATAAAATTTACCATCCCAAAATCATATGAAGCAATTCATGTCTTGCTGGATGGAGAGAATCATCATGTTTCAAGAATTAAATTAAATATGTGAAACATTAGCAAAAGGAGGAGTGATTTATTCCTTAAGTTAATGAGGTGCCTAAGTAGTTGGAGGGCTTAAATTTAACTCTTGGTGCAATCATATTAACCTAACAAAAAATGCCAGAGCATGTTAATATAATATGGTCACATTGTGTAAAGAATTCAAAATCCTTCTTAATTGTTTGAAAGAGGAAATTGAGAAATGATTCATTCATTTCATAAATGAAAATGAAGACAAATCATTAATATTAAATTAGGCTAGTAATGGTTAAAAATATACTGAAGATGAATTTATTAAAGTCCAAGAAGGGCATCAGGTGACAATTTTGTTATTATGAGACTAAATTAAGAAATGGCTCAAAGATGATTTGGAAAATATAATGACTTCAAGAACACACATCGAGAACTCTGACATTTAGCTCTAAGGGTTAGCTCAATTTGTTAAGTTCTCATTGCTAAAGTACCTCACAAATGGGAGGTCATGGGGTGAATTCTCCTCAACACCCTTGGGGTTAGGTTGTCTGATTTTAACCGAGAGGAAGTGATCCTTTTGGCATGATTTACACATATTTTCGTTTGAAAGAAAAAAAGAAAAAAATACAACTCTAGTAGTTACATCTTTAGCATGCATCCATTATTTAATCCAAGGAGGTCTTCACCAAAAGTGGTTTTTTTTTCTAGATTTATAAGTAAATTTTCTCGTTTGGTCCTCTTGTCTTCTTTTCATCCCTCTTAATAATCAATCAATTTTTTTCACTTGAGAGCTTTCTAAGTAGAATGGTCAATTCCTAATTGCAATTTCTTTTGTCTTCTACATATTCTTCTTAGCTATATTGTCTACAAGATCCAAATCCATATCCTTAAATGGATGAACCTATTAAATTAATTCCTTGGACAATATACAATCTTATTTAAACATCTATGTATTTTTTTTGAAATCTTTTGCAAAAAAATACAATTAGTTATTATATAGTGCGATATTTTGACTTTGAATTATACAGTTAGGATTGAAAGTGTGTGGCTCATTTTATCCCTATGATTTTGAATGAAGTTTTCTTTTAGATTTATCTACAAATGAATTTTGTGATTATTTTATTACATCCAAATGTGTGATTCTTTACTTTTTTCATGTGGTATAAATTGATGATGTTTAATTCTATTCATGGTTATATGATTCATTTCTCATATCATTGTGAATATTCAAGCTTGATTCTTTCTTAGGCATTTATTTTCCATACTTTTCATTTTATATTATTCATTAAATATGAATGCCACCTATATAAGGAATAGGAAGAAAAGTCTTTCACTCAAATGTTATCTTTGATATTTTAACCAATCCAACGATAAATAATGATCAGTGATCTAGAAAACCTAACTAGGGAGTTATAAAAATAGGCTTCTTATTGCCCCTTTTTCAATCATTATATCTTGAAGCGAAATGATATAAAAATTGTGGATATCCATCAATCATTTTATGGATGGTTGGATGGAGGAGTGGTTTAACCCTTTAGAATACAATGATAGGAAGATCATGAGGGAGGCTCCCAAGGGTGTTTTATCAAAGGTCGCAAATAATTTGTTCTCCTTTCTAGTTCAAACAATTGAATATTTATGTTTATGTGCTAAGGAAATGTATGACCTCCATGTTTTCTAGGAAGGTTTCAATTGTTATTCTTGATATGAACATATACTACCAATAACTCCTTGATTTGTAGAAATTTGGTTTCAAGATTTCAAATGGACATTGGATTTTGGATTGATTAGGGGATGGAGGACCTCTAAAATATGTGCTGATTTCATGGGATATATGAGAACAATTAGAAGTAAAGGCTGATGAAATGGTAAAACCATATAGCTAAAAGGAGATGAAGAGAATCAAGTTGTTGGTGTATGGGCCTACAAATTCTTAGAGTCTAGAAAGAATATCCTTTCTAGAACCTACATCCTTATAATTTTTGAAATCCTCCCAAGACCAAAGTTTGAGATCTAAATAAATGTGCAAGGAAATGGATGAAGTGAAGTGTACATACCTTAGAGGGATATATAATTGGCTAACTTAGATAGTTCTTGAAGTAGATAACTAGCCTAACCTTCTTAGTCATATTCCACTTTCTCTTTGTAATTTTGATATCAATGTTATTGGGTCACTTGATAAAGGTAGAGATTATAGGGCCTAAATCCATAATGAAATAACTCAAGAGGTGATCTATTACATGTTTACATATGAAACCCTAGAATGATTAAATGTTGTTCCCACCTCATGTTTATAATGATTAACTAAATTGTGGTTGTAAGCATGATGGGGGGGGGGGGGGGGGATCAATATGAACCTCAAAGACAAGTATAAATCATTTATTCATAGAAATTGGGATTATCCAATAAAATCAAGTTGAGTTGTATATTTTCAAGGATTAATGTTAGACAATTCCCTTCATGTAAGGGTCACTCACCATTCTAGGATATTCTAGCAATATTATTAGATAAGTCAAACTTGGATTAGCTCTTATTGATACTAATCTAAATTATATATATGAGAGAGTCATGAATTATATATGTTCAATTTCAAATACTCATGCTAATCATATACTTAGATATCTCAACACTCTAGTGGCCTTAGTAGAAAATCATGGACTTCTCTTATGCCTTAAAACCCTTTTAAAACTAAATTTATGTTTGAAATTAAAATCATATCCTCATTATATTCACCTTGATGCAATTTGAAGTGTATGAGAATTCCACATGCCTTTGAAAATAGATATTATCTATATGTAAACCATCTCAAGTCTTGCTTAACTCTTATATAATCAAGCCTCAAGTGACAAGACCATCCTCTTCATATATGGATGAAAATTTCTATTCTAAGGAATCCATATTTGATGTGAAGCGTCCATTCCATGGCTTTGATGTTAACCGATAATGTTTGTAGTGTCGAAGGATGGAAACTAGAATGCCTATTAATGACTGAAGGCTAACCTACTCACTTATTATGCAATAGGGAAATTATGGTTAAGTTATTATTGATAATAAATTTAGCATTCAATGATCAACCATTCCTCAAAATTCGAAGAAGGAATATTTAATTTCTTGAAATCCATATCTCCTCCACTAGTAATGTTATCTCTCTCTCTCTCTCTCTCTCTCTCTCTCTCTCTCTCTCTCTCTCTCTCTCTCTCTCTCTCTTGTTCTGTATTCCATATCATGTCTACATTTTCCAATAGGACGATATTTTCTTATGGTTTTTGTAGCGAAAATTATGATCCCCAAGCGAGGAACAAATATACCATACATGTAATATCCCTATCATAATTAACCCTGCGTAAAAGTAATTTTAAGTTACAAAAATGTTACAGAAACTGATTCTTGATAACTGAATGAGGATAAATCAAGAGAGGAATGAAAGTGGAGGGAGGCGACGGTTGGAGTTTATCAGAACTTGCACTCTGACTCATCAGGCTTTCGGATGCCTACCTTTCTAGCTTATATAATTAAGTGTTTCTATATAGGTTTGCAGGGACTGGCATGAAAATTGGAGACCACAGTCGTGCCGGATGCTATTGTTTTATTGAATATCCGATGAAGATTATCATGTTTTATGAGAGTCATAAGGAAGAGTATGCTTGCTTTTAAATCTAGTGGCGGCTCGATTCCGAAGTATACTCTGAATTAGCTTGCGCGTTTCTTGACTGGACATTTTGGATCCAGGAGCTCTTCAGCTCACAGAAAAGTATACAAGCCTTTCGCTGTCATTCTTAGCAGGGAAAGTAGAATGGAGTTGCAACTATAATTGCAGCGATGGCTGTTCTTGATTATGTACGTATTCTTTGGCATAGCTATCTCAATTACTGGAGGTCCAGTGGAGGATTTATTTGGTAGACTGCCTGGTCAGCCAGAAGTAAATCTCAAACAGTATGTCAGATACATCACAGTCGATGAGCATGCTGGCCGCGCAATGTTTTATTATTTTGATGGAAGCATGGAGTGTGCCACTGAAGAGATAAATATCTATGCCAAATCTTGGAAAATATAGGAGTTTGTGTTAGTATTCGAAATTAATATATGTTTATTTTGGACATAGAAATAGCTATTTTGGGTAAGGATAACCCATATTCCAAACAATAGTTATTGCATTTATGGAAATGAGAATGCATATAAAAGAAATAGCAGTTAAGTTGGATTTTATTGGAAAGGGATACATGCTTTATTGCAATGGGATGCTAGCTGATTCCAAGTTTTTGTGAAATAATTATTCATTGTATGCATAATAGAAATAGCTAACGATGTCCTGCTAGGCACATAGATCATCATTCTAACTTTTTTGAAGAAAATGTATGTTTTATATACAAATAAATATAGTTTCCTTTTGGAAAAAGTGTGCATACTTCATGCATGAAAATGATGGCTTTCATGAAAGATCTCTTGAAACAAAAATAGAGTTTCCTATTCTTAAAAGACACATATGAATAGTGTTCATATCATATCAAGAATCCATACTTGTTTCAAGCAAAGATTATGTGAATTGAAGTAAAAGTAATTGTGTTTGGAAAAACACATGTTGCATGCACATAAGGGTAGTTACTGTGACATTGGAAACATGATTTGGTGTGTACGTAGAGGAAGTATTATGTTGACTTTCTTGAAAATAATAATCGATGATAACTTTCTTGGAAATATTAATCTCTTGAAAAGATTGTCTGGCTAGATATGTTGGATCGATTTCTTGATTTTGGTGCATAAAGGGTTAATTTAACATTGTTATTGTTTCTTGATTTTTAAGCATAAAGATGGGTTTCTATAAAATAATTTTTTGAAAGGGAAGCAAGGGAAACTTACATATAGGAAGATAGAGAAATGAGGTTATTATGACTTCCTTTAAGAAAGAAGTATGTAATTTGCTACATGAAATTATGGTAGTATTCTAGAGAATGGAATATGTGTTGCATATATTAAAGAAGGGCTATTGTGATAAGCTATTGTATGCACAAAGATTAGTCATTGTGATATAGAGATATGTTCTTTGTATGTTGGAGAAACTATGTTGAGTTCTCGAAAAATAACTATGTGAAGAGAACACATGTGCATAAGCATAGAAACAACAGTTTACTACATGTATGAAGATATAACGTTTGTGTTATACATTTTAGTAGAACTAATGGGTTAGATCTCTTAAAGGGAATTATGCATTAGTGTGAGTAAACATTGTGGAAGTAAAACAAGTATTTACTAGAATATAAGTACTAGTTAATTAGTATGTCATGCTTGCTCATGCACATGAGCAGATGTTAAAATATCACTTTTAGAGGTTGGTTATTGATTGATTAATATTGTATCTAATCTTGCTGCCAAAGCTTGTTGACGACAACAATGACAGGAAACGATGGTGGTTTGTGCCAAAGAAAAGTGATGTTTATCATTGTGGCAGGTAAAGAATTAATGGTCCATGCAGATGTGTACGAGTTGCAGGAACTTACATTGATAGAACAATCACGCCACAAGGATGTTGCATGTGGCAATATGTAGGTAAAGATTTTCATGGAAAATGTAGTAGATTTTAACTATTTATGAGACATTTAAAGGATATTTCAATGTAATATTTTATAACAATGTATAGGGGATGGAATCCCCAATAATCCATTGAGTGAGGGGTGAAAAACTTCACAAGCGTTTAATAATAAGATTAAACCTTTGCTGGTTTTAACCTTACGGGGTTTCCAAGGTATATCGTTGTTGAATGATGTGATTACTTATTGTGTCAGTTGATGATGTTGAATCCTCGATGATGATGGTCCTTTATTTGATGGGATAATCATAATGTCCAAGTATGTGATTAATTAATATGGTTAAGGAAATCATGAAATGGATGCAAGGTTCATGAGACAGTTTATGCTATTACAATACCACAATGGTGGTTAATGGTTATGCAACATACTGTCTTCTATTGTAGTTTACTTTATGTTCTAATGAGCATTATATCTAGTGGTTAATGAGGAATGTGGAGTTGTGAATTGGATAATTACTTGTGGGTAATTTGTATAAAAAAATTCTAACTCCCTGGTTTTACATGTGAGGTTACCAGGGTATGTTACAAGTGGTATCAGAGCTAAAGGTTGCAGCACTGGCGCCTTTGGGCATTGGTAAGCAGAAAAGGAATTGAGGTATGCCATCAATGGGAATTAACTCAGGTATGAGTTTAAAAATCTACATATTGATTTACGTAGTACACTACTTTTGACATGATATGTGTGATTCATGTTTATAGCTGCTTTGCGTAGTAAGTAATAAAGTTTGCTACATAACTATGTTCATGACATTAGATTCTTAATGAGGATAAAAGACAATAAAACTTGTGCCACACTTATGAACAATATTGAACACTCATTAAGGAAAGTGATAATCAACTACCAACTTTTGCTTTGCAAATATGGCAATAACAATGATGCATTTAATGAACATGATTGAAGTTATAATGAACTAATTTTAATGAGTCAATGCATGAATGTAAAATATGGGGAACATCCTTGAATAGGATGACAGAGTGTTTTAAAAGAGACATTGTAAGAACCCCTTTAGATATTGAAAATATACAATGAGTCAAGTAATGAGACTTGATTGTAATAACTAGTTTTTTATTAAGTCTTGTCATGGATGCATGAAGATGGTTGGTGGTTGTGATTGGTTAGTATGGTATGACTAGCTAATAGAACTTACATGAATTAATTGAATTGGATTTAAGATTATTACTATTTGTAAACAAGTAATTATGGTAGTTACTTCATGTATTGGTCTGTTGATGACAATACACTATGGGAAATTGGAAATGTTTAGATTGTTAACTCAATTATTGTTGACATCTATACATTACTGAATATTTGCATATGCTTTTATGCATGACAATATTGTATGCATGAAACTAAAATGATTTGGAAATTGAATACTTGTTAAATGATGCATATTTATAACTAATGTTGCTGATGGGATTAAGTAGTGGTAGCTTAATAGCAACAAGAAAACTCGTCACGTAAAATTGTTGCAATGTGAATTGTAATCATAAATGAGAAATTATAATGTTATATGATATGCATGATTGTGTTATTTGGAAAATCAGAATGCATACAACATGTATGTTATTTATGTTTCCTATCAATCTAGATGTTGTGGACCCATGTTGAGGGTTAAGTGTAAATGCATGGTGTACATGCATGTTTATTTTGTTAATGATAATGTGCATATGGTTCATTATGTAAATTACTTTGGGAAAGAGTGATAAAAGAGAAATTTAACATGCTAGACAGTTGCAGATAGTTGTGAAAGGCTAGAATGCCTTGGGTTGATGGCATTTACCTACCCAGAGGGGTTGATGGTACTTGTTTGTCTGGATTTGGGTTGATGGCAATTACCTGCCTAGAGGGGTTGATGGTACTTGTCTGCTCGGATTTGGGTTGATGGCAGTTACCTGCCTGGAGGGATTGATGGTACTTGTCTACCCGGATTTCCTCTCCTTACAGATCAATAATCTCAGTAACGGAAAAGAGTTTGCCAAGATTGTGAAGAGGGTAAAAAGCCAAAGGCAACTCTATTGATTTGGAGCCTGTTGGAGGAGGCCCAAAATTCCTCATAGATGGGATGCTGTCAGAGGAATAGGCAGGACGCTGCCAAGAGGAATCCTATATTGGACCCTATGTGGTCATTGGAATTCTTGAGCTGGTTGGCCAATGGAATTCCATGTTAGACCTGGTAAGGTCTCTATCAAAGAAACTGTCTAGATGTGAGAATGACTCGATTTGGTTGTGGAAACTAGTTCCCGTGGGTTGGGAATTCTTTAGCCTATTGTGGTTCTCATAGCTAAAGAAATTAACTAATCAGCTATTTGTTATGTTAATAATGAATTTTACATATAGTTGTGTAAAATATGTTATGCACCTTTAACACGAAATGAGTTTAGTACTCAGTAAGAAGTTATTGGAAATTTTAATTCCTTTATTGTATTAATAATATTGTGAATGTCTTAGTAGGGGTTAAGGCAATTTTTACTTGATGCAGTGATTGATTCTTTTGATGATTAGAGAGCTAGGTGATCTTTTGGTACTTTTAGAAGTATTTTATTAACAACAGTAAGTTCAATTGTTTAACTGTTGTTACTTTTGGGGTAAACTGAATAATTATTACCATTACTGTTTGAATTTAATTATGTCATTAATTATTGATATGTTATTCATTATTGTTAATTGAAAAGGAAATAGTGTGTCAATGGATCTAGCGACTCTTCATGAAAGGAGGTTAAAAATTAAGAATGGCAGTTGCTAGTAAACCCTAACTACGTTCCCCAGCTGTAGATGCTTCCAAACGAAAAGGAAGCAAGGGGAAGGAAAAAAAACTGTGCTGTAGGGACAGACGGAGAAGGAAAAACAATCACTAAGTTTTATGATGATCAGATAGTGCAGGCTTTGAGTGCTAGAATCTTGGAGAAGATGCTAAGTCTGGTGATGACCAAATAATGCAGGCTTAGAGTGCCAGAATCTTGCAGAAGATGGTGGTATTGCAAGAGTGCTTGGGGGGAGGTTGGGTCAAGGAGAACCCACCTCATGGTCGGGTGGAAGACAAGCATTAGAGAATAGAGGTGAATCTTACCTAAAGAATACTTCAATTGCAATAATGGAAATCAGGTATGGAGAATTAATACAATCTGCATGTGGAGCAGTGATTTATCATGTTGATGATTAGTTTTAGTGCTCTTTAAGTACTTGTAAAAGTACTGTGATTTAAATATCATTTCACATTGCACAATTGATTGACAGTTAAAAGTATTTCATTTGACTCAAAATGTTGTGACTAATGCGATTGAATCTGTTAGTCATACATTACAGGTTACTTACCGTGGAGAGTTGAAGGGTCATTCAATCACTATTAAAATGCTTACTTGAAAGTGCTCATGATTTTCAAGAGTAATTGGTAAGTAATGGTAAGTTGATATAAAGATTTGTCTTTGTATATTATGAATTTGAATAAGGGCCAAGTGATGGAAATTAGAACTTGCATATTTTCCAGTTATAGATGCTTATGACTATTGATTTTTTCTTATGTATAACATTATTATTTTGTTTATTGTCATTTCTTGGAATGAAATCTTTGATTTTAAAGAGGAAGGATCATCTTTTTGTGTGGTTTAGATGGTTATATCATGAGTAAAATCAAAGGTTCCAACGAGAGATGAACACCGAGGACGGTGTTCTTATTAAGGGGGGAGTATGTAATATCCCTATTGTAATTAACCCTGCGTAAATGTAATTTTAAGTTATGAAAAAGTTACAGAAACTAATTCTTGATAACCGAATGAGGATAAATGAAGAAAGGAAAGAAAGTGGAGGGAGGCGGCGGTTGGAGTTTATTGGAACTTGCACTCTGAATCATCAGGCTTTGGGATGCCTACCTTTCTAGGTTATATAATTAAGTGTTTCTATATAGGTTTGCAGGGACTGGCATGAAAATTGGAGATCACAGTCATGCTAGATGCTATTGTTTTATTGAATATCTAATGAAGATTATCATGTTTTATGAGAGTCATAAGGAAGAGTATGCTTGCTTTTGAATCTAGTGGCGGCTCGATTCTGAGGTATACTCTGAATTAGCTTGCACGTTTCTTGACTGGACAGTTGGATCCAGGGGCTCTTCAGCTCATAGAAAAGTATACGAGCCTTTTGCTACCATTCTTAGCGGGGAAAGTAGAATGGAGTTGCAACTATAATTGTAGCGATGATTGTTCTTGATTATGTACGTATTCTTTGGCATAACTGTCCAATTAGTGGAGGTCCGACGGAGGATTTATTTTGTAGACTGCCTCGTCAGCCAAAAGTAAATCTCAAACAATATGTTGGATACATCATGGTCGATGAGAACACTAGTCGCGCATTGTTTTATTATTTTGATTGAAGCATGCAGTGGAAGCATGGAGTGTGCCACTGAAGAGATAAGTATCTAAGCCAAATCTTGGAAAATATAGGAGTTTGTGTTAGTATTTGAAATGAATATATGTTTATTTTGGACATAGAAATAGCTATTTTGGGTAAGGATAACCCATATTCCAAACAATAATTATTGCATTTATGGAAATAAGAATGCATATAAAAGAAATAGCAGTTAAGTTGGATTTTATTGGAAAGGGATACATGCTTTATAGCAATGGGCTACTAGCTGATTTCGAAGTTTTTGTGAAATAGTTATTCATTGTATGCATAATAGAAATAGCTAATGATGTCCTTCTAGGCAGATAGATAATCATTCTAACTTTTTTGAAGCAAATGTATGTTTTATATACACATAAATATAGTTTCTTTTTGGAAAAAGTGTGCATACTTCATGCATGAAAATGATGGCTTTCATGAAAGATCTCTTGAAAGAAAAATATAGTTTCCTATTCTTAAAAGACATATATGAATAGTGTTCATATCATATCAAGAATCCATACTTGTTTCAAGAAAAGATTATGTTCATTGAAGTAAAAGTAATTGTGTTAGGAAAAACACATGTTGCATGCACATAAGGGTAGCTATTGTGACATTGGAAATATGATTTGGTGTGTACGTAGAGGAAGTATTATGTTGACTTTCTTGAAAATAATAATCGATGATAACTTTCTTGGAAATATTAATCTCTTGAAAAGATTGTCTTGCTAGATAAGTTGGATCGATTTCTTGATTTTGGTGCATAAAGGGTTAAGTTAACATTGTTATTGTTTCTTGATTTTTAAGCATAAAGATGGATTTCTATAAAATAATTCTTGAAAGGGAAGCAAGGGAAACTTACATATAGGAAGATAGTGAAATGAGGTTATTATGACTTCCTTTAAGAGAGAAGTATGTAATTTACTACATGAAATTATGGTAGTATTCTAGAGAAGGGAATATGTGTTGCATATATTAAAGAAGGGCTATTGTGATAAGCTATTGTATGCAGAAAGAATAGTCATTGTGATATAGAGATATGTTCTTTGTATGTTAGAGAAACTATGTTGAGTTCTCGAAAAATAACTATGTGAGGAGAACACATGTGCATAAGCATAGAAACAACAGTTTATTAGTGTATGAAGATACAACGTTTGTGCTATAATTTTTAGTAGAACTAATGGGTTAGATCTCTTAAAGAGAATTATGCATTAGTGTGAATAAAATTTGTGGAAGTAAACAAGTATTTACTAAAATATAGGTACTAGTTAATTAGTATGTCATGCTTGCTCATGCACATGAGTAGATGTTAAAAGATCACTTTTAGAGGTTGGTTATTGATTGATTAATATTGTATCTAATCTTGCTGTGAAAGCTTGTTGACGACAATAATGACAGGAAACGATGGCGGTTTGTGCCAAACAAAAGTGTTGATTGACATTTTTGGCAGGTAAAGAATTAATGGTCCATGCAGATGTGTACAAGTTGCGGGATCATACATTGATAGAAAAATCACACCACAAGGATGTTGCATGTGGAAATATCTAGGTAAATATTTTCATTTAAAATGTAGTATCTTTTAGCTAGTTATGAGACATTTTAAGGATATTTCAATGTAATATTTTATAACAATGGATAGGGGATGGAATCCCCAATAATCCATTGAGTGAGGGCTGAAAACCCTCATGAGAATTTAATAATAAGATTAAACCTTTGCTGGTTTTCACCTTACGGGGTTTCCAAGGTATATCAGTGTTCAATGATATGATTGCTTATTGTGTCAGTTGATGATGCTGAATCCTTGATGATAATGGTCCTTTATTTGATGGGATATCATAATGTCCAAGTATTCGATTAATTAATATGGTTAAGGAAATCACGAAATGGATGCAAGGTTCATGAGAAAATTTATGTTATTACACTACCACAGTGGTGGTTAATGGTTATGCAACATAATGTCTTCTATTGCAATTTACTTTATCTACTAATGAGCATTATATCTAATGGTTAATGAGGAATGTGGAGTTGTGAATTGGATAATTACTTATGGGTAATTTGTATAAAAAATTCTAACTCCCGACTTTATATATTAAGGAGACTCAACTCAAGGAATCCTTTGAAAAATATAATTTTCTTTCCTTAAGTCCAAAATAGATAGTTTGTTAGCTCATGTGGATAAATTGTTGAGGATTTTGCTAGAATAGAAGAGTCAAATCCCTTGTTTATGCTAATATACTCTCAGAGTTATTTCTAATCTAGTATTAGTTCAAGATGTTCAACAAGGAGGAGGAAAATGGTCCCATATCATAAGTTCTTCAGCTAATTTAGTACAATTATTGGCACATCTAGTTCCAGAATTGAATTAAGCAGCATTAGTAGAAGATATCATAGTTTTAGATGATTAGTCTTATCTTCACCTCTCAATTTCTATAATCATAATCAAATGTTGTAAAATCCTTTGAATGTACTACAAATATTATACCTATAGAATCTTATAAATGTATGTAACAATAATTTCATAAAAATTGGCATATAAGAATTTTTATGAACAATTTAGAAAGGAACATCTCTCCCTTTATATGTAGTTTGCTATGCCTAGGGCACATCTGTTACTAGTACATTTTTTGCAACTACCATTGAAAAATAAAAACACTAAATCTATAGAGAAGGGACTTTCATTATGATTTGTAATGCTCTTTGCCATTTGTGAGTCAAAATCATGTTTTGAATCTAAATCATCTGTAGGTGAAATTACTAGAGAATAAGGTTGAGCTCAAGATACTTTGAGCACCTAATGTAATTTTTGTGATGAGACTTGAAAATGTTTGGCATGGGGAGATCTATCCCTCTAGATAGATACATGTTTGAAGTCTTTAATGATTATAGTAAATATATGTAATGTGTCATCCTCCAAAGGATTGTAAAATCAATGTTTTTGTATTCCAATGATGATTGAAATATATAATCCATTGACTAATGAAGATTAACTAACGTAGATATATCTATTCAAGCCGACAAAAAAGTGGCTAAAAAGAGAAAAAATAATATAAAATTTAATTATATATGAATAAAATAAATATATTTAACAATCGCTATAAAAAATTTAAAACTTAAAATTTTGAAACTATTTAGACTTTTCCAAGTTTTTATTAACATTCCTATTATATATATAAAAAAATATATTTTAAATAGCATATTTAGTTATGGAAACCAAATGTCATTTAAGGATAAATGATCTAAATTAGGTTACAGATAGGTAACCTTAGATTCCATGTTTACACAAAAATGAGTTCATAAAAGTTGTTGTTTCCATTTCATGAGGTATAAGAAAGTATTTCTTAAAAAAATAGCATTTCATAAATTATCTAAATTAGGTTAAAAAAGGAGATCTTAGATGACATGTTTAAACTAAATTGTCTTCATAAAATTCATTAGTTTCCATTTCATTGGATATAAGAAAACATTTTTTAAGAAAATAAAGATTTAATATTAATATTAATGAGATTTTTTTTTTAAATTTAGAATTAACCCTAAAAAAATTAATTAAGGATCAATAATGTTAATGTTTTACATCAATGTAATTCTACTATTATAAAATTACAAATTATATGTTTAAAATTGTATTAATATCTATTTTTTATTAAAATGTTCAAAAAAAATATTTTCATTATAATAATATTATATTTTTTTAAGTTTTGAATTTTATATTGAAGAATTAATAATAAAATAAAATAAATAATTTTTTTTAATATACATGTAAGTGAGAATATATCTAGCGAACATTGCTCTTAGAACTCTAGTGTGAAGGGAGGGAAGTTATTTTGTAAAAATTAAACCATCTCAACAAATTTTTTTTACAGAATCCTCCTGAATCATGGTAATAACATCTTACTCTAAATTGATACCACTTTTTCCATCCAAAAAATAAATTGGCCCAACAACCCCACATATATATATATATATATATATATTAAGACATTGGTATATATATATATATATATATATATTAAGACATTGGTATATATATATATATATATTAAGACATTGCCAAAGTAGACTTGGCATCATATCGATAGTGGTGTGACATCAAAAAGCATTTGCAAATTCTTCACAGTACATTGAATAATAACAATGGTGGCATGACATCTAACAGTGGTGCCATGACATGAAGTTCTTCAAAGGACATCGAATAATATCGATCGTGCCACGACATCTATTTTGTGGCAATGGTAAGGCAAATTCTCAAACAGTTCTCGCCACCAACGCAGTGGCGAGGACAAAGAGCTTTGTCTTGACCAAGGTCAAAGGTCTGATATGCAACAGATCAAGATTAACAGGGCTGTTGGGAGGTGGAGGAGAAGATATTTCATCAGTCACGCTTTCTGAATCATCCAGTGTTGAAGATGTTCATCGCTGAGACAATCAGGGACCGCTTCTCAGTGCAGCGCAGTGCGAGGTGGTCCTGTTCGAGCATCTCGTGTGGATGTTGAAGAACGCTGATCGAGAGGCCATTAGTGCGATATCAGCCTGGAGGAATTGGCAAAAGTCTATGCTTGTAATTAATGCAACGAAAAAGCCAATAGTTTATCCGTTTTGTGATCAGGGGAATAATGGTGATGTTGTACAATGTGGACTAGTAACTGAATTTGTAAAGGCGTAATTTTGTTAAAGATTTGGGAATATTTTGAGTGGTTGATTGATATAAAATATATTTGAGAAAAGTCGATGAAAATATTAAAAAGTATATATATATATAAAATTTTAAAATATATTAAAATTTTCAACACAGTGAAAAAAGAAAAGAAAATTAGATTAAGGTAAATTAGTTGAATGATTGAACTGAACACCCTGTTTAGTGTGAAAGTGATGTGCAAGTATGTCTATCTTTCTTGAAATATAAATAAAATATTTTCTAAAAAGAATAACAATATCTTATGTTAAGCATATTAATTACTTGTCATATGACTTAATCTAATTTGATGTAAACTGAATAAAAGTAAAAAAAAAAAAAAAAAAAGAATTTCAGGTAAATTAAATAGAAGTAAAAATAATATGTGAGTAAGATTTTTAACATATGATATCAACTTCATATATATATATATATATATATATATATATAGCTATGCAAAAATGTTAAGAGAAAATATTTTTATGTTGTACAATATAAAATATTAAAGATAACTCAGGAATAAAATATTTTTATATAAATTAGTATTGAAGCGAAATATATTAATAACAAAAAAAACCAGTTTAATGTGGTGAGAAAATGGCTCAATGCACATGTTATTTACTCTCTATAACATTCAAAAATACAATTTAAAAATGAAAAAATTACAATTTTCTTTTAATTTTAAAACAAATTTTTCACTTAAATAAATTTGATCCCTCTCTACTCATATTAAATCAGTGGTGATGAATCTAGATTGATAAAAAATGACAATTAAAACTAACCAACACAATTATATTGTAAAATTCTTTTAATATAAATAAAACCAACCTACACTAATTATGCTCAATAATCGATGTACGTAATAAAAACTAGAGTAAGATTATTGAGTTACTCTGAGTACATGCAACTTTGATTAGATCAATGGTGAAAATGAATCTATCCTAATGGAAAATGGCAATTAAGACTAGCCAGCACAGTGACATTGTAGGACTCGTTTAATATAAATAAAACCAACCCTACATTAATCACCCTCAATAGTCTCAGTGCGTAAGAAAAATTACTATCACATTAATAGTAAGATTATTGAGTTACTCTTTAGTACATGCAACTTGATTTTAGGGCAGGATTCGTTTAATGTGAAAACTTATAGGCGTAAACTTTTTCTTCAGTTTGGGAGATAAAAAGTTATGCAGACTTGATCTTAAAATTTTATTATCGTGTGCCTCAATAAACGTGACTAATGTGCACATACCGCTAAAGAAATAAACACTGTCATGTCTCCAATTACATGGATCAGGTTAACCCCAATAATAGACACTGAGTTGTTGATTTTGTATGAGGCAGCCATATACATTAAGTTATTTAGATTTTATGAGGCAATCATTTCCTTTATGACATTCTTCTGGCCAATAAAATGTGTTTATGTACTATCAACTTGCAGAGTGTTTTTTCATGTAACCGCTTACGGTTGTATTTACACATGAATTTATCAATATCAATTCTATAGTTATAAAATTAAAGCAAGCTCATTTTTACCAGTCTGGAAGGATATAAAACAATTTAGATATAAATGTATGGATATTTGAATGTATATATAGGATTTTATCAACACAAATAAAAATAATGAGTATTGCATTATTCATTATTAAAACCCTTACTGTTTTGATTTGTATATCAAACACAAATAAAAATAATGAGTATTGCAATATTCATTATTAAAACCGTTACTGTTTTGGTTTGTATATCAAACCAGGGTTGAATACAGTTAAGATTTTATTATTTAGGTCTATACAAACCAGGGTTGAATACAGTTAAGATTTAAGATTTTATTATTTAGGTTAAAATTATATTATAAGAATTATTGTATAAAAAATTATAACTTATATTGATTAATGTTAAGGAAATTAAGAGTGTTTAATGAGAAAATGGAAGCATATAGTTTTTTATGGGAGTAACTAATAAAATGAGATGTGAATTGGATAAATTAATTGTTGAATTCAAGACATGGACTAGAATTTGTTCTGGTGTGTAGTAACCACTAGTAAGTGTACATATTTATAGTTTTACTCCTTATATAAATTCCTAGGAAAACATAAATAATGGTGAGAAATAACTCATTGTAAATATATTTATGTACATCTTATCTCTATCCATTTTTTGTGGAATTTCTTCATTAAATTATGGTGGGAAGTAAGTGATACTTCACTCAAAGCTTAAGAATAAAAAACCACTACACAACTATTGCATAAAATATGTCAACCATTTACCTACATGACATTACCTTGTGAAAATGCTACAATAATACTTTCAAGTTATGGTCCAATCAAATGATTGAAAATTATTATTTTCAATAATGTTTAAAAATCATATCCTCATTATATTTACCTTAAGGAAGTTTAAAGTATAGGAAAATTCCACATGCCTTTGAAAGTGGATATGACCTATATACAGACCACCTAAGTCTTTCTTAACTCTTATATAATCAAGCCTCAAGTGACAAGACAATCCTCTTCATATCTTGATGAAAATTTCTATGATACGACATCCATTTTTGTGTGAAGGTTCCATTCCATGGCTTTGATGTTAACCCACAATCTCTGCGGTGTCAAAAGATGACAACTAGAATGCGTATTGATGGTTGAAGGGAAACGTACTCACTCATTATGCAATAGGGTATTTATGGTTAAGATATATTGATAATAAATTTATCATCCAATTTCCACCATTCCTCAAAATTTGGAGCAGTAATATTTAATTTCTTAAAATCCATATCTTCCACTAATAATGTGCTCTCTCTTGTTCTATATTCCATATCATGCCTACATTTTCCAATAGGAAGACATTTTCTTATGGTTTTCGTAGCAAAAATGATAATCTCCAAGCCAAGGAAAAATATACCATACATTAAGGAGACTCAATTCAAGAACTCCTTTGACAAAATGTAATTTTCTTTCCTTAATTTCCAAATGGATAGTTTGTTAGCTCATACGAATGAATTGTTGAAGCTTTTGTTAAAATAGAAGAGTCAAATGCCTCGTTTATGCTAATATACTCTCACCGTCATTTCTCAACTGGAATTAGTTCAAGATGTACAACCATGAGGAGGAAAAAGATCCCATATCATAACTTCTTCAACTAATTTAATACAATTAGTGACACCTCTAGTTCCAGAATTGAATTGAGCAACATTATTAGAAGATATCATAGTTTTAGATGATTAGTCTTATCTTCACCTCTCAATTTCAATAATGATAATCAAATGTTGTAAAATCCTTTGAATGTACTACAAGTATTATACCTGTAAAATATTATAACTTTATGTAAGAGAAATTTGGTAAAAAATGGCATATAAAAATTTTCATGAACAATTTAGAAGGGAGCAAATCTCCCTTTAGATGTAGTTTTCTATGCCTAGGTCACATCTTTTACTAATACATTTTTTGCAACTACCATTGAAAAAGAAAAACATTAAATCTATAGAGAAGGAACTTTCATTATGATTTGTAATGATCTTTGTTATTTGTGAATCAAAATCATGTTTTGAGTCTACATCATCTATAGGTGAAATTTCTAGAGAATGAGGTTTAGCTCAAGATACTCTGAGCACCTCATGTAATTTTTGTGATGAGACTTGAAAATGTTTTTCACGGGGAGCTCTCTAGATAGATGCATCTTTGAAGTCTTTAATGATTATAGTAAATATATGTAAGGTGTCATCCTCCAAAAGAATGTAAATTCAATGTATTTGTATTCCAATGATGATTGATTTAGATGGGGAAGTCCATATTACAATGTTGTGATTATTACATGTATTGGAAATATATAATTTATCGTCTCAACAAGATCAACTGACCTAGACCATCTATTCAATCCAACCGAAAAAGTGACTAGAAAGAAAAAAATAGTATAAAATTTAATTATATATGAATAAAATAAATATATTTATAAATCACTATAAAAAAATAAAAGATAAAATTTTCAAACTATTTAAACTTTTCCAAGTTTTATATTAACATTCCTCTATATATATATATTTTAGAATTTTAAATAACATATTTATTTATCGAAATTTGATATCATTTAACGATAAATGATCTAAATTAGGTTACACATAAGAGATTTTAGATGACATGTTTAAACTAAAACGAGTTCATAAAAATTGTTAGTTTCTATTTTTAAAAGATATAAGAATATATTTAATAAAGAAATAATGTTTGATAAATACTAGTTTCCATTTTATTGGATATAACAAAATACTTTTTAAAAAATAAAGTTAAATTAAATTTAAAAAAATAATTCTAGTTAAATTAAGTTTAAAAAAATAATTAAGAATTAGTAATATTAATGTTTTACATTAATGTAACTTGACTATTATAAATTTAAAAATGAATATTTTTATGCCGAGACAACGGCCTACTTCTTCACATTCACCGCGCGATGCATGCAGTTATTGACAGACAAAGAAATCATGGTATGCATTTCCGGGTACTGGCTAAAGCATTGCGTATGTCCGGTGGAGATCATATTCACGCCGGTACTGTAGTAGGTAAACTTGAAGGGGAACGAGACATAACTTTAGGGTTTGTTGATCTACTGCGTGATGATTTTATCGAAAAAGATCGAAGTGTGGTATTTACTTCACTCAAGATTGGGTATCTATGCCAGGTGTTATGCCCGTAGCTTCAGGAGGTATTCACGTTTGGCATATGCCTGCTCTGACCGAGATCTTTAGGGATGATTCCGTACTATAGTTTGGTGGGGGAACTTTGGGACATCCTTGGGGAAATGCACCTGGTGCAGTGGCTAATCGGGTTGTTCTAGAAGAGATCTTTAGGGATGATTCCGTACTATAGTTTGGTGGGGGAACTTTGGGACATCCTTGGGGAAATGCACCTGGTGCAGTGGCTAATCGGGTTGTTCTAGAAGCTTGTGTACAAGCTCGTAATGAAGGACGTGATCTTACTTGTGAAGGTAATGAAGTGATCCGTGAAGCTTGTAAATGGAGTCCTGAACTAGCTGCTGCTTGTGAAGTATGGAAGGAGATCAAATTTGAATTTGATGTGATTGATCACTTGTAATCCAGTGACTTTCGTTCTACCAATCGGACTCGGCCCAATCTTTTACTACTACCCCAAATATTAGTCCAAATCGTGAGCGGAGATATGGGATTTCAGATATCAATATATGGAATTTCCATATATTAATATCTATATATCAATATCTATGTAGATATTGATATATAGATATTTCCAAGGTTAAATATCTCAAATAGAGTTATTTATGAAATTTTTTTTGGGTCAAGCATTCGATAACGAATCCCTTTACAATGATCTTATAGATTATTTGATAAGGTTGGTAGCTCAGTGGATCAGAGCTCATGGTTCCGGACCGTGAAGTCAAGGGTTCAAATCCATTCTAGCCCAAAAGATGTTGTATTTTAAATGAAAATTCCTTTCCATCCCGGTATAGGAGAGAATCTTTCTTTATAATAGAATAAAGTATTCTATCATAATCTTGGAGTGATACTTCAAATTCCTAATCAATAATGAATGGAAATGATTTCTCAATGATTCATTCCACTATTGATTAATAATTTTCATCATTGTATTTATACTTATACGACTTCTCTTCATACAAAATAAGATAGGAAAAGTAACAATTTTGACCTTTATATGGAAGGAAAACTCTATGTCTATAAAGGAGTGGTTTGAAGACAAGCTTAAAATCACTGCATTACTAAAAAATTCGGTCGAAAGGGATAGTAAGGATGCCAATGAGACGGAGAAAAACAAGAGAGAAAAACAAGAATAGAAGTATTGATTACGCTAAAATTAAGAAGTTATAATTGCGAGAACTTGCTATATCTCAAATTCTTGAGAGAGAATCAAAGTGTTTATAAAGAATGTGGATATTATCTGCAAATGAATAGTTCAGATAGAATAGAACTTCCAATTGATCGTGACACTTGGGGTCCTATGGGTGAAGACATGTACACTCTAGATGTTCTTCAATTTTATTCTGAGAATGAACCTTCTCATTCTGATAATCTTAATTCTGAGGATGAATCTTATAAGGATCATATCACTTTCTATCAAATAGAGAGATGTTTAACTGATGCTATTCAAACAGGCATAGGTCAATTAGATGGTCTTACTATCGCACTCGAGTTATGGATTTAAAAATGATATGTTTAAATTTTTATTTAGTATCTATTTTTTATAAAATGCTTAAAAAACCATTTTCATTTTAATCATATTATATTTTTTAAATTTTAAATTTATATTTAATTATTTATAATGAAATAAAATAAATAAAGAAGATTTCATGTGATTGAAGTTTATTTCCAACTTTAGAGTAAAAGGATAAAAATTATTTTGTAGGAATTGAACCATGTCAACAAAGAGCCATAGGATCTTATACTATATTGATAGCAGCTCTTCCAACCAATAAATAAATTGGCCCAACTCAACACGCCGTATATATATATATCCGAAAAACCAATAAATAAATTGGCCCAACTCAACACGCCGTATATATATATATATATCCGAAAAACAATTAAAAGGCATTGACAAAGTAGACTTGGAAGAATATCGATAGTGCTATGACATCAAAAAGCATTTGCAAATTCTTCAGAGGACATCGAATAATAACGATAGTGCCATGACATCTAAAGCATTTGGAAAGGACATCGAATAATATCGATCGTGCCACGACATCGATTTTGAGGTAATGCTAAGGCAAATTCTCGAACTTTTCTTGCCATTAACGCAGTGGCGAGGACAAAGAACTTTGTCTTGACCAAGGTCAAAGGGCTGATATGCAACAGATCAAGATTAACAATTGCTTTAAAAAAAAGTACGATGAATCTACAGATAACCTGAACGGGTGCCATTGATGCACCGTCTGATTTTACACCCTTGCCCAGATCGTTGAGCATCTGCAGTTGCCCCTCGTCTCTTTGTCGTTATATTAGAACATGATTTTCAATCAGGATAGCCAGTTTGATTGATTACCTGCACTGTTCTCGCTTTGCAATTGGCACTCGCTCTCCCTCCCATATATCATTCATTCGTTCGGTGATGAGACTGACAAGGTTGTTCAACAAGGTTGATATCAGGTTGAAAACGATCAAGACCATTCTCAACAGATGGGAAAGATTCCCCAGGTTTGAAAGTTCATACAGTAATCTCGCTTTCGACTCATTCCAGAATGATGATGATGTGGACGAAGTCAGTCCACCGGATTTTTCAGAAAAACAGGTTGTCCAGCCTTGTCCATGCAGATAACGACAGAGTAAGCGAAGTGCCTGAGGGTTATAAGATAAGGTATGTTTGGAAGTGTAGGAGACGATATTTCAGATGTACCCACTTTCTGAATCATCCAGTGTTGAAGATGTTGATCGCTGCGACATTCAGGCACAGCTTCTCAGTGCAGTGCAGTGCAGTGCGGTGGCCCCGTTCGAGCATTTTGTGTGGATGTTGGAGAATGCTGATCCAGAGGCTATTAGTGCGATTCCAGCCTGGAGTAATTGGCAAAATTCCATGCTTGTGATTAATGCAGGCGAAAAAGCCAGTAGTTTATCCGTTTTGTGATTAGGGGAAATATTGTTTATGTTGTAGACTAGTAACTGAACTTGTAAAGGCATAATTTCATTATAGGTTTGGGGATATTTTCAAAGGTCGTTTTATATAAAAAAATTACAAAAAGGAAATAGATTAACGCATTAAAAAGTTTATATATATATATATATATTAAATTTTTAAAATATATTAAAAGCTCTAATTTATTGAAAAAGAGAAACGAGAAAAAGTTTAGTTAAGGAAAATTAAGTAAATGTATTTGAGCTTAGAAGTTTATTTTATGTGTGAAGACATTGTGTAAGTATATTTGTCTCTTTTAAAATATAAATAAAATATTTCTTAAATAAAAAAGTAATTTGGACTATAAAAACAAATCTGTTATGCATATTTAATTAGTTGTCTAAAGTAAATAAAAGTAAAATAAAATAAAATTTCATGTAAAGTAAATAAAAATAAAAGAAAATATGTGAGTTAGATTTTTAACAGGTCATATTAACTTAGTATATATTTTTGTAAGTATGTCATTGCCTCTCAAAATATAAATAAAATATTTTCTAAATAGAAAAGTAATGTGGACTATAAAAACAAATATGTTACCATATTTAATTAGTTGTCCCTATAACCTAATATAATTTGATGTAAAGTAAATAGAAGTAACATGATCAACTTCTTATATATCTATATATAGAAAACAAATGTAAAAGAAAATATTTTAATGTTGTATATATTCAATGTGGGTTATTAATAAAATATTTTAATATGAATTAATATTGAGGTATACTTCAAAATATATAAATAACAAAAAACCAGTTTAATGTGGGTCAATAAAATGACTCAATGCACATGTTATATAATTTCTATAAAATTAAAAATATAATTTAAACATTAAAAAGTTACACCATGTACTAGAAATTATTTGATCCCTCTCATGTTACATCTATAAATAGATCTGTAATTAAAATAAATGTATACTGATATAAAATGATAATTAAAACCATCGGTAAAATTCATTTGATATAAATAAAACCAACCCCGGTATTAATCAACCACAATATTCGCTTTGTGTAAGTAAAAATACTATAACATTAAGAGTAAGATTATTGAGTTACTCCTGAGTACATCCAACTTGATTTGAGGGCTGTATTGGTTTCATGGGAAAACTTAGAGGTGTAACCTTTTTCTCCAGTTTTGGAAGATAAAATGTTATGCAGACTCGATGTTCAAAATTTATTATTCTGTCTCAAAAGATAAATGTGACTAATGTTCACATACAGCTAAAGAAATAAAGTCCACATACAGCTAATGAAATAAAGTCCGTCATGTCTCCAATACATGGATCACGTTAAGCCCAGTGATAGACACTGAGTTATTGATTTTGTATGATGCAATCAAACACATTAACTTATTGAGATTTTATGAGGCAATCAAACACATTAACTTATTGAGATTTTATGAGTAAATCATTTCCTTTATGACATTGTTCTGGCCAATAAAATATTTTATGTAATATCAACTTGGAGAGTGTTTTTTTATGTAACCGCTTTCGGTTGTGTTTTCATATGCATTTATCAATATCAATACTATAAGATAAACGTGACTAATGTTCACATACCGCTAAAGAAATAAAGACTGTGATGTCTCCTTTACAAGGATCACGGATCACGTTAAGCCCAATGATAGACACTGAGTTGTTCATTTTGTACGAGGCAATCATACACAACAACTTACTGAGATTTTATGAGGCAATCATTTCCTTTATGACATTGTTCTGGCCAATAAAATGTGAATAAAATGTGTTTATGTACTATCAACTTGCAGAGTGTTTTTTATGTAACCGGTTTCGGTTGTGTTTTCATATGCACCTATCAATATCAATACTACAATTATAAAATCAAAGCAAGCTCATTTTTACTAGTGTGGGAGGATATAAAATAGTTTTGATATAAATTTATGGATATTTGAATGTATATATGAGTATTGTATTATTCACTATTAAAATTACTCTAGTGTTGATTTATATATGAAATAAGTGTTACGTTGATTTATATATGAAACAAGTGTTATATATATATATATATGAAACAAGTGTTATAGAGAGTTTACTTTCTCTTTAAAAATTATGTTATATAATTTTTTTATAAAAATTTACAACTTACATGTGTTAATGTTAATGAAATTAAGAGTGTTTTGTTAGAATAATGTAGAAATGGAAGTGTCTAATAATGTGATACATTTGTTGAGTTGTCTTTTTAGATGTATGTGAGTTACTAGATATTTTAGAAGTCATTAATTTCTAGTGTAGGTGAGTTGTATTTGAGTAATAGCTATACCTTCCATGTTGTTATGTTGAGAGTCTAATGATCCCATCATTATATAATGTGACACATTGTGATGTATGTGCAATAAGTCAGTGTGTAGGGTTAGGCCTCAATTAATAAAGTGTTATGTTGTGTTAATTCTATTTTCTCTGAGGCCTCAAATCTAAGAGCAAGAAGCCCAGATTTGTGAGGGCTGTGAGATCTTGTTGTTACGTGGCTGCTCTCCAATTTTTTTATATCGTTGGTTGAGATCGTAGTCAGATCTCTGATTGATGTTGTCGTGATATTGTTCATTGATGTGGATCTTTCTTGTGGTTGTCCATTGCTGTGGATCTTGCTTATGGTTGTGATTCAACCCGACCAATGTGTTTAATCGCTGATTGGGAGAGGATTCCATTCTGTTCGATAGCGGACCCTGTGGAGGAGAGAACCACCTTAGAGATATTGCTTCAGTGTTCAATTTATAAGAGCGCAAAGCATAGTGCACTGATTGTTTTCTGGCATTGAAAGAGGACTGTCTCTATGCTAGATTCAAGACTTGGATGTGCACTTGAGTTTGGGACTCCCACGGTTCCATTTCCAGATTGGTCAATATTCAGAGATTTGGATAGGCCGTTTGAGGTATTCTCAGGCCCCGTGCCACTTTGCCACTGGTTTTGTATAGTAGACCGATTCAAGGCCAATCACTGAATGCATTTGGAAAGTCGCCAAATGCACAGGTTTTACCAGATCAGAGTTGTGTGTGTGGGAGTGGTGGCATGAAACTACTTTTCAATTTCTGTGGGTGCAGAGTTGTGTGTGTGGGAGTGGTGGCATGAAACTACGTTTCAATTTCTGTGGGTGTTGTTGCAGGTTAATCTGCAAAACGGTAAGTGCATTGGAGGTTCCGCTAGTGCCTGTTACTGCAGTGATTTACAAGCTCAAATTTATGAGTGGATCCGCGTGTTTGCAATTGGTGGGCGAAGGTGTGGATGTTGTAAGTGTTTGGGCATGAGCCTTGTTTTAATGAGAGTGCCACCAGATTGCATAATCGGGAAAGAGGAGATATGTTGGATTATTTGGCATAGAGATCCGCTGAAGATCCAAGAGCCATGGACCAGAGGCAGAAGGGTTGTTCCAGTCAGCGCAAGAGGACAATTCATGTGGAAGTGAATATTTTATGCATTACAATTCACGTGAAAGTGAATATTTATTCACCACTATTCTTGCCTCGGTGTTGCTCAAAGGTATGCTTTGATTTTTAAAGGAAGCCCAGGCAAACGTTTCAAGTTGTTTTTTTATGTACTAAAATTGAGATTGTTTTGTGGGCATGGGTTAAAGGAGACGTAAGGAGTTAATTTTGTAAAATTGTTTTTGGGGTGAAGAGTTAAAAAAAAAACAAAAGAAAATTGTTATAAAAAGTGTAGAGTATTTTTTTTGGTGGAAGTATTTCTATGAGCTAAATTAAAATAAAAAAGGTGTATTTGATTAAAAAAAGGTGAAGAGTAGTAAAGGGAAACGTTATGGAGTAAAATTATTTGGGTATTGTAGACGTGGTAAAATTAATGTGTTTGAATTGGCCATATGCTGTAAATCAGAGATGTGGAAGTGTGGTGAAAAAGTGTAAATCTGTAGGAGTGTTATGTTGAAGAAATAATTGATTGGTGAGTTGCCCATGAAGAACTGAAGCCATTAAGGCAAAAGAATCAAAGGGAAGAAGTTGCAGAAAAATTTGGAATGTTTCCAGTAAAAGAACACATGAGGATCAAAATGTAGAATTGGTCCAAATCAATGAAGAATTTGAAGAAATTGATTCAATAATGAAACGATTAATGCTAGTTTTTCCATCTTTCTCACGTAAAATTTTGAACTCTTTGCAATTAAAATGGAGGGTGTGCTTGGATCGGTGGATTTATGCGAATTTGTTTAAGAAACTTTTATAAATACTCAAGATAAGAGTAGAGGTGTAGTAGCATTGTTTCTTATTATATCAGCAATGGACTATAATATCTTGTCTAGTATTTTGCATGAATATGGTGAAATACATATGCAATGGGGTGAGAAAGATTACAATTTAGTAGCAGATTTACAGAAAAATTCTGAGATTGCTAAGAGAAACGTTTTCGAGGACTTAGGAGTAGCAGATGAGTTGAAGAAAGTGACTAACCTCTTTGAAGTAGAGGTGGTGAATTCAAAAACTATGGTTACTAATCTTAAAGAGGAGTTTGGAAATGTTGATGATGGATATTTGTTTTATGAAAATGAATTACAGGTTATATTTGAAAAGAATTTGATTAATAAACTATTGTTTGCTGTTGATAATGTGGAAGAATATGAAGAGGAAATTTTAGCTGCAATTAAAGGGACAATAAATTTTGAAGATGCCAAAAATGATTATTATGCCGAGATAAACTCTATTAAAGAATGGGTTGAGAAACCTTTTGAACAAATTGATGCAGCTCTCAAAAACCTTTTGAACAAATTGATGCAGCTCTCAAAGCAGCAGTCGGAATAGTGAAGACTCTTGAAAATGAGCACAATGGTAAATCAATGAATGACTCATATGATATGGAAATGGAACCAATGGAGGACACATCTGAAGAATTTCCTGGTATTTTAATATATTGGAGCCCAGAGGAAATAAAACATTATTATGGATTGATGAGGCAACAACCAAGTAAACATAAAACTATTGATGATGAAAATGAACTTGTTGAGAAAGGAGTTGAGATGGATTGGTTTCATCCTACTTGGAATAAGAAGCAATATCCATACTTCATGATATGGAGTAAGAAGAAAACTAAACAGGTTGAAAGTGTCATAGTTTGGAGAAGTAAGTGGAAGAAGAAATTTCATCAATATGTTGATGCAAAGAAAGTTAAAATGAAGTCATATTTGTAAGCCTAGCTTAGACTAAGAGCAGCAGGCATTGTTATGAATTATTGAAAATCCATTTCTCCATTAAGGGGGAATGTTAGAATAATGTAGAAATGGAAGTGTCTAATAATGTGATAGGTTTTTTGAGTTGTATTCTTAGATGTATGTGAGTTATGATATGTTCTAGAAATCATTGATTTCCAGTGTAAGCGAGTTGTATCTAAGTCATAGACTATACCTTCCATGTTGTTATGTTGATCGAGTCTAGTGATCCCATCATTATATAATGGGACACATTGTGATGTATGTGCAATGAGTCAGTGTGCAAGCTTAGGCCTCAATTAATAAAGTGTTTCGTTGTGTTAACCCTATGCTTTCTAATATAGTATCAGAGGCATAAGGCTCTGTCATTTCTAATATGTTTAATAGGAGAGTGGAAGAATATAGTCTTGCTATGTGAGGAACTAATAAATTGAGATGTGAAGTGGATAAAATAATTGTTGAATCAAGGACATAGACTTGCATTAGTTTTGGTGGGTAGTAAGCATCAGTAAGTGTACACATTTATAGTTTTACTCCTGATATAACTTACTAGAAAAGCATAAATAATAGTGAGAAATAACTCATGGTAAATATATTTATGTACATCTCATCTCTATCCATTTTTTATTGAAAGTCTTGACCAAATTATGTTGGGAAGTAACTAATACTTCATTCAAAGCTTAAGAATACAAAATCACTACACAACTATTGCATAAAATATGTGTGGCACTTATATACATGACATTATCTTGTGCAAATGCTACAATAAGACCTTCAAGTTATGGTCCAATCAAATGATTGGAAATTATTAATTTTAATAATGTTTACAAATATATATTATTTTTAAAAGTTATACATTATAAGTTATATTGGTCAATTCTAAACTAATAGTGGTCAACAATAAAGTTGATTACTAGAATCTTACCCTGACGTGGACCAATAATGAGAAATGTAGAAGTATAAAATAGTATACAAAATATAGGAATCTGATCACTTCTTAAGGTAAGGTGAGTGAGTGAGTGAATCAATAGACATAGCAATATTCAATTATAAAACGCTTTGCCGATTTACTAAACAAAAATTCACATCATATCATTTGTAGATCAAATTGTGTAACATGGTCAACAACTCAACACATATGAATCACAACTACACCTACACAAAATGCACAATCATTGAGTCTAACACTAAATTGTTCAAGTAGATAATTGGTAGAGTGTAACACTAGGCCAATTCTGCTATGTGAGAATGAGTAGACTATCGCACTGCCTTAAAACATAGAAAACTAAAACTTTGTTGCTCATATATTCTTCCTCTTGCATCAAGCAAACCTTAGCCTATTTGTTAAACACTTGAATACCTTCAAGACTTGTACAACTTCCATAACATCATTTAGATGGACCTCTAGCATCAACAATTTATCTACAAGCATCATGGTCATTACCAACATGTTGACATCGATGAAAAAATGCCATCCTACCATAATGCCAACATTCTCGCATTTTAACATTCATGGAAACCTCTTTCAAACATCAAATCATCATTCTTTCTCTCTCCCTATTTGACATCAATGGATAAGGGAAACTCCCTTGGACCAAAAATTCCAACATTCATCTACAAAACAACTAATTAGGAAACAACCTGCGAACCCCATTCTTAGCCATCTATATCTAAAACTCAAATGGGAATCCATCCAAATAATTTTTTATCGTAACAAAAAAACATTAAGAACTCATACTCTAACCGACACCTAGCTTTACATGGCTAGGTAGCAATACAAGACATAAATAGAAAACCATACACAATTCATAATGGTTAGCATTACATGACGTCTATGAGTAGTAGTGTGTGGTCTACACGATAATCATGGTACATAGCACATGATAGCTCATGGAAGACTTTCAACTCCTTGAGCATAGTCTAATGTCTCAATAAAAACATATTAGAAGGATTTAGAAATAAATACATGGCGATATTCGAAGGATTACAACAACATATAAATTTCATATCAATGAAGACTCGTTGTAGTATCCAAAACCATCACAAACTGCTAAAACATAATAACAAAAAACACTGGTCATCAGCATGTCAAATACCAATCAACACTAATGATCAACTCTATAATAGAAAAAACATGGAAAAAAGACAATATATTAGGTCAATGCTTATGCAATCAATAACCATACTCAACACCAATCTCTGCATTGTAATAATATGATTTAGTAGCAACAACACAAGTATAATTATATAGTGACACAAGTATAATTATATAGTGGCAGCAATATATATATATATATATATATATATATATATATATATATATATATATATATATATATATATATATATATATATATATATATATATATATATATATATATATATATATATATATATATCTATCTATATATATATATATATATATATATTGATTTCTTCAACAATCCTCCTCATTAATACAACACTATATCATAAATGATATTCAACATCATAGAACCATATTCCTACAATGCAAACTCTAGACAATGAATTAGTGATCAACATAACATGGCATATACTCTAGTAATTGGTAAATAAAGCAGTATCACAACATCCAAGAAATGCGTCAAGTAAGGAAAACTCATCAGTACAACACTATATCATCAATAAAACCTGACATCATAGAACCATACTCCTGCAATGCAAACTCTAGACAATGAATTAGTGAGCAACATAACATGACATATACTATAGTAATTGAGAAATTAAGAAATATCACAACATCCAAGAAATGCATCAAGTAAGAAGCAAATATAACATTTATATGTACGAAAAAAAAACCAACATAGATTAGATCCATCATTATCAACTCCTAGTCCCTTTACATACTAGTCACAAATCCCTACCACTATAATAATACAAGTAGCTGGAATCATGTACAATGTACTCCATTCATCACCATTGTTATTTTATCCATGGTATCAATAAAATCATGATAATCTTGATCTTTCTAGTAGCATATGTAAGTCGCTCTCTCTCGACCATACAACAATGGTAACTAGATATGTCATAATGAGACCTCTCAAAGCCAGTCACATACATCAAGACTTAGCCAAGACAATGTTGTGAGAAATGACAACGTACAATGTTTCCCATGCAAGCATTCTAACACAACTTAACAACAATATGTGTCATTAAACTACAAAATAAATCCTCACTCAAAATAAATAAAGGGAAACTAGAAATGAACTCATACAAGACTATGAGGTTGCACATAAGCCATGCAAATCCTAGTCGTACAAAAACTCTAGTTCACATTCTATCTTGACTCAACCAATTGAAACATAATCAAAGATATGAATAACCAATGTGAGATAAGTTCATTTCAAGGCATGACAAAATCCTCCAATATGTACATAATTCCAACAATCTGCTGGTGCAATGGGAGCATATAAAATGCTCCTCCTAAACATGTGACATCTCTCCATTAACAAACATTGTTGTCATAAACATGATCACCATAATACTCAGCAGATTCGACATTAGTAGCAACAACGATGAAATTATTTGCATCCATGATCAACATCAACAAGGAAATGGCATAGTCTTCATCAAATCAATATTCTTCTACAATCTGGGCACGAATCGCAGTAGTATATATTAACAACAGAAATCTAGAATAATCGTTCAGTATATGTTGTTATCATAGATAGAAATAATTTCATCATCTAAATAGGAGTAAACCCAACTCACACCAAATGTGAACCCGAAGCATGCACATGGGGTCATATGATTGGCTACCATTCCTTCAAAATCATCATTAGGGTTTCAACAAATGGTTGTTCCAATGTTATCATAAAATATATAGAGTTGGTCGAAATATATCAAACAAAAATAGAGACAAAAAACAACAAAAATAAAACCGTCAAACTTTGTGTAGCTCGCCATGAGCTCATGAACCTTCTTCCAAACATGTATACCTGACCACACACACTACTTTTACTATGGATTCATTTTCAATGATTCTTCATGCAAGATCAAGATGTTTCCATATTCCCCCCCAAGGCCAAGAAGGCCTTAATTTCTCCTTGCAACCTCATGTTTCTCCTTCTTCTTCCAAATTTTGAAGGGATAATATTTGACATGCACATAATATTTTATCTTCTTGTCTAGTAGGATTTGAATTACCTCCACTTTTTGAATGGATTTCGTAATAAATTTTGGTGTCTTGTAATATTTGGCCATATGAGAAAGATTATAACACACATAACACCTTATGTGACCAAGGAATGGGGAAAATACTCAAATATCTTGCTGGCCAAACTTCTATTCCTCTTTGCATAATTCCTACAATCGACATCCTTATAGCCAAAATAATTGCATAAGTAATAAAATCCATAAAATGAATTGTTATACCTGGATGTAATTGATCCTCATGACAAGAGAAATATTCCTTGATTGTTTGCTTGAGTGTGCCTCCTATTTGGTTTCATGTTCTCATGAGGTGGTCTAATCCTTTTACTGCTACAATTTGCTGTAGCACGTCCAAGTTTTTCACAATTGAATTATCTGACAATTCTCAAGGGTTCAAATAATATTCTTGATGAAAAGGACTTTCTTGGCACGTCCTTTGGATCCTTATTTAAATGTTGGTTTTTTTTGGCTTTCTTTATTTCTTCTTATTCTATTGGTACTATCTTCTGTTATGGTCTTTTTGAGTGCTATTTTTGAGCTAGTTTCTCCCTTATGTAGGTTGAGATCTATTTTCATAGAGATAGACTTTTGGCTACTCCTATCCAAATTCAATAAAGTGGTTTTCCTCTCTTGATCAGTTCTTAATGAAACCACTTTGGCTTCCAATATTTCACTCTAATCTTCCTTTTCTTTGTACTGCATCCTCATTCCCTACTCAACATTTGTTCCTTCTTCTAGTTGAGTCTTTAATCTAATGATTTTTTCCCTAAACATGCATTCCTTTTCATATAAAATTTGAAATAATTTATGTTGGTCATTGTTTTTGGTTGTGATTCTTTTTATCTTAGCTTCAAGTGTTGCAATTGTTGTTTCATCTTCAAAATTTCATAATTTTGGTTTCTTCATATGATGACTAGTTCCCTTTTCACTAGAAGAATCAATTTCAACTGACGAATTATATTTTTCTAGCTTGATATTCTCAAATGCAACATCATAACTATATGTAACAAGAAATGGAAAACTATATATCAAATGACTATTACGTCCACAGTTAAAACAAAATTCACCTCGTGATCCACCTTCATGATTGCTATCCACATCCTTGATCAACAAAAAGAGGGGTTCTTTTTTATTAGAAGTATTTATAGCTTGTTTTTTTCCCTTCCATTTCTGAGACATCTTCTTCTTGTTCTTAATAATAGGTCCACCATCTACCCTTGAGCGGCCAAGTTTAACTAGAGGGAACCTTGTATTATACCAATTGTTGCAAAAGGATCACTAAATAGTTGGGGGGTGGTGCAGGGGGGAGGGGCGGTTAATCAATAGTGATAACACTTATCCAGCTATAAAACATTTTTCCAATTTACTAAACAACAATTCCCAACATATCATCAGTAGATAAAATCATGTAACATCATCAATGAATTGACACATATGAACCACAACAAACATCAAAATCATTATGTACAAGGGACCACTAAAGAAAAACTTTACTAACCTTCCTCAAGAACTATAGAAGACAATCACTTCAAGGGACAAGACCTTGAGTTAGACTACTTTTTCATTGAATTGGACTCCCACACACAAGCATAACACTGCCTAAATATGACTGTAAAACTCCAGTCATATAGATGACTCTTCCTCCGAGAATCTGCAATCTAATTTACTCAGTCATGTGCATGCAACCCCAAGATCTGAGCTACTTTTCCAGGGCTAGGATTCAGACCTCTACCCAGAACTTGATAGACCCTTCCAGAATGATAAAATACATCAAGACAAATGTATCTATCTATATATATATATATATATATATATATATATATATATGTATATATATATATATATATATATATGTATGTGTGTGTATATATATATATATATGTGTATATATATCTATATCTATATATATATATATATATATATATATATATATATATATATATATATATATATATATATATAATTCAAGAACTTGACTTAACTAGGCCCAGCTATGGCAATAATTTCGCCAAACACATGAAGAAGATGTAATCTATAGGTTATAAATTCAAATATGAAGATAGGGGTCTTATACTTATCTGAGAATTGAAAGGAAGGTTTGATGTCTTCTCTCAATAACTGTTTTATCATATATTAGGTCATACATTAATTAACCATTCATTCAATATTCAAGATATGATGAGATCCATGACTAAAGCCTATCATAAAGTTGTGCTTATAACCAACATATAACTATAATCATAAGAATGATAGAAAAACCATTAAAGCCACATAATAAAAAGTATAAACACTCATGAAATGCAAGGGGAAAATAACTCTTATTAACATATGAAAAATACAACCAAGTCAGGGACTTCCACATACCACCCAATCATAAATTGTGCTTAACCAAATCTTTCTTTCAGCCAATCACCCTCGTGCAATATTCCAAGCATGAATGTGACACTTGCAACAAAACAACCAGGGCTTTCTGAGGCCTTACCACATATCCTTCCATTATTGATTAAGGGATTTATAGACCCGAAACCCTCACCTATACAAGTAATATTTACCGCAATCCTCCCATTATAGGTCAAGGGATTTCAAGGTGAAATAATAAACATGCACTACCAAGCTTTACTGCAATCCCACCATAACTAGTGAAGGGATCACTAGGCCCTAAAAATGCTTGGATGCCTTTAAATTTATTCACTAATACCTTGAGGAATTTTCCTGTCTCCACCCTCATTCCTTACCATGTATCCCACAATTATTGGTCAAGGGATTCCTAGGCCCTTGGTAATTTTCATCAGACCACCTCACTCAGTTCTGAAACCATATGGAAATCCAAAGCTCAACCAAGTAAAAGAACCCCATTACACCAAGGTTATCTGGAAAGTGCCACGAAATGTGAAACCACTGTCACACTTAGAAAAACCCATGATAATGATAACAATAGAACCATATACACCCATGCATATATTATTCATGTCAAAAATAGTAAGGAAATAATAGATGCAACTCGACAGCAACAAGTAATCCCAATGTACCCACTTGATTCAACTCTTCCTCACTTGATCTTTTTCCCTTTGGTTACTTGTCCTTCCTTTGCCTTCCTTTTAAACAATGATAGAGTGCTCCAAGAATACTCTAACTGTGCAAGAGTATGACAGAGAGAGAATAGAGAGAGAGAGCACCAAAACTGAACTGAAAAAAGGTTAAACTATCAAAAGCTTTGAATTGATCGTGAAATGCCTTTTTATTATTAAGGCCTCTATATTCTTCAATTTCCTCTTTTTTCCTTTAATTTCTCCCTTACATGCAACTTGTGACCTTCACCTTCCTTTTCTCCTATTTTCCATTATTTTCATAACTAAATGCCAATTGATGCCACTTTTCATTCTCAAAACCTTTGCAATATCTTTTCCAACTTCCTTAGCCATAATGAAACAAATGAATGCCTAATAGGATGTTTTTACCAACATTCATTTTGTAATACGTTTCCCATGACCTTGGTCTTAATTTTTCCTTTATTAAGTTTATTTCATGAACTTTTAACATGGGGGTATTACAAACCCCTCCCCCTTAGGGGAACACTGTCCTCAGTGTTTTATAGCACCTACATCCAGGAAGACCACTAAATAGAAAAACATACTGCCCATGGAGCTTTATAGCTTAGCTCGATGTAGTATTTACAATATCAACCTACTAAAAATCAAACTAAAATGACAATCATAACAACATAAAAACCATACTGCTTATTGGAGATTTCTAACTAATGCAGGAAAACCCGCGTATACCCGCAGTATGCATGTAAAATGCACATATCTATTTTTCCCCAGGAATTTTAACTCTCTGCTGAGTCAAATATTCACTCCTTAATGCATAATGGTTTAAGGCCCCTTACTTAAGTCTTATGCGGAATGATTTCATAAATTAACACAGTCTAACTCTTTGTTCAAATCCTTCATCGGGACTCTACACTCTACCTCATTAAGTCTTGATTAATCCTTTCTATTGACGCTCTTTATACATCTTCGTAAACCTTTCACAAGTCTTTATGCCCACACATTAAACCTTCTTAACCTTATTACCACACATATAACTAAACCCCCACACTTAGCTTTGGTCATACACGGTCTTAACCCATAAACCCTTCTATCGCTTTTATTTCTATTATAAATCTCATACAATAGAAATATTCACAACATACATAAACCATACCTTTTATTACATTTCCTCAGCCTTCGCACATTACGTGAGGCTTCCCTTTATCATAATCGCAATTCTCCGCGGGTCACACTAATACATTCCTCCTTCGCATTCAATATGTGATAACCCTCTGAACTTCAATATAATATAAACCACATTCATCACTTTCTCGGGTCCACTCTTCTATCACACATCGTAAATCCTTTTGCCTGTTTAACATCACATACCATATTATTTATCAGCTTGCTCCACGTCGCATGTCGCATTGGTTAAGGGCTAAGGTATATTCCCATAGATATTTGCGATGCGATCAAACCTCCAATCACATTGGAAATCACAATCGCATATCACAATCGCTTGTGGCTGAGGTTAGTGCACTCATCAATGAAACATTGCAATGCAAGCTTTATTAAAGCTCCTCCACCGTTGATCCAATCACTCGATCCAACGGTCAACAATGATCTCGCATATCGCAATCGCAATTCCCTTAAGGCCTATTCACTCACTTACTTGATAAGTTGTGGTGCGATATTCATAACTCCATTCCATGCGACTTGATCTCATCTATTGATCTGATAGATCCAATGGTGCCTGTGCATTAACACTTCATTCTTTCATTCTTCTTTCCAATTGAGTTTTACGCCATTTCTCCAATGTTCCTCTGTCGATTCAGTTATTTCAATTGTTCTTCATCCTTCCATTGTTCTACTGTGAAACTCCCTCCTGAGCTTAATTTTGTATGTTATTTAACACAACCACTCCAGAACATTACTTTGGTTCTTCAGACGGTTTGAAAGGTCCATTACAACGCACTTTCTCGTTCTCGTCTCTGTGTTCACCAAACACTGCCTACATACATATGTTATACATAGTCTCTAATACACCCAGAATTTATCATTCCATATTCAAATCACACACTTATATAGTTTTGAGTCAATCTCTCTCTCTCTCTCTCTCTCTCTATAAACACACAGTTATAAAATTTCTCTATCTTTGGCCTGATCTTTTAATGTCAATGGCCTGATCTTCTCTAGATTTTGTCGTTTAGGCTTACATTTATACAAAAGGATTCTAAAACCAATTCTTGGTTTAGATCCATAAACTCCTCAACAAAATCCTAAAATCTCTTCCTCATCCCTAAGGATCCTCTCCAATCCACAAAATCATGAACTAACTCCTAATATGAGTTTTACAATTAATTCTCAAATCCCTCAATCTCTCAACTATCCTAAATCTCTCATATTCTCCTATATTCGAGAATATTTACAAATACGTCTCACAATATTCAATTAAATCCTATTCTCATTAAAATCACTCAAAAGAATAAATAATTACATTAATTCACACTTGGGAAACCAACTTCCTTGGAAACATAAGACCCCCTATGTCTACTAAAATACAATGATATTGTTGAGTTGATTGCTTCTGCATCAAACTCCCAAAGTAGGAAATATTCTTGATCTCCTGATCATGTGTGTTCATAAGTTAAATAGAAAACCTCCAAGGTCCCAAACTTTAGTTTGTAGCCATCCAAATTCCTTGCACCTTTGCTGTTGTTGTATTTCTATTGTCTTTTGTTTCATCTTCCTCTCCTTGTCAATCAAATTCATACTCTGATTGATCATGCATCCTGCTACTATTAATCTCCTCCGTACGAACTATTTCATAATTAGCTTCCATAATTCTTTAATCTTTGTTTCCAGCATATCCTTGAACTGGTCCATATTCTGCCACTTACTTCTTCCTCTTCCTCTTTGTTTCAGATTGTTCTTATTGTCCACTAACTTTTTAGTCTGCTATTCTACTCTTTGAAGTTGTTGAATGCTATCACTTACTCTTTTTCCATCGGTTCTTGCTTGTTCTTTACTTATTCTTATTGTCTCCTTTTCATCCTTACCTTCTTTCACAGTTATCTCTTTATGTATTACATCCTGACTTTCCAGCATTCTCTCCAGCAATTGAACATCTATGTTCCATGGATTAGATTCTTCAATGGAATATTCTTCTTTAATTTTTAATTCGCTACTCATCTATACCAAATTTTCTCTAGCATCTGCAACTAAACCTGCACTCATAAAACAATTGTTAAAATGAAAACGATAAGGCTTATGCATCTTTTCTTCCTTTGTTAACAATTCAGCTTGCTGCTCTAATTCTTCCTCCTCTGTCAGCACATCAGTATGCTATTTTGAATTCTCAACAGAATTTGCGAGACTGTCAGCTAGTCTCTCCTCCACATCATCTTCTCTAATGATGTCTTTCTGATTTTTTTCACTGTAATGAACTCCTTCCTTGGTAATCGTATTTTCATACTGTGAGTTTCCCAGCAAATACTCCATCAATTCAATTTCTCTTTCACACTTCTTAAGTACTTCATCATTACTATCATTCCTGCATTTATACACAAATTATCTATCTGAAAATTACAAGGTTCAACAATTTCAACTGTTGCTTCACATATCAGTTCTTCAGACTAAATTTCATCTCCTTCCATAAGAAATTCTTCCTGTGTTGTCACATCTTCAAGCATCAATGTATTACTAAGTTCTTTCTGTTGCAATAATTCACTGCTTTACTCATTCACGAGACGTTTTCCATCATTCTTGACTTTAGACTTTTTACCTTCTAAAAGATACTCTCCCATACTTTTAACAACTTCAAAAGATTTCTCATCCTCTTCAAAACCTGTAATCACATCAAAATTATTAGATTCAAAAATACAAGGCTTTACATTCTCCTGTTGATCTGCATTTGCCCAACAGTTCAGAAAATCATCAATAATCCCTTCTTCTTCACCGAGAACTTCACCTTGCTCTGGTTCACAAATAAACACCTCCATTTCCATCTCTGCTTCTCTAAGTTTTCCCATCAACTACTTGACTTGCCTCTATTGTAGCTTCCTCTGTAACTTATGCCACTTTACTGGCTTCTTCTTTAAGATCCAACCTTGTCTTTGGCTTCCCTCTAGTATCATCATCAATACATCGATTTGTTATTTCATCTTAGCAATCTCTTTATCAAGTTCCTCTTCAATCATTCTCTTGCCATTTCTCTTGGCATCCTCCTTCTTCATCTTTCTTCTGTTGTGGTCTTCTTTAGAACCTCCACTATGACTATCAGTAGTCATTTTCACCTCCATCTCCATATTCATGAGCTCCTCACTCATTCACAATGAGCTACACTAAAGCCTTTACAACAGTAAGTCCTCCCTATTACCACTTACCTCACTAAGCTTTCCTTTGTACTTGGTCTTTTCACAAGCACTTGGTTCTCTATCTTTGGAACCTCCTTTGAGCACTCTTCTATGCTCCTTCTAGGCTTTAACTCATATGCACCTCTCGAGAACACAATTGTCCTCTTGTATTTCAATCACCATGAAATAGTTGGTTTTGACCACTTCTTCTTTCACTTAGAATGTCTTACCAACTTCCTTCATTACTAAAAAATTCTACTCACATCCTTTGTGGAATTGCTTTTATGATCTGCAACAATATCTCTGCAGTAACAAGTCTCCTTCTTGTTATCTATGCCTCACTAAGCTTCTCTCCTCTGAGATTAGTATGTTAGCATTTCTCTGCTTCTTTCTTCTAGAACCAATTCGAGTACTCCTCACTCTAGATTGCTGCAACCGCCTCACCTTCTTATGTTGTCACCTATATATCAATATAAAAACCACACATTCTCCAATCTTCAAATAAAATTAAAAGAAACATATCACCCCAGCTTGAAGACCTCTGCATGATCTTGGTTCACCATTTACCTGTATTTTGAGTGGATTGTCCTCTGTTTCTTGCATTTGCAAGTTCTCCCAATATTCTACCATACCTTACCTCTATATGCTTACAATTTGTCAGTTTAAAATCTGATCTCCTCTTCTCCTGCATCAACATTTCCATTCACCTGTATACACACCTTTAGAATATAACTCTGTTCTAAACTCTTTTCAAAGAAATGTTCACGCAGAATTTCATTGTGCTACCTTAATACCAAATGTTTCAATTATAATTCTGCTCTGATACCACTTTGACGCACGAAAACCCGCGTATACCCACAGTATGCATGTAAAATGCACTTATCTATTTTCCCCATGAACTTTAACTCTCTTCCATGTCAAATATTCACTCCTTAATGCATAATGGTTTAAGGCCCCTTACTTAAGTCTTATGCAAAATGATTTCATAAAGTAACACAGTCTAACTCTATGTTCTAATCCTTCATTAGGACTCTACACTCTACCTCACTAAGTCTTGATTAATCCTTTCTATTAGCGCTCTTTATACATCCTCGAAAATATTTCACAAGTCTTTATGCATGCACATTAAACCTTCTTAACCTTATTGCCACACATATAACTAAACCCCCACACTTAGCTTTGGTCATACATTGTCTTAACCCATAAACCCTCCTATCGCTTTTATTTCTACTATAAATCTCATACAATAGAAATATTCACAACATGCGTAAACCATACCTTTTATCACATTTCCCCAGCCTTTGCACATTACCCAAGGCTTCCCTTTATTGCAATCACAATTCTCCGTAGGTCACACTAATACATTCCTCCTTCGCATCCTATATGCAATAATGCTTCAGACTTCAATATAATATAAGCCACATTCATCACTTTCTCGGGTCCACTCTTCTATCGAACATCACAAATCCTTTTGCCTGTTTAACATCACATATCGCATTATTTATCGGCTCGCTCCACATCACATGTCGCATCAATTAGGGGCTAAACTCTATTCCCATAGATATTTGTGATGCGATCAAACCTCCGATCGCATTGGACATCGCAATCACATATCGAAATCGATTATGGATGAGGTTAGTTCACTCATCAATGAAACATTGCGATGTGAGATTTATTAAAACTCCACCACCGTTGATCCAATCACTTGATCCAATGGTCAGCAATGATCCCACATATCACAATCGCAATTCCCTTAAGGCTGATTCATTCACTTACTTGACAATTTGCAATGCAATATTCATAACTCCATTCCATGCGACTTGATCTCATCCGTTGATCTGATAGATCCAATGGTGCCTGTGCATTAACACTTCATTCTCTCATTCTTATTTTTAATTGAGTTTTACGCCATTTCTCCAATGTTCCTTTGTGGCTTCAATTATTTCAATGGTTCTTCATCCTTCCATTGTTCTGTTGCGCGACTCCCTCTTGAGCTTAATTTCGCATGTTATTTAACACAACCCCTCCAGAGCATTAATTTAGTTCTTTGGACAGCTTCAAAGGTCCATTAAAATCTGTTGTCTCGTTCTCCTCTCTGTGTTCACCAGACTCCACCTGCATATATATGTTATACAAAATATCTAATACACACAGAATTTATCATTCCATATTCGAATCACACACTTATACAGTTTTGAATCAATCTCTGTATATATATAAACAAAAAATCCTACAATTTCTCTGTCTTTGGCCTAATCTTCTAATGTCAATGGCCTCTGTTTACAAAATGACCATAGGATTACAATCACACCTCTACTCTTTAACCTATCCAACCTATCTCTTGATTTTGCCTTTTAGGCTTACATTTATACAAAAGGATTCTAAAAACAATTCCTGGTTTAGATCCATAAACTCTTTAACAAAATCATTAAATCTCTTCCTCATCCCTAAGGATCCTCTCCAATCCACAAAATGATGAACTAACTCCTAATCTAAGTTTTACAATTAATTCTCAAATCCCTCAATCTCTCAACTATCCTAAATCTCTCATATTCTCCTATATTCGAGAATATTTACAAATATGTCTCACAATATTCAATTAGATCCTATTCTCATTAAAATCACTCAAAAGCCTAAATAATTACATTAATTCACACTTAGGAAACCAACTTCCTTGGAAACATAAGACCCACTATGTCTACTAAAATACAATGATATCGTTGAGTTGATTGCTCCTGCATCACTAACATAGGTCTTTATAGTATTTATAATGACAACCATACATAAATATGTACATATACCAAAACTTATTTTCCTTTACCAAAAAATAATGAAGGATACATAGTCCACATATGATCATCAATCTTCCATGTAGCTTCACGGAGCCCAAAGTGCTTCCACTACACTTTAACTTACTCGATTGCCCATTTATAAAGGATGAGAATCTTTCGCTACAATATGCACTGAGGTTCTCGCTAGAATTCTGTTTGCGAAAAAACCTACAATTAGAACCAATCAATCACATGATAAACATATTTCACATATCTTTTAAGAAATGAATCATGGAAAACATCATGGAATTTCACTGTTGGAGTTAGTGCAAGTCTGTAGGCCAATGGTCCAATCCTCTCAAGTATCTCGAAAGACACGCAATACCAAGGTTCCAACTTCGCACATGACCAAATCCTAAAGGAGGTCTTCTTGGGCTTGATGCACAAGTGAACATGTTCCCTAACTTGAAAGACCTTAAATTCCCTATGTTGACCTACATAACATTTATGTCTATCCTTTACTGCCTTTAGATTCTTCTTGATAACTTTCATTTCATCTTCCAGCTCTAGAAACATGTCTAGTCCTATCAACACCTAGTTCCCTGGATCACTCTAAATGATGGGAGTATTACTACTCCACCCATATTGTGCCTCAAACTAACTCATCCTCAATGACCCCTAATACCCATTCTTGTATGCAAAATCCTCTAGTTGAAGATACTCTTCCCAATTTCATTTTTGATGTGTAACATACATTCTCAACATGTCCTTAAGAATCGTGTGGACCCTCTCTATATATCCATATGTATGTAGATGATAAGTTGTACTAAAGGTGAAATCTATACCTAAACCTACAAATAACTCCTTAAAGAATTTGGAAGTGAAATTAACATCTATGTCAGACACAATCTTCTTAGAAGCATCATGCAACGTCACTAGCTCCCTAATGAAGGCTTATGCTACATCACTTGTTTAATAAGTAGAATTCACTGGAATGAAGTGTGTTACCTTTGTCAACTTGCCAACCACAACCATAATCGAATCATTTTCTCTACATGTCATCGACAAACTTGTAATGAAATCCATGGAAATGACCTCCAATTTCCATTGGAATCGGAATTGGATGTAATAGACCACCTAGATGCCTACACTTTGCATCTACCTATTGATAGTCAAAACATCTAGCCAAAAAATCTACCACTTCCTTCTTTAGATTCAACCGATAGTATAATTTCTTCACAATTGTCAAAGTATTTTGATATCCTGGTTAACCTAAATATGGCTTAACCTAAAATTCTCTCAAGATAAGCTTCTTGATATCGCTATTATTCAACAGATAGATCATGTTGCTAAATCTCACCAAACCATCTGTCGTGACATGATAATCCGTGTGCCGTTCACCTATGCCCTACTGCTATAACTTGTGTGTAAGTTCCCTATACCTTTCATCTTGTTGTCCTTCTTGTAAGATCTGATCCTGTAAATTTGTTCCATATGAAGTAGTAGTTGCTATGTGATTCACTTGTATTCTTCTACTAAGAGAATCTGCAACCCTATTATATTTACCCTTAATGTACTTCATCTTGAAGTCAAACTCACTAAGTGTGGACAACTAACTAGATTGCATCACATTCAGATTCGGTTGGTTAAAAAAGTACCTCATCCTACTATGATCACTCATCAGAATGAACCTCCTGCGAACAAGATAGTGCCTCCGCATTCTCAATGCATGAATGATCACTACCAACACAAGGCCATGTGTCACATAGTTTTTCATATGCTCATCCAGTTTCCTTGATTCGTAACATACCTCCTATCCCTCTTGCATCAAGACTCCACCAATTCCTCTCTTGTACGAATTTTTGCAAACCACAAATTCCTTTTCTGGATCTGTAATCCTTATAATTGGAGCATTTTTAAAAAATTCCTTCAACTACTCAATTCTTGTTTCACATTCCTCTATCCATTCAAATTTATTTCCTTTCCTTTGAAATGATGTAATAGGATTAGCAGTTACTGATGAAATTCCTGTAGTAACATGCTAATCCCATGAATTATATGACCTCATCCGGATTCCTAGGAGCTTCCTATTCCATGGCAACTCTTATATTTTATGGATGCACTCTTATGTCTTCCTTGTAAACAACATGCCCTGAGAAATGTACCTTTTTCTCAAAGAAGCTAGATGTACTAAGCTTGACATGCAACTAATGCTCCCATAGCAATCTAAAATTGTGGCTAAGTGTTTTACATGCTCTTCATCATTCTTAGAATATATCAATATATCATCAATGAATACAATCACAAATTTTTCTAGCTAATGACACAAAACACTATTCATCAAACACATAAAAGTAGTTGGAGCATTAGTAAAACTAAAAGGAACTACATCAAACTCATATTGCCCATACTTGGCCCGGAAAGGAGTCTTGTAAATGTCCTCTTCTTTGATGTGTACATATTGGTATCTTGATCTCAAATCAATCTTCGAGAACACTTCTACTACCTTTAAATTATCAAACAATTCATTGATCCTCGACAAAGGGTACCTTTTCTTGATCATCGCCTTGTTCAACTACCTATAACCATTGCATAACCTAATGGTACCATCCTTCTTCTTCACAAAAAAAACTTGTGCACTCCAAGGTGACACAGTTCGCCTAATGTATCCCTTATCAAGCATTTCCTTCAACTGCAAATTCAATTCCACTAACTCTGGTGTGCTCATTCTGTAAGGCTCCTTTGATTTTGGTGTTCCCCTTGACACCAACATAATAGAAAAGTTCGCTTCCTTATGACGTGGAAACTCTAAAATCTCTGCTAGGAATACATCCTGAAACTGTTGTAAAACTTGATACCTATTCAAGACGTCCACATCCTCAACATCCTTACCTTTATCACTAGAAATATGTAATGAAAATAAGACACACCCTTTCACTAGTACAAAATTAGAGATTAGTGACTATCCAACTAAAAAAGTTTCACTACAATTATTTCAAGTGAATTACTATTAAATTTAGGAAATTTTAAGTGACACAACTAAAAATGACTAACTTAAATGACTAATTTAGTCTAGGGATGAAATATAGGACTATATAATAAGTGACCCAACTAAAAGTGACTATATTAAACAAATAATTTAGTCTAGAACTAAAATATATGACTAGATAATAAGGGACAATATTAAAAATGATTACCATAAATGACTACTATAGTCTAAGAGTAAAAATATGATGAACTAACAAGTACAACAAATTTATGAATTAGTCATTTATGCTAGTCATTTTTAATTGTGTCACTCTGGAAATGAAAAATTGTAATTTTGAACTGAAGTGTTACATTTCACTCAATTTTAACACTTCAAATGGATTCAAAGATCCCTTTAAGGGGGTCTCTGAATCCATCTACAATGTTAAAATTTGGAGACCCCTTTAAGGGGGTCTCTAAATCCACCTACAATGTTAAAATTTAGGTAGATGGATTAAACAACCCCCTTAAAGGGGTCTATGAATCCATTTGTAATGCTAAAAATTATAACAATTTTATACAACATAGAGTATAAGTTTATAATATATAACAATTTTATACTCCCTTTGGTAGGAGGGACAAGAAAGAGAGTTTGAAACTGATACATAAAGGTTTTAAGGGTTAATAGGAATATTTTTCTCACATCTTAGAGAGAAAACACACTATTTGTTGTGAGGTTTTTGTGGTGTTTTTGCATACCATGGTTGACTATATCTCTAGATTCATAGAGATAATGGTTTTATTAATTTAAATTCAAATTATGTTGATTTTAATGAGTTCAATTAAGATAAATATAGATTACTCTAAAGCCACATTATTCTTTAAATAATTTTACAGATACATGCATTACAAAAATGCACACAAATTCTAATAGCACATTCACATTCTTATAATTAGTGCACACAGTATTATTAGAAAACCGTACATACTAAAAATTCTTGTGGCTATTTATGTAGAATAACATGCCATGGCTCCCATATCCAAGTTGAAATCTAAATATCCCTTAGAGAGTATCTATGTGGTTGTTTTAGGGTTACTTCATGTTCCTTGAAGTCTACATCAAAACAAGGATTCCTTTCTTAGAGAGATGTTCAACAATACATCAAGAAAATAGCTATATTTACCCAAGTATGCATCCGCAAGTGTTTAGGTATCTTTTGCCAGTGTCTCAATCTTGTTCAGTAAGAGATGACCGTTTTCACCATATGTAGAAGATAATATTACATTAGACAAAGGGATATGATGACATAATATACCTCGATCATGTGACAAACATTATATCTAATCCAACTTCACAAGCATTTCTTAAATCAGTGTTCAAACTAGGTCTTGATCTAGTTGTTTCTCCTAACCAACATCTTGATCTGTAAAGACTAATTCTAAGGCATCTCTTGGCCTAGGCTCAAAATCATATAGAACACCCTAGCATAAATATAGAAAGATGGGAGATGGATTAAGAGTCTAAGAGACAAACAACATCTGTTGGCACTTGAGCATGATCTTTTGTAGGGAATATCCCAAATTGGAACTCTATTGTGAATAAGGAAAAACATCAATAGCTTGTATTTTGGAGGTTATTTAATCTTCCATAATTCTCCTCCCCTACCCCCCACCATGGTGTATTTGAAGGACTTTCTTGATTTTTAAAACTAAGGTAACCATATTTAGGAACATATGAACCATGAGGACTATGAACCTAGATTGGAGTATCCTTAATATTATATAGAAATATATGAAATCTCCTCGTAACTCTAATGTATTGCTACCATTCCAATACATGTTCTTCTCCTACATTCAACTCTTCAAATGATAACCAATGCAACAAACCAATATTAGGAGCTACTACATAAAAGTGATTAAGGGTGTGGATCCCTTCATCATTTAAAAGACTCATGATGAAATCCAGTAGGATATTATTTTTGTCGCTCCGTATCCATGGATCTTTTCCACCAACAATGTTTAATCCCCTCCCAACATTCCATTTGAGGTTGTTTCTAATAATGGGAGAAGATTATATTATTGTTTTCCAAATAAATAAGCGATTTTTGGAGGATTTGATTTGCAATCTGATCCATTCTAATATGGATGAGGGGTAAATGTATTTTTGGTAAATGGCTTGCCTCTATAGTCCTATTCCTTGGATGAGATTTCATACACCTTTTGTAGCAGGGGAACTTGTGAACTAGTGCAGGTTTTTAAACCCCATCCTCCTAATGATTTTGAGATGTAATTAAATCCCATGACCTCAAAGAAAAATGATGCTTCTCAGTCTTTCGAACCCAGATAAATCTCAAGGAGAGTCTTTTTATTTTTTGGAGAATACCTTTGGGTATCCAAGAAAGGGAAGCCCATTATACTAGAATGGCTTCAATCATGGATTTGCATAATACAAGTATTCTCGCAAAGGATAGCCATTTGTATTTGGATTATGGGAACTCAACAACTTTAGATTAATTTTATTTTAATTTCTAATGAGAATGTGAGCAAAATTAATTAGATATATAATTTTTTAATTATTATTTTTTTAATAAAAAAAGTCACCTTCTTAAATTAGTTTATAATATTTAATTATTATTATTATATATATATATATATATATATATATATATATATATATATATTATAGTAATCAATTTTTAGTGAGATTTAAAATTCATATATATATTGAACACCGTGAAAAAAAAATTAACATTTACATGGTATAGATCACATATTTTAAAATTTCAATTCTAATCAATTCATTATCATATAAAAAATATATATTTATAAAAAAACACAAAAAATATTCTATTTTTATTTAATTATCCAAAAATAATTAGGAAAAATATAACTATTTCATTTGCATTATTTTCATGGAAATGAAATTTTTTTAATTAACATTGTTAGTAATTTATCCCTTAATTCCCCTTTGAGCATGAAATTCTGTCATGAAACTAATATTTATTGTAAAATTAATTAATTGACCTACCAACTTGATATTTGAAAAAGTTAGGTATTTATTTATTCAGAAACACTAAGTTAAGTGGGGAAGAGGGGTTGGTCCATTACCCTTAGTGTTTTTCCAGCTGGAGGTATAAAATTTGTGGTCCAAATACTAATTTTCCTAAACATGTTCACACATTTATAGAATGAATGAGAATGAAACTGAAAGTTGTATGAGGCACAAAGCCAGAGAATCCATGCGATTCATGGTTGAATGTGTACAAAGGAACCTGGTCCGATTGCAATAATCATCCCATAAATACCCTTGAGCTGAAGAAAGGGAAATTGAATAAGTAAAATAGATGCAGCTAGTTGGCGTCAAATATGGGATAGAGTTCGGATTTCGAGCTGCCAGACAGACCGATATGACAAACTATACTTGTCCAGGAAGATCACCTCCATCGCCATTTCCTCCCGCATTTCAAAGCTCGAGGAAGACAATCATAAGCTCAGAGAGAAGGATCAGCTCATCCACGAGCTCCATGAGATGATTACACAGCTTGAATATGCACTGCAGGAAACTAGTGACTACTTCACCAGGGCACTCAATGAGCAGGTATGGATTTATTGATTAAGTAATTTGATAGTTGATTTGCATCTCTTTTGGGGTTTCAAGAAATTTGTAGGAAATTCAGATCCTTTATTTTTATTATTTTTTGGGGGCAAATTTGAGATGCTTTCCCATATATTGGAGAAGTGGCCCTAGGATCGCTGTTCACTTTACATTTCATCAATTTCCTATTGATTGGAATTTTATTTATTATAATAAATAACCTGACAAATTCTTTTTGTTTTCATTGCATTGCATTATCTGAAAATATTTTTCAGATAAGGGCAATTAACAGATTATTTTTAAGACAAATGCCGACAACTGTTTATCTATTTCTATAAATGGATTTTGGCTTATGCTGTATAGAATCGTCCATATTTATATCCAAATTATCATGTTTACTTTTCTAGCAATTGTATGAAAATATTCAAAATTTATCTTTTCAATGCAATGAATTTCCACCAAAAATTGATGATATGTGAAGAAACCCAATGTAGTTCTATCAATATTTGTTTTTAGTTACCTCCAAATACCTCTTGGTACCTTTGAAGATTGTAAAGGGCTAGAAATGTAATGGTAGTTTTGGGATTCATAATCAAATTAGCATACTAGTGTTAAGACCCAAATAAGGAAATCTTGGAGTAATAAATAGGCCTTCTCTTCCCCAAAACTAAGGTACTTCCTTAAACGATTTCTTATAGTTAGTGTGGTTGTAAAACATAATAATAAAAAACCTTTGGAGCAAAGAGACATCTCATATTTTTTTGTTTGAGTTGGGTCAATCCATCTAAACAAATTTCCAATACCCATTAAATTTTCATATGATGAATTCACATTTATATATTGAATGTATATTTGTGTTCTTCAAAGATGTGATTTCAACCAATGACACTTTTTTCTTCTCCACAATATGTGCACTTGGCATAAGAGGGGTATCGAGGCACATGGCATGGATGATGTTTTTTTATCACATCTTGAAAAGAACGTTTCAAGGATGAAGAAGCTACTTTATCCACTACTCTACCTAGGAATGAAACCAACATGAGAGTTGAATTCTTGCATATGTTATAGTCATATTTTAGGGTCTGATTCTTAAGTCCTTTCCTTGTAAGGAAAAGCCTATATTGATCTACTTTTTTCTCTCACTCAAGTTTTATAGTAAGAATAAATACTTTGGAGTGCACCCACAAGGCTAATGCTTTGCTTGACAACAATTTGATCATGATTTGAAAGCATGCATTTGTCTGAACATTGTGTTAGGCCTATGAACCCAATGACTTAACACTAACCTTTTTAGGAATTACATCGAAAAGCTTGCATGCATACCTTTCTTCAAACACTTTGTGCTCTAATTTTATTGCAATGGTATCTTGTGTCGTTGAGAGTGCACCATTGGAGGTATTTGGTTGAGAACCATTTTATTTTCTAAATTTCTTGATCAATGTCTAAGGTTGTCTTTTCAACCCTTAATGGACCTTCAATGAGCACAAACAAGGGAAATTTTGCAAATATCATCAATATTATTAAAGGTCACATCCATAAAAGCATCAATATTGACTCCACAATACAAAAACTTATCAAGCTTTCTCTTCTTGGGCTGTATGGATTCCAAAACTACATTTAAGCTTACCTTTGCTGGAACAATATCAGAAGGCCCCTTTTGTGCCACTAAGTAAACACGTCAATTGGACTTACCAAATTGAGAACCATTGGTAAGATAAATAACCCTATATTTTGACATGTGACAATCTAGACCTTTAAATATGCCCTAGATCTTTGTTCTTCAACCTCTTGATGGCCATGACAATGGTATCTCTAAAGTCCTCAATTTTTTAATCCCACAAAAAATAATGGTTATTGGTTACGCGAGTTTAGTTATGTTATAAAAATGGTAGATCAATGAGAGCTTATTACACTTCACTTCAATGTGACATGTCAACACCAAATTCAATTTTTAAATTTTTCTTGTCTATTAGGCTCACTGGGACCAAAATATTTTTCAACTTTTGTACATATAGAACATTATGCAGTTTACTTGTTCCTTTATTTGGCAATTTTACTGGCATTTTTCTCATAGATTGCATAAAGAAAAAAGAAAATAGTACTAGCGCTTGCAAGAAATTTGCAGTATATTGTTTCTATATTTAGGGTAACACAAGTTTTAGCCAAAAACATTGCATTGGATAAATATCACCACAGAGAATGAACAAGAAGATAGAATTTGATTTCAAAGAGACAAAAAAACCGAGGAAGTGTTAGCCTTATAAAGAGGGTAAATCCTTAGAGGTTCCCAAGGAGCCTGTTGTAGCGGCTACAACCACCCTCCACAATTTTGGCTCACATGAAAATTTTGGAGCCTACCTTGGATCCTACGAGCGATCATTCCTTGGTCACATGTTGGCAACCTGATATCTCAAGCTCCCCTCCTTCATATTAAGAGTTGTTCATGTTCTCATATTTATGCAGTGTGTATCATCTTTGGGCATCGGGATTATTGTTTGTCATGCAAAGGGAATGTTGTTCTGCTTCAATGGGAAATCTTGTGCATATGGGTTGTTCTCATTACATAGACATGTTTCACACTCACTTCACACACTCTTGTCACAAAGGTTGTTGTATCAGGAAAAGTATGTATTTTATGTTTTAGATGGTTTATGTTGTATCACTAAGTGTTCTTGTTGTATCATTGTTTGCATTAGTTTCACTGATCTCACAGTTTGTCAGTTTCCCGAGCAACCTAGCCTCACCTAGCTTTTTGAAACTGCACACTTTGCTTCTAGAATGCTCAAGATTTTTCCCTTGCCTCCTGGGATTGCGTAATGTGCATAGACCCCAACCTCTCTTGGCATCCAAAACTGCATAGTTCTTTCCTCTAGTGTCCTTCCCTAGCCAAAACCCACTGTCTTTAGAAACTATGCAGTGTTGTCCCTCAACAGCCTAGCCAATACTTCTCTCCAGAAATGCACATAGTAGTCAAGCAGCTAGCATTTCTCTCTAGAAATGTGAAAAGCAGTTAGGAAACCAACACTTCTCTCCAGAAATGCGCAATGTAGTTTGGATGCCCTTCATCCAAAAACTGTGCAGAGGTGTCCTCCCAGGACCCCATCCCTCAATAGTGTACTATCATCAAAAAATACATAATATTGCCCCTTATCTCCTCAGGTTGCACTGCACTTAGAAACTACGCAGAGGTGTCCTCCCAAGACCCCATCCCACAGCGGTGTCTTGCATCTCAAAACTACGCAGTGTTGTTCTAACTGCCTAGCAGCCTTGCTCCAATAAACTGCATAGAGCAGCCCATCCTTGCTCTGGAAAAATGCACAAAGAAGGCCAACAACCTTGCTCCCAGAAATTGTGTAGAGAAGGTAGCCTAGCCTTGCTCTGGAAAACTACGCAGATCATCCCGGTAGCAGTCATTGTCTATAGAAATTGCACAGATCTATCTATCAGTGATTTTTGGGCATGGAATCCCCCCACGACATAAAGCCCAAGTTTTGAGTTGGTATTATTGTAAAAACTCCATGAATTGCGAGTGCGGAGCTCGAATTGTATGTTAGAGTCATAGGGTTATCCGCCGTAAGTTCTGAATGTAGTGTCGGCCTACCCATGGTCCGGGGACCATGGGATTGTATAAATAGAGTGAGGCCCTAACTTGTAAGTTAGTTAGTTAGCAAACAAACAGACTGTAGAAGATAGCGAGCTTAGAGTAAGATTCTAAGTGTCTTGGGTCATAGTAGTAAGAAGAGGCTCTGCATCTGAGTGCACAGATGCCTAGTAGAGTCCGCAACTGAGTGCGCGGTCCCCTGCAGCTGAGTGAGTAGGGCAGAGTCGAGTCTGTACCCAAGGAAGAAGAATAATAAAGAGAAGTTTTATCTAAATTCTGTGCATATGTTCTTGTCTTATTTCCTGTTTGATATAATTTGTAATTATATTGTTTATTTACTGCGTGTACGTATATGAATGGTGAATATTGTTAGTATAATTGAAAGCACACAGATATTTCAGATAAGCTAAGTTGATCATCTAATATTGAGTTACTAATAAGGATTTGGGTAATAATGTTGTTTAGGCCTCGAGTAGTGCTACGCGAGGGCAACATCACAGGCTACGAGGTACTGATAAGTGCACGTAGAGACGTGTGTGCAGGGTCAAACCATGGATGACATGAAATCATCAGACATGTCTAGGGTGCGGAAACCTGGTTCTAGCACCCTCCCATACTACTTCGGGTGAGACGTCAGTCTGCGCTCCATGGACTGTTGCCGAAAGGGATAGCAGTGCCGGGATTTGTTTGGGTAAATCACATCTGAACCTGGGTCAGGCCCCTACAAGCCAACAATTGGTTCCGTTGGTAGGACCGGGATTTGCATAAGGGATGTTTGATGTCGTGTCACTGGAATCCAACAAAGAAAGAAATTGAAGGCTGGTTGGACAAGAATATTCATGAGTTTGTGGTGCAGGAAAACAGGAATCCACGAGTATCTAAGGAACAGTGGTTGGAACGCTAATTGTATACAGAAATCCACAAAATTTTCATTACATCCTTTCCCTTTGAGCTGTGTGAGTGGATCGCGAAGCTAGTGGACAGTCAGGGGAGGTGGAGGCTTGACAAACCAATCGTGTGGACTCCGGAATTAGTGCACAGACTAGAAGCATCAGAAAATAAGATCGTGTCATAGGGGGATTTATCACTGAGTTCGCGATAGACATGAAAGTTAGCCACGGTGAAGCTAAATGTCGTTTCCTCAAGGGACTCTGAGGTAAGTACATTAAATCTTTGAATACCTGGATTAAAATGCTATTGTGTGAAAAGCGGGTTATGTGAATAAATTAATCTTTGGGACTACACGAAGTGGGAAGATCTATAGAAACGGAAGTAGTGTAGAATTAGAAACGAATCCCTTAATTTCACCCTCGCGGGAGAGTGAGGAGGTGCTCACGAAAGTTTCTTCGAGAAGTGTGATAACCCTAATAAGGAAACGAATTCCACACATACCACCTCCACCTACATCGCCACTAGTCTCACCATCTTCACCTCCATGTCCTCGCACCCCACCACTACCACCTACACAGTTCAGTATGGCGAGCGCGATCAAACTACTTGTATTCAGAGGAGTAGGGAATGAAGATCCAGACCAATTTTGGTTCGTAGTAAGGGTGGTATGGGAAGCACAAGGAGTCGTGGATGACAATATAAATAAGGTTATGCTGGTAAGCACGTTGCAGGATCGTGAACTAACGCGGTACATTAAGCATTCTAATGACCATCCAAACACAGGAATCACAAATATCTAGGCTACGCTGAACAAGGAAATTAGGAGACCAAAATCAGAGACACAATTGACTATCAGGTTTAAGGAAATCACAATGCTTCTAAGCGAGACCCCATGGCATCTGGACCAGAGACTAAAGAGTATGATTTGTGAAGCCAACATGACCTTGAAGGATGGGCAGCACTGCACATGGTTTGTAGCGTCACTAACACCGCATTTGTTACTGGGAATAGTGTCTATACATAGCTGCGGATCCCACTAAGGCTGGTAGCTACCTTAGAAACAAACAAACTTAAAACTACTTTCATTTTCCTTTATGAGAGATAGATGAGAGAAGAATAAAGGAGACCAACCTCTGTCTTGCGCTTGGTTCCTTGCTCGATTCCTCTCTCTTCTGATAATCCTTTGCTACTTGCTTTCTTGTGTACCCAGCTTCACAGAGTACCTGTAGAATCAAAGCAGCATAACACTATACGAGAACATAGATCTATTATCATAAGCAATATAGTATCAAATGTATATTAACCATACAAATGCATAAAACATCAATCACACAAGTGTATGGAGGAAAACTTGAATAGCTTTATTGATAATGAAGAAAGAGCCAAGAGAATTACAACCAATTGTTCTGACCCAGCATCATCCTCTCAACAAGAAGCCCTTCTTCACCTCATGAAAAGCTTAGATCACCCAACACTATGATATTGCACCAAGAAACCAGCAACACTTCCTTACAAGATACAAAATTCCAACCTCTGGATCTCTGGGATGAGGGATCCATATATAGATGTCTGCAAGGGAGGTGAGTCAAATTTTGAGATTTGATTAGTGTCTCCCCTCTGATAGTTCTTGATTCCACTTGGAGATTGATGATCTCTTACTCATCCCTGGTCGAATTCAGAGAGGCAAGTGTCATAAGAGAAGTTTTTGGGAGATTCCATGCTTCTCCACCTTGCGGATTGACCCTACCATTTGTCCCTTCTCGCCCATCGCACCCCATAGAAGGGCCTTTTGACATGCAACACACATACTGTGTGTATTTAGGTGGGATGCAATGCACTTTGCCTATGGGGCAGGTGAAATGGTCCAGTTTTGACCAGTTCTAAGTAGTTTTTCATGGAGAACTTCTGGGAGATGTTGTAATCAATTGACCTTATTCTTTTAGGGGTTGGAACAACACCTTTAGGGACTTAGGAGCCCTTGGTTTATGGACATTTATTCTTGGGGTTGCAGTGCCCAAAAATTTCTATAACAGTTGCCCCCTAAAGCATGAGGTCGTTAATCTTTTTGATGTCGGGTGAAATGCTTTACCATGAGGATCCGAAGTTCTTTCAAGCTAGAAGTAGACCTGTAATAAGATAGAATACAATAAATTATCTTCATAATATTTTCATGGTCTAGCTGAGGCAGGCATTCTCATGCTCAGCTTTATAAATTCATTTTTCATGTACATGAGACAGACAATCGTTTGAGTGTAGACTGATGATTCTGGTAGAGCCATCATCCATTAGATTGGATGGTTATCTGTGCAGCAATGATGTACATTTGATGTCTTTATTTTCCTGAATATATATCGCAGCCCGGATGGATGAAACTAGATCTGGGGTCTTCAATCTCATTCGATCTTCACTCAAAGTACAATTCGATCCATGTGAGAGATGTTCTCGAGTCAAACATGGAAAGACATCGCCTAATTACCAGCCAATGATGTAAGCTGTTAACAGGCGCGAGAGGAATCACCGATAATGATGATGACCCTCAAGGTACTACAGTACAATTTACGTGGTGTGAATAAAGGACTTGGCGTCAAACACCACGCAAAATCTTTCGGTCTAAGGCCATTGATGTAAACCTATCACCGGAAGTGAGAAACTTGCCATTGAGGCATGCAAGCTTCAAAGTACTGAAAGGGTTGTTCCTAGATCGACTTCTTGGATAATGAGCTGATGTCGAAAAGAAGCGATCCGTCATAGGAGGGCCTTAATGAATCCCTCATCAATGACACGGAACAGAGCAAATGATTTTAATGAAGGTGAAAATGATCTGGTGATATAAGGTTCAGGGTGGCGGTCATGAAAGAATGGAGCGTAAATGTATTGCAGTGGGTGAGACACAGGTGAATTCTCTGAGCGACTTCTCTTCAACATATCGGCGACACTGAAATGATGGATCGGTAGCATTAACCCCAAATGTGGATGGTGTGATGGAACCATGGTGATGTGACCAGTGAATGGAACAACCCAACCCGACTTGGATGCGGAGTGAAAGTGTCATGTTCAAGAGCGACTTGCTACCAACAAAGTTTTTTCAAGTTTTCTTCCCAATTTTTCCCCAGTCATTGCTGACCAGTACCTCTTTATTTTTTTCAAGCTTGAGGAGGATAACATAAGCTTGTTCTATAATTTTCCCTTCGGGCAAACCCATCGCTTTGTTTTAACGAGCCTAGCGATAGTGAAACTCGTTCTTGTCTGTTATGGACAAGTTTGTCGCTATTAGGTTTTAATGAGTTTAACGCCAAAGATAACTCGGTCCTTTTCAATTTTAGAGAGTCTGAAAAGGGACGTAAAGGAAACTCCCAAAAATCCTTTTTTGTCATCTAATCCCTAAGTCCGAAAAAGTATAAAATAATACAGAGGGGATGAATTTTCGGTACTTTTAACGAGCCGAACAAAAGAAGCGCTCGATATTTTTGTGTAATAATCCCTCAGGTCCAAAAAGATTAAAATCTAAAGGATGGATAGCACTTTTGGTCACTTTAACGAGCTGGAGAGGCCAATGGCTCGGCAATCTTTTCATATTTTACAAGTCAGTTGAAAAGAGCTTAAAGGAGACTCATCTTTGAGGAACGAGTGATAAATTCGGGTAGCAAATGATTCCAGGTAAGGTTTGGAATTTTCCAATCATGGCAGTGCCACCAGGATGGCTAACAAGATCACTCTTCGCAGTTGTTCCTCAAAGGGGTAAACAATCAAGTGGAGGTGAATGATCAGCCAATACGGAGTGGAGGTTGTGATGAGAACACGATCAAGGCTTTAATGGCTGAAGTACTACATTCAAAATAGTTATTTACTGGAAATTGGTTCATTTTTTAATGAGCTTAAACGCTGGGGGAAACACTTTCTCGTTGCTTATGTTTATCTTTTAAAGAGCTTGAATTCCGCGTTAAAACTGCTCGATCCAGCCGTAAAATAAGGATGTCTCATCTAAGATGCCATTTTTGTGGAGCTTGCATCTTACAAAGCTTTGCTTCGGAACCTTTCTTTATGCAAGTTACGAAATGACTAATCCTACGAGTTTAAAGGGTTAGAGGAGCTACAAATTTAAAAAATAAATAGTCGCTCTTCGCTTGCATGCCAAAAGGTTTGCATGCCCCCAGGTATAGAGATATAGAGTTTCGAGGTTACCCCTCAATTTGCAGACAAAACATTCGTTTTATCAGGAAAGGCCTACCTCTTTCAGGTTACCAAAGATTGTTCTATCTGTGCCACAAACAAAACACTTCTTCGGCGATGTCTACCGAAATAGACAAAGGTGAATGGCGCAGATGCCTCCACTCACATAACTTTGACGAGGGAACCTTATTCCAGTCTAATCCCATTTTCCTAAATGGACGGGTGTGTCAGACTAGTCATATATCCCTCGTGGAAACCTACCCTATACCTGAATTTCTCCTACCGAAGCAGACCAAGGTGCATGCCCCCTGGGTTTCAGTCACGTCCCCCGAATCACTCGCGCTCATCAGGTGGACGGACTATGGATTGATGAGACATTCCTTGCTTGAAAAGACCATTCAGGGATGGTATATGACTATTTTCTATGCGTGAACTGGGGAATGAAAATTGGTCTACGAGCTTGACCACTCTTCCTTCGTGTGGAAAACACATTACTCTAAGGAGTGAGGAGACAATGGCTCCCATGCAATAAATATAGTCTCGTCCAAGGAGTAGATTGTAATCCAGGGGTCCTTGGACTACCATTACGTTCATGTGAACGGTTTTCCCTCTCAATGTTATGGGCACATTGGGAAGGATCCCTAACGGTCGACTGGTTCCTTTGTCAAAGCCTGTTAGATTTCTCATCTCAGGCAAAAGCGATGGCGAACCAAGTGCTTTCCAAGTAGTTGAGGAAAGGATACTCACAGAAGCCCCTTCATCTATGATGGTACCGGCGATGACCATTCTATATATTTGAGCAATGATTCGAAATGGTACACTAGCCGGTAAACGAGGTCTGCCTGGTAGATTCCAGTCAAAGGAAACAACTAGGTTGCTTGGTGGTGGGACCGAATAGACGACCGGGTGCGACTCTGACAAACTTCCTTCCTGCGGTAAAGGAACGAGTAAATTGCCCCCATGTTCATCGGAGTCTGTGCTTATGAAAAGAATTTGGATGGTGTCATCCTTGTTCTCTTCGGTGATTGTATCATCTGAAGATGGAACCTCTGAAGGCAAGACCGGGTCAAGTGTCGCCTCAACCTTTTGACTTTCGTCTGGTATGGATTCAGATGGTTTATCTTCAACGATAGATGCTTCGGCCGACCACAAGGGCGTGTCAGCCGGATTTCAACTAGTGATGGACTCGGCAAGAGTTTCTTATATCCAGGAGGAAGCCGTAATGGTGAAACCGGACAGTTGTCCAAAACTCTTTTAGCATCATCTAAGAAGGGACAACGGTGGACGGCGTGATCTCCTTCACACAGTTTACAAGGAAATTTATATCTTCCTTTTTGTCCAGGGGCTTCACTTTCACTAGTTGACGCTGTATGTTCAACATGATCGTCAGAGGTTGATGACACCGAATTGTGCAAACGATGAGACCAGTCCCTTAAGATCCGAGGGATGCAAGGAAAATCTCGATGATAGTGGTCTCCTTTGCAAATGACACATGGCGATTTAGGCCTGGTTGGTGCAGTGTGTGGATTTTCGCTAGACGATGCTTGGTTGCCCCCTTTCACCTTTGGCTCCTTCTTCTTCTTCTTCTTCTTCTTCTTTTCCTTCTTCTTCTCAGGTACTTGATTTTTGGCTTTACCAGCTTCATCAAGCGAAGAGGAAGGAGGAGAGGAAGAATTGGACGAAGTAGAGGGTTAGGGGGTAACTCTGGAATCATTTAGCTGCTGACTCGATTGTTCAAGAATCGCGGTGTTCTGAACGACGGAGGTTGAGAAGAGCCATACGGTAAAACCAATTATCAATCCTGGAAGTGACAATGTGGCCATATGGGGTGCACCAACATCTCCCCAAGAGGAGATGGGACTAGGATTTCCTCCAAGGGGAACTCCTTGGTTGTTGGACTCCATTTTCCTCAACCTACGACCAACGTAGGAAAGGTGATGATTATTCCATTTAAAATAAATTTTAGACACTTTGACACAACTTGTTTTTTCAATTTTTAAGAGTCAAGAAAAAACAAAAGATTATTGTAGTCGCCTTTGATTTTTAATGAGCCTGAAGTGACAAGTGCTCAGATGGACCCTTTCCGTTAAGGAGTATGAAAAGGAATGAAAGGAACTGCTCTGGAAATCTAGACAGAGGGATTACCAAACCAATCGCAAAACTGCAGAATACTTTTTACAGTACGGCAGTCAATCTTCCCGAATGTTGTGTTCAGTGCATTGCGATCGATAGGGCAGCAGACACGGCTTCCTACGGATAAAGGATTAAGCCTATTGTGGTCTCCCAAAATATACTCAACGGTACGTGGGAGCACAAGTCCGTACTGGCACTTATTGTTTCAAAGTGGAGGAATCACCCAACCAACAGTGAAAACAACAGTTACTAGGCTTTACGACGCCGGAATACGTCTCTAGCCTAGACTTCTAGATGTTGTGCGTTAGGTTCCAAAGCGTTTTTAGATTCATTAAATTTATTTTATAGTTGATCTTGCTTAAGAAATTTGTCTTTCAGGTTCACCGCGTGATGTAGATGTATAATTCCTAAAATGCAATCTAAGATGATAAACGGTCATTTAGTCTTCTTTTTGCAAATGAAAATGCTAGCTACTAAGGAAAGAGAGATGGCGTTCTTTCAACAAAGAGCAAAGAGCACACACTATATGCACTGTCCTAAATCAAACCAAAAAATAGTCTAAATGCAAATGCACATGCATGTATTTGTTTTCAGCCTTCTTAATGTGTAAATGATAAAAAGAAAGCTAATGCACAAATCTGAATTATTTTTCAAAGTGACAATTACTAACAAGTTTCTTTTCAAAACAAAATGAGGACAATGACAACACTTTGCGATTCGGAATTGAAAACTTGCTTTGGACACTAGAAAAAAAACTACTAATTCAGATCAAATACAAGAGTAACAGGGTAATCGACTATCAAGAACAATCAGATTCTCTTCTATGACTGAAAGCGACACTTGCGACACTTTCAAATCAAGAAATGACAGTACAATTACGCTACTCCTTTGTAAAGGAGCACTGAAAATGACTCAAAAGATACATAAAAACATTTACAGTTCTTTGCACAATGGAGGCGGAATAACAGCAAGGAAAGGGGTTTCAAATAGAGGTGTATCGATTACAGGCAGCAAAACTCCTGAATAGATCTGACAAGAGTGAGCACAGAAACAAAAATTTAGGAACAAGGCCTTGTTTGATCAGTGCACCTGTAACGCAGTGAAAATGAAATGCAACGCACCTACTACACTCGGGAAGTGCACTGCATTTGAAGTTCACAGAACAGACAGTGCGCTGGACCAGGGTTGACACTTTGATTGGGTTCTGGGTCACAGTTTGCAGTTCAGTTCAGGGATTTTGGCCGAGCAAGTGGTAATCAATAAATCAATCACAGGGGTAGATCTAAGGAGGTTAGTAGAGCCACCACAAGGGCAATTAGAGAGCTTGTAAATCAATTGTTTAATTCATAAACAAAACCTGGAGACTGACTGAAGCAGCGTTGATCTACATTGCACTTGCATAGAAAATGCAGTTCGAAGGCTAGCTGGCTTGACTTCAGGCTCCATCTGTAAGTTTATAAAGTAAACAAATGTAGATGAACAAACAATCTACTCGCTCCCCAGTATAGTCGCCATTTTGTTACCGGGAATAGTGTCTATATAGAGCTGCTAATCCCACTAAGGCTGGTAGCTACCTTAGAAACAAACAAACTTAAAACTACTTTCGTTTTCCTTTATGAGAGATAGATGAGAGAAGAATAAAGGAGACCAACCTCTATCTTGCACTTTGTTCCTTGCTTGATTCCTCTCTCTTCTGATAGTCCTTTGCTACTTTCTTTCTTGTGTACCCAGCTTCACAGAGTACCTGTAGAATCAAAGCAGCATAACACTATACGAGAACATAGATCTATTATCATAAGCAATATAGGATTAGATGTATATTAACCATACAAATGCATAAAACATCAATCACACAAGTGTATGGAGGAAAAATTGAATAGCTTTATTGATAATCAAGAAAGAGCCAAGAGAATTACAACCAATTGTTCTGACCCAGCATCATCCTCTCAGAAAGAAGCCCTTCTTAACCTCATGAAAAGCTTAGATCACCCAACATTATGATATTGCACCAAGAAACCCACAGCACTTCCTTACAAGATACAAAATTCCAGCCTTTGGATCTCTGGGATGAGGGATCCATGTATAGATGTCTGCAAGGGAGGTGAGTCAGCTTTTGAGATTTGATTAGTGTCTCACCTTTGATATTTCTTCATTCCACTTGGAGATTGATGATCTCTTACTCATCCCTGGTCGAATTCAGAGAGGCAAGTGTCACAGGAGAAGTTTCTGGAAGATTCCATGCTTCTCCACCTTGCGGATTGACCCTGCCATTTGTCCCTTCTCACCCATCGTACCCCATAGAAGGGATTTTTGACATGCAACGCACCTACTGTGTGTATTTAGGTGGGATGCAATGCACTTTGCCTATGGGGCAGGTGAAATGGTCCAGTTTTGACTAGTTCTGAGTAGTTTTTCATGGAGAACTTCTGGGAGATGCTGTAATCAGTTGACCTTGTTCTTTTAGGGGTTGGAACAACACCTTTAGGGACTTAGGAGCCCTTGGTTTATGGACATTTATGCTTGGGGTTGCAGTGCCCAAAAATGTCTATAACAACATTTAAGGATGGAGTTGTCACAACAAAAGTTATCCACCCATGCCGAAGCTTTGGAGATTGCAATGAGATTGCATGAGACCCCCTACACAAGATCGCGGTTTGGGAGACCAAAAAATCCATGCACAACTGGAAAATTTGTGTTTAGAAATGTAGAGTTTGAAACAGGACAGGACACCTCGGCCAGAGGCGCATGAGGAGGTATAGTGCATAAAATGTAAAGGTCAGGGGCATGACATGGACCATTGTCCAGTTTTCACAAATTACCTAGCGCGAGGAGGGCCAATGTTATTAAAACCTGAGGCACAAGAAGGACCTAGCGCAACGCTTGTATTGTGGTGTGAAATCTATCAAATAGGAGGAAAACACGCTACGGATAATTGTCATCTATTGCAGAAGTATAAGCAGACGTCCCAACAATTATTTTGTAATTTCTGCAAGTCGGTAGGCCATGATGAGCACACCTGCAGAAGCTATGAACTAATGATGGATCAGAATCCTACCTACAGAGTATGGATCGAAACGTGAGCCCTCGACCCAAATGCAAAAATGTTGCGCACTAGATTTCAGCGACGCGGATGAGGTCGAGGTGGAATGGGACTAGGAAGGGGTCGTGGACAATTAATTTGTTACAATTGTAGAGGGCCAGGGCACTATGCCCGTGATTGTATGAATCCGACGAGAACATCATGTTTATACTATACTCAGTTTGATCATGAGGTAGAAGAGTACCCTACATTGATAGCGAGGCTGTGCAAGAAAGGGGTACTCTAGCCTCCCCCGACGAAGAATTTGAAAATGATGAGGTCTAAGCTGCGTGAAGAGGACCTAAATGTAAACATAATGCTCAGAAGTGGTATCAAAACCAGATATGAAAAAGGTAAGCAGGTAGAAGAAAATGCATGGGTTCACAAGGCTCCTACAAAGGAACCTGAATTTGACTTGGAGCGCGTGAAGGAGACATTCATGGAAGCTAAGAAGAGATTCATGGAGCCCTCCACTTTAGGGAGTAAGGATCAACTAGAAACATGGATGAATCCTTCAATGCTCACTACCTTTTTGGAGACATGCATGAAACTGTTGTGCAATAGAAAGGTTGTAAAAGGACTACAGTAACATATCACTAAGTGCGCGAGGTCAGGAGAACCACGCGTAGTCCAGAAACATGGAAAGCATGCATTGTGAACAGGAAGGGAAATGAGATTGATTGCGTAAATCAGAGAGTATGAAATGGATCAGGTAATTTTGGATCTGGGATCGGACGCGAATGTACTACCGAAACAAACATGGGAATGCATGAGCAGACTCACACTACAATGGTGTCCTATTCAATTGTGAATGGCAAACTAGCAGAAGATCTTACCCATGGGGAGATTGCAAGGGGTAACCGTGGATATTGAAGTTGTGAGTGCACTAGAGGATTTGTAAGTGATAGAGATTATCAATGATAGCAATCGCTATCCCATGCTACAAGGCATAGATTGGGCCACTGATATGAAAGGAGTCGTAAATCTGAGGAAGCGCAAAATGATTTTTGAGAAAAAGTCACTATGTGTAGTAGTACCGCTAAATCCTGCCGAAGGAGCGCGATACACTGAACCAATGTGCGACGATGATAGTGATGACGATCTCGATTTCATTTATAAGATAATCGCTCCAGAACAGGATTGGGTGAATCCAATAGCAGATGGTAGGATTTCATGGGAGCACGAAAGCTCCTACACTTCGAACTTAGACAAAGAAATAGAATGATGGCAGAATCAACTGCACGAAGCAACAACGCTCAATTGCAACATGATGATAAAATCACTGCGTTGCGTGACAACGGAGATAAGGGATCTTCCTAGGTACGACAAGTTGACATTGGTGGATGAATTTTTGAACAAATTTGAGAGCAAAGTACAGGAAAAATAGTGTTTTGACGCTCTAAAATGGGCACTGTGCACTATGCCCGCAAGATGGTGGGGTACGCACCAGCAGAGTTTCAGGGATTGGCGTGAATGAAGAAGGATGATGCCCCTAAGATTTGGGAAACCATAAATGCGACTAGCAGATGGATGAGATGATCAACGTACACACCACGTGAAATGGACCAGGGCCTATGGGAATGAGCCACAGCCTGAATGGGTGCTTTTTTTTTGTCATACCCTGGATGTCATACCCATGAATTGCTATACTGAGACAGAGCTCCGCTACGGTACGAACGAATGGGATATTTTGGGCGAGGGATTTCTATTAACTTTCACGTTTGAAGATCATTGGTGGGATACTATTAATGATGCGCTATAAGTAGTAAAAGCAGTTATCTTCAAAATACCCCATGAGCCACTAAAAGTGCTTCAACCCACATGGGAAATAGCTGAGTTGCACTCTGGAGTGTTACAATGTAAACGTTGGGGAGGATGATGAGGACCCACAAAATATTAACATCCTAGAAATGGAAGGTTGTCGTGAGGTTCGAGGACCATTTATTAGGGACCCTAACATCACTGCACCGCTAAAAACAAAGTAGGTAAACATTGGAACGGAGGCAGAACCAAAGTATACAATGCTTAGAGACTATTGGGATGATGCCACGGTAGATAAGGTCACGAAGTTACTTCATGAATATCAAGACTTATTCCCGACCAAAATTACGGACTTAAAAGGGATCATTGGCGACTTAGGAATGATGAATATCACCCTAAAACTCGACGCAAATTCGGTCAAGCAAAGGCCTTACCGCTTGAATCCTAAGTATAAGGAAAAGGTATGTGTAGAGATAGACAAAATGCTCGCCGCAGGAATTATTGAGCCAGTGGAAGAATCCAACTAGGTGAGTCCTATGGTAGTATAGGAGAAAAAGCAAAAGGGAAAAATAAGAATATGCATGGACCTCAGGAAGCTGAATGATGCCTGTGTACATGATCCGTTCCTGACACCATTCATAGATGAGGTGTTGGAAAATTTTGGCAGACAAGAAGCCTACTCATTCACGGATGGGTTCTTGGGGTATCACTAGATCAAGATCACACTGAAGGATAGGAGCAAAACAACCTTTGCAACAGAATGGGGATGCTTTCAATGCACCGTCATGCTGTTTGGATTAAAGAACACACCAACCATCTTTTCACGCATCATCATTGCCGCATTCAAAGAATACATCCACAAATTCTTGGAGGTCTATCTGGATGACTGGATGGTCTTTGGATTGATTAAGCACAATGTAGCAAGCTTATGATTGATGTTGGATACTTGTCGATGACACCAGATTGCACTGAACCTTAAGAAGTGCAAATTTTTGGTTCCCTTTGGGAACCTATTGGGACATGTGGTCTATAAACAGGTGCTAATGGTTGACCCTATGAAGATTGTCGTGATTCTAAATTTGGAAGCACCCCGAAGTGTTAAATAGATGCATGTTACCTTGGTACATACAGGGTACTATAGTATGTTCATCAAAAGCTATGCCCAAACAACAGTGTCGATGGAAAAGCTATTGAAAAAGGATGTTACATTTTTCTGGAAGGATGATTGCATGAACAGTTTGGATGTCTTGAAGGGGAAATTGGTCTCTGCTCCAATCTTGGTCTTCCTAAAATGGGATGTGGAGTTTCAAGTACATGTTGATGCATTGTGTATTTCACAGGGAGCAGTACTCACACAGGAGGGTGCGGAGGGTGTGGATCACCCGATCGCGTTTACAAGTCAAAGATTGTCTAAATTTGAGAAGAACTATTCAACCACTGAGCGTGATGGGTTGGCAATGGTGTATGCTCTCCAAAAATACCAACACTATTTGTTAGGAGGACATTTCAAGATGTATATTGACCATTCTACACTCAAATACCTGGTTAATAAGCCTGTGTTCGAGGGGCGCATATGCAGGTGGCTGCTATTGTTCCAGGAATATGATTTCAAGGTCATAGTCAAGCCAAGACACCTGAACGTAGGATCAGATCATTTATCACACATTGAGACGGGTAAGGAACCCACTAATCTGGAGGAAGGATTACCTGATGGACAACTCTTTGTGGTGCGTGTCACGGATGGGCACTTCAAAGATATAATCCACTTCCTGACAACAGGGACTGTGCCAAAGGAATATTCCATCCAATAGAAGAAGGAATTGGTGGTGTGCGCGACAGATTTTTCTATCATCGCGGGGTACCTATACAAAATGGGAAATGATGAGATATTACGAAGATACGTACCTAAATTTGAAAGAAGTCAGATCCTCGCGGAAGCACATGGTGGCGTTGTAGGAGGACACTATGCAGGACGAGCAACTGCACAAAAGATTCTCCACACAGGGTTGTGCTGGCTAACCCTGCACCAGGATTCGAAAGTGAACTGTAAGGCCTGCGATATATGCTAAAGGACTAGAAAACCATCACGGAGCGATGAGATGCCATTAAATCCATATATGACACTACAATCATTCGAGAAATGGGCAGTCGAATTTGTAGGACCGATCAAACCTCAGGGAAAGATGGGCGTGCGCTACATCATCACCATAACACAGTATCTGACATGATGGGTGGAAGCGCGACCGATCAATGACTGTATGGCTACGATGACTGCGAAGTTTTTGTTCGAAAATGTATTAACCTGCTTTGGTTGTCCGAAAATATTAATAAGTGATCACGGAACACATTTCTTGAATGAAACCATCAATGGGCCCATGAAATAATTCCAGGTATATCATCAGAAGCGTACAACATATCACCCATAGGAAAATGGGACAATAGAGGCATTTAACAAAATACTGGAAACCACACTGGCCAAAGTGTGTAACACACAGCGAAGCAATTGGGATCTGCGCGTCCCTTCAGTACTATGGGCTTACACAAGAACGTGCAAGAAACTGACCGAACAAACCCCTTTTCGGTTAGTTTATGGCATCGATGTTGTCATGTCAATGGAATATATCATACCTAGTTTGCGAATAGCAGCAATCACAGGGATGACGAACTGCGAAGCTCTGGAAGAAAGACTCACACAATTGGAAGAACTTGAGGAGGAACGGTTCTTGGAAGGTTTTCATTAGCAGGTTTAGAAGCAGTGTGAAAAATCTTGCATGATCAGCATATTAAGTTGCACACATTCAAAGTAAATGACTTAGTATTGCTATATGACAGGTAGTTTGAAAAAATTATGGGAAAATTCAAAATACATTGGCTAGGACCATACGTGGTTAAGGAAGTCATAGACGTGGTCTAGCCCATCAAATTAAATGGAGAAACCTTCCCAGGCAAAGTGAACGACAGCCGCTTGAAGGCCTACACAAGTGGTCCGACTATCTGACTAGCTGACAACAATAAATTCTTCGCACTTCAGAGAGCTGGACAAGGGCGTAGGACTATAAATACATATCGATACAGCTGTATGGGAATAGTTCAGTTACAGAGGTCTCCGAGGAACGGATGCAACAAGTTCAATAGGCAGCGGCTTAGTGCACTGCAGACATCAAGATCATTCAGGACCAGTTGGAGGGACTCCGTGCCAAGATCGCTGTGCCGACATAGTTACTCGAGGGCAAGTAACAATGTTTGTGTTGGGGGCTTGTTGGGCATGGAATTCCCCCACGACATGTTTTGGGGCTTAAAGCCCAAGTTTTGAGTTGGTATTATTTTAAAAATTCTGTGAATTGCGGGCACGCAGCGCGAATCATATGTTAGAGTCATAGGACTATCTGCCCTAAGTCTTGAATGTAGTGTCAGCCTACCCATGGTTCGTAGACCATGGAATTGTATAAATAGAGTGAGGCTCTAAGTTGTAAGTTATTTAGTTAGCAAACAGATGGAGTCTAGAAGATAGTGAGCATAGAGTAAGAGTCTAAGTGTCTTGGGTCATAGTAGTAAGAAGAGGCTCTGCAGCTAAGTGTGCAGAGGCCTACTAGAGTCCGCAGCTGAGTGCGTAGACCCCTACATCTGAGTACGCAGGGCAGAGTCAAGTCTGTACCCAAGGAAGAAGAATAATAAAGAAAAGTTTTATCTGAATTCGATGCGTCTGTTTTGGTGTTATTTCCTATTTGATATCATTTTCAATTATACTGTTTATTTATTGCGTGTACGTATATGAATGCTGAATATTTTAAAGTATAACTGAAAGCATATAGATAAGATAAGTTGATCAACTAATATCGAGTTAATAATAAGGATTTGGGTAATAACATTGTTCGGGCCTCGAGTAGGGTTGCGCGAGGGTAGAATCATAGGTTGCGAGGTACTGATAAGTGCGCATAGCGATGTGTGTGGAGGGTCAAACCGCAGATGACTTGAAATCATTAAACATCTCTAGGGTGTGTAAACTTGGTTCTAGCAGCCTCCCATACTACTTCGGGTGAGACCTCAGTCTGCACTCTGCAGACTATTGCCAAAAGTGCCAGTAATACCAGGATTTGTTTGGCTAAATCACCTCTAAACCTGGGTGAGGCCCCTACAAGCCAACAGTGATTATAGGAAAATATAACGTGTTGCATCACTCTCAAGGAGTTGAGGAGAAGGAACAAGAAATCAGGTTATGATTAGGACCTCATGGAAACTCCGTTAGATGCATGATCATCTCAAGGGTAACTATGGTAGGTAAAGCATATATTTTGAAGTACATCTCTTAGTGAAGCTTGAAGGAAAACATATCATTGTCATATCATTCTATCTTCAATAACATGCATGTTTGAAAACACAAATTTCATGCATTTCCTCTACATGTCTTGCTTCCTTTTTGCCTGTTTGACTATCTATCATCTTTGACATGATGATTTCTATGCCATGCTTGCGACCTTGTTCTGGTGATATCGAAGGTTTGTCTTTGTTTGCATGAGTTTTTATGACTATGTAAACACCCATCGTACTCACACACAAAGTTCTAGACAATATCGCACAAGTGTCGTCACGTTCATTCAAGGACCCATGTTAAGTGTTGCACTTGTCACTCTCACCTTTAGATGGTCGCACTAAGCACATGTTGTCTTGTTGGTTTGAGGTGTCTTGTTGTTAATTCATGCTAAGTTTGTGTTCACAAGGTCATAAATAAACGAGTTCAGTCGTCACAAACTTAACCATTTTTCCTGAAAATTTGTCAACCCAATAGCATTCCATCAACTAGACTTCCATTGAGATGCAATACGAAGTCTCAACCCTCAGTGACCCGGCATTGTTTCCTAGGACTACTCAAGATTTGTCCAAGAAGCCATTCCAGTCTGTGCTTCCTGCATCACCATCCACCAAGACTCCCTCTGGTAGACTGAAATATCTAACTTAAGTTGGGACCCATGATTGCACTCATCCCAAAAACTGCATAGTAATTTTCCAGCCTGCATACTTGCACTATCTGTAGCAACTACGCAGACATGAGGGACAAGCCTTTGCTACCTATAACTACACTGTCCCGGGAAATTGCGTAGTCTTTCTAGGAAGACCCGTTGTTGGCCTACTCTACTCTCCTACTAAAAACTACATAATTTTAACTAACAGTCCTCCCGCTGCTAGGCACTCCACTGAACCCAAAAACTGCACAGTCATGTCCTACCTTAGCTGTCTCCAAGAACTCCGCAGTTCTGACGAGCAGTCTCGCAGCCTGATCCCGGCCTCCTTCGGAAAAATGTGGAGTTTTCACTGCCAGTGCTTCTTATTTCCCGAACTGCCTCCGCAGAAAAGCTTTGCAATTCTGCCTCCCAGTTGAGCCCTCTCTCATATATTCCACTGTTGTCTTAGACTACTCAAATCAGTCTTCTAGTGACCTCTATGCATTTTTTCCCGACAATGCCCTAATTTCCCGCATTCCACCCTGAGCTATGCTCTATGCAGTCTAAGTACCTTGTCCTCCCTCCTGGTCACCCCGACCGGTCATGGAAAATAATGCATCATGGTAGATTAGGATATTTATGGATTTGATGTCATCTCATCATGAGTGATTGTAGAAGCAGGTACATGGATGGAACAATGCACAACAAAAAATGAGATGAAGGAGTGCATGCTAGAAGCCTTATTGGTGGTTGGACGAACACGCAAAGCATACCAAGTAAAAGGAAAATGAGATACATACACATGCATGAATCATCAAGCGAATACCAAGACCATCAAAGACCCCACACACTTTGTCGTGCGGAGGAGAAGATATGATAAGCCAAGATAATACTCATCACCCAGTAGCATAGTAGCTCGACACGGACACCACAATCAACATGTTCATGTCAACAGTGTCATGTTGAGTTTTGGCATGAGTAATCTCGGTCACATCACTATTTTGGGCCATACTTGTTATAATCAATGTAACGTAACATGGAATTCCAACAGACCCACGGCTAAAGTTGAAGAGTTATGTAAGTCGAACAGTCATGATGGAAGTCGAAGAGTCACAAGGGTCAGTTTCACCCTTGGCTATATATACACCCTCATTTCTACATGCAAAGGAATTTTCACCTTGGTTCCTCTCACATAGGCTTGAGAGCATGGAAAATTTTAGGGGCGAATTTTTGCCCTTGGGCTAAATTAAGGGGTTTTATATTTTTATTGGGCGAATATTTTGTATCATAGTACATTGTTACAAATCACCTCAAATTTCTTTTATAAAAAGATTAGGTACAGAGGTTAGCCCACCTTATTTTAAGGGAGAGGGTAAAAAAAGTAAATTTAGCCCTTGGAGTTACAATCTTCCATTCGCCCTCATTTTCAAGAAAATCTATTTATGATAGTCCATAACCCTCTTTCTATTTGTGGAAGGCTCAAAAATGAGGTTTCATTTGAGTGAATCCTATGGGCCAAATACCATATATATAAGCGGTATGGTAAATTAATAAAAATATAAATAAACAAGAGGTATGGTAAATAAATAAAACATTTTTTTTATATTTACTCCATATGTCACCTTATATTTATGAACATGCAAGCGTGTAAATAAATAAAAATATAAATAAAGTGGAGGTATGGTAAATAAATAAAACCTCTTTCTATATTTAGTCCATAACCCTCTTTCTATTTAGTCCATAACCCTCTTTCTATTTAAGAAGGCTCAAAAAATAGGTTTTATTTAATTGAATCCTATGGGCCAAATACCATATTTATAAAAAAGGTATGGTAAATGAATAAAAATATAAATAGACAAGAGGTATGGTAAATAAATAAAACATTTTTTATATTTACTCCATAAGCCACCTTATATTTACGAACACTCAAAAAATGTGTAATATTAGTATAAATAAAAATAAAGATGGCACATGGTATTGACCCATGGTATTCACATGGAATGCAGTGTATTTAAAGGGGTGAATTAAACTAGCATAGATCCATCTTTACTCTAGATGAAAGATCGTGATATGCAAACTAACATAGAGTGAAAAAATAATTGATCCCTCTCAGGGCTTAGTAGATCAAGAGTAAAAATGGATAGTAGATCAAGAGTAAAAATTGATCTTGTAATTTAATGTCACTTAAACATTTTAACTTGGTTAAAATAAAAAAATAAAATAAAAATCAATTATTAATTTTATTAATTTTTATAAATTACTAATAGTAGTTTTTAAGCTCTAGGTTTATGATAACCCATGGTAATACCATTGTATTCATGTGAGCATAGTGTTGTTGGGAAAAGTATCTACTCACAACGCCCCTATCCCACTCTAAGGTGTGACAGTGCCTTAGCAACAAACAACGAAAACTACTTTCGTATTCTTCTTTATGAAATGTAAACGAAGAGGAATAGGATGAACTAACCTGTGTCTTGCGCTAGTCTATTGATCCAATCGCTCTCCTCTTTGACAGCTTCCAGCTACCTGATCCCTTACTTGCCCAGCTTCACCAAGTTCCTGCAAGATCACAGAAGAGGAAAACTACACAAAGACATAGATTTACATTCATAAATAGCTTAGGATCAGATTTAAGCTAAACATGCAAATATAACAAAACATCATTGATACACAAGCATGTAGGAGAAACTCAAATAGTTTTATTGATATAACAAGAAGATCCAGGAGGAGATACAACCAAGTGAGTCCCGATCCAGCATCTACCTCCCAGCAAAGGAATCCCTTCTTCACCTCCAACAAAGCATAAATCACCCAATGCACTAATATCAATCTCAAAACCAACAACAATTCTTTGCAAAGTACAAAATTCCAGCCTCCGGATCTCTGGGATGAGGGAACCATATATAGATGTATGCAAAGAGGATGAGTCAGCTTATGATTTGACTTGTGGCTTCTCTCTATCAGTTCTTGCTTCCACTTGGACACTGAGAGCCTCTTACTCATCCTTGGTCGAACTCAGTGAGGCAAGTGTCATTGAGGAAGATTCTGGAAGCTTCCATTGTTTGTCCACCTCGTGGAATGACACTGCCATTTGGCATTTCCCGCTCAGAGAACCCTGGTAGTGCATTTAGGTGCGTTGCAATGCACCTAACTAGTGTACTGGGGTGCTATGCAACGCAGGTAGCTAGTGGAGCAGCTGAAATGATCCTGATTTGACTGATTCTGAGTAGTTTCTGGTGGAGAACTTCTGGGAGAAGCTGTAATTGGTTGACCTTATTCCTCTAGGGGTAGGAACAACACTTTTAGGGACTTCGGATCCTTTGGATTATGGACATTTCATGCTTAGAGTTGTAAGGCACAAAAATGTCTATAACAGTTGCCCCCTAAAGTATGAGGCCGTTTATCGGGTGAAATGCTTTATTAGGAGGATCCGAAGTTCTTTCAATGTTGGGAGGAGACCTGTAATAAGATACAATACAATACATTATTTTCATATTGTTTTCATGATCTAGCTGAGGCGGGCATTCCCATGCTCAGCTTTATAAATTCATTTTTTATGTACATAGGACAGACAATCATCTGATGGTAGACTAATGATTCTGATGAAGTCATCATCCTTTTGGTAGGATGATTATCTGTCCTGCAATGCTGTACATGTCAATGTTTTTATTTTTCCTGAATATATATCGCAGCCCTGATGGATGAAACTAGATCCGGGGTCTTCAATCTCGTCCGATCTTCACTCGAAGTACAAGTCGATCCATGTGAAAAATGTTTTGAAGTCGAACATGGAAAGACATCGCTTGATTACCAGTCAATGATGTAAATTGTTAACAAGCGCGAGAGGAATCACCGATAAGGATGATGACCCTCAAGGTATTGCAGTACAATTCACGTGGTTTGAATAAAGGACTTGGCGTCGAACACCACGCAAAATCTTTCGGTCGAAGGTCATTGATGTATACCTGTCGCCGGAAGTGAGAAACTTGCCATTGAGGCATGCAAGCTTCAAAGTACTGAATGGGGTGTTCCTAGATCAACTTCTTGGATAATGAGCTGATGTCGACAAGAAGCGATCTGTCACAGGAGGGCCTTAATGAATCCCACATCAATGACACGGAACGGAGCAAATGATTTTGATGGAGGTGAAAACGATCTGATGATATATGGTTTAGGGTGGCGGTCATGAAAGAATGAAGTATAATGTATGGTAGTGGATGGGACACGGGTGACTTCTCTGGATGACTTCTCTTGAACATGTCGGCGACACTTATGTGATGGATTGATAGCATTTACCCCAAATGTGGATGGTATGGCGTGACCATGGTGATGTGACCGGTGAATGAAACAACCCAACCTGACTCAGGCACGGAGTGGAAGTGTCATGTTCAAGAGCGACTTGCTACCAATAAAGATTCTTTGAGTTTCTTCCCAATTTTTCCCCAGTCATTGCTGACCAGTACCCCTTTATTTTTGTCAAGCTTGAGGAGGATAACATATGCTTGTTCTATAATTTGCCCTTCGGGCAAACCCATCGCTATGTTTTAACGAGCCTAGCGATAGTGAAACTCGTTCTCGTCTAAAGACAAGTTTGTCGCTATTAATGTTTTTAACGAGTTTAACGACAAAGATAACTCGGTCCTTTTCATTTTTAGAGAGTCTGAAAAGGTACGTAACGTTAACTCCGGAATTCCTTTTTCGTCATCTAATCCCTTAAGTCCGAAAAAGTATAAAACAATACAGAAGGGATGAATTTTTGATAGTTTTAACGAGCCGAACAACACAAGCGCTCGATCTTTTTGTGCAATAATCCCTCAGGTCCAAAAAGATTAAAATCTAGAGGAGGGATAGCACTTCCGGTCGCTTTAACGAGCTGGAAGGCCAAAACTCAGCAATCTTTTCATATTTTACGAGTCAGATGAAAAGAGCTTAAAGAAGACTCGTCTTTTTAGGAACGAGTGATAAAATGGGTAGCAGCTAATTCCAGGTAAGGGTTGGAATTTTCCAATCACGGCAGTGTCACAAGGATGGCTAGTGAAATCACTCTTCGCAGCTGTTCCCCAAAATGGGTAAACAATCAAATGGAGGTGAATGATCGGCCAATGGAAAAGTGGAGGTGACGGTGCAAACACAACCAAGGCTTTAATGGCTGATAATGCTACATTCATGGTGGTTATTTACCGGAGGATAGTTCATTTTTTAACGAGCTTAAACGCGGATTGAAACACTTGCTCGGTCTTATGTTTATTTTTTAACGAGCATGAACTATGTGCTAAAACTGCTCGATAATCCAGTCATATGATAAGAATGTCTCATATAAAACGGCACCATTTAGATTTTTGCCCCACATCCTTTCTTTATGCAAGTTAGGAAACGACTAATCCTACGATTTTAAAGGGTTAGCCTATGGGTTTAAAGGGAGGACCTAAAAATTTAAAAAATAAATAGCCGCCCCTTGCTTGCACTCCAAAAGGTTTGCATGCCCCCAGGTATAAAATACGATTTCAAGGTTACCCCTCAATTTGCAGACAAAACATTTGTTCTATCAGGAAAGGCCTACCTCTTTCAGGTTACCAAAGATTGTCTCATTCTTGTTACAAAAGAAACACTTCCTCGGCGATGTCTACCGAGATAAACAAAGGTGAGTGACAACGAGCGCCACACACATAACTTTGACAAGATAATCTTATTCTAGAATAACCCCTCTTCCACTGACGGACGGGGTACAGACTAGTGATATTCTCCCGCAGAAACCTACCCTATACCCGAAGTTTTCCTGCCGAAGCAGACCAGGACGCATGCCCCCTGGGTTCCAGTCGTATCCCTCCGAATTACTCGCGCTCATCGGGAAGACGGACCGTGGGTTGAGACATTTCTTGCGTGAAGAGACCATTTAGGGATGGTATATGACTATTTGCGATGCGTGATCCGGGAAATGAAAGCTGGTCCACGAGCTTGACCACTCTTCCTTCATGCGGAAAACACATTACTCTAAAGAGTGAGGAGACGATGGCTCCCATGCAATAAATATAGTCTCATCCAAGGAGTAGGTTATAATCCAAGGGTCCTTGAACGACCATTATGTTCATTTGAACTGTCTTCCCTTTCAATGTTATGGGCACATTGGGGAGGATCCCTAAAGGTCGACTGGTTCCTTTATCAAAGCCTGTCAGATTTCTTATCTCAGGCAAGAGCGATGGCGAACCAAGCGCTTTCCAAGCAGTAGAGGAAAGGATACTCACAGAAGCCCCCTCATCTATGATGGTACCAGCCATGACCATTCTATATATTTGGACGATAATTCTGAATGGTATGCTTGCTGGTAAACGGGGTCTGCCTAGTTGATTCCAGTCGAAGGAGACAACTAGGTTGCTTAGAGGTGGGACCGAGTAGATGGCTGGGTATGGCTCTGACGAACTTCCTTCCTGCGGTAAAGGAATGGGTAGGTTACCCCCGTGTTCGTCGGAGTATGTGTTGATGAAGAGAACTTGGACGGTGTCATCCTTGTTCTCTCCAGTGACTGTGTCATTCGAAGATAAAACCTCTGAAGGCAAGACTGGGTCGACTACCGCCTCGACCTTTTGACTTTCCTCGGGTATGGATTCAGCTGGTTTATTTTCAATGACAGGTGCTTCAGCTGACCACTTGAGCGGGCCAGCTGGATTCTCAACTAACGAAGGACTCGGCAAGAGTTTTTTATATCCAGGAGGAAGTCGTAACGGTGAAACCGGACGATCATCCAAAACTCTTTTAGCTTCGTCTAAGAAGGGACAAGGTGGATGGCGTGATCGCCTTCGCACAGTTTACAAGGAGATCTAGCTCTCCCTTTTTGTCCTGGGGCTTCACTTTCGCTAGTTGACGGTGTGCTTTCAACATGGCCATCAGAGGTTGACGACACCGGATTGTGCAAACAGGGAGACCAGTCCCTTAGTATCCGAGGGATGCAAGGACAATCTCTGTGAAAGTGGTCTCCCTTGCACATGACACATGGTGATTTAGGCCTGGTCAGTGCAGTGTGTGGATTTTCGTTAGACGACACTCGTTTGCCCCCATTCGCTTTTGGCTCCTTCTTCTTCTTCTCTTTCTTCTTCTTTTCCTTCTTCTCCTTAGGAACTTGACTTTTGGCTTTGCCAGCCCTATCAAGCGAAGAGGAAGGAGGAGAGGAAGAATTAGAGGAAGTAGAAGGTTGGTGGGTAACTCTGGACTGGTCTAACTTTTGATTCGATTGTTCAGGAATAGTGGTGTTCTGAACGACATTGCTTGAGAAGAGCCAGACTGGCAAGCCAATTGTCAGTCCTAGAAGCGACAATGTGGCCATATGGGTGCACCAACATCTCCCCAAGAGGAGAAGGGACTAGGATTTCCACCAAGGGGAATTCCTTGGTTGGTAGACTCCATTTTTCTCAACCCAAGATCAACGTAGGAAAAGGGGATAAATATTCCATTTAAAATAAATTTTACGACGCTTGGACACAACTTGTTTTTTCAATTTTAAAGAGTCGAGAAAAAACAAAAGATGACTCTAGTCTCCTTCAATTTTTAATGAGCCTGAAGTGACAAGTGCTCAGATGGACCTTTTCCATTAAGGAGTCTGAAAAGGAGCGAAAGGGACTGCTCTGGAGTTCTAGGTAGAGGGTGTGCCAAACCAATCACAAAACTGCAGAATACGTTTTACGGTACGGCAGTCAATCTTCCCGAATGCTGTGTTCGGTGCATTGCGACCAGTAGGGCGGTTGACACGGCTTCCTATGGATAAAAGGTTTTAAACCTACAGGGGTCTCCCAATATATACTCGACGGTACGTGGGAGCACAATCCGTACTAGCACTTATCGTCTCACAGTGGAGGAATCACCCAACCATCAGTGAGGACAACAGTTACCAGGCTTTACGACGCGGGAACACGTCTCTAGCCTAGACCTCTATGTTGTGCGTTAAGTTCCAAAGCGTTGTTAGATTCATTCAATTTATTTTAAGTTGATCTTTCTTAGAAGTTTGCCTTTTTGGATCACCACGAGATGTAGATGTAATTCCTAAATGCAATCTAAAGATGATAAGCAAGCTTTTATCTCTTTTCAACAATGAAAATCCTAGCTACAAGGGGAAAAGAAAGACACAATCTTTTCTCAAAGAGCAAAGAGCACACTGTAAATGAACTTTTCCTAAATCAAACCATACAAACTATCAATATGCAAATGCATATATGCATGTATTTGTTTTCACTTTCTTAATATTGATGCCTAAAAAGAAAGTTGATGTACAAATCTGAATTTGCTTTCAAGTGAAAAACACAAACAAGCTTCTTTTCGAAATCAAAAAGGTAGAGAAGATTACGACACTTTATGATTTTGAAATAAACACTCGTTTCGACACTAGAAAGAGACAAATTCAAGCCAAAGGCAAAAGTAAAAAGTATAATCAACTGTCAACAGAAAAAAACTTTCTCCTAAGATCAAAATCGACACTTACGACAGATCTAAATCTAAGGACGACAGTATGACTATTCTACTCTTTCAATGGAAAACTGTAAATGATGTAACAAACATACAAAGAACACCTACAGTCTTTTTGTACAAAGGAGGCAGAATTAAGGCAAAGAAAAGGGGTTTTCAGAAAGGTACACACACTGATAACAGGCTGCAAAAATCAGAGATAAAACTGAACAAAATGAAGCAAAGAACCTCAGCTGCACAGGGCAAAGGCTGATCAGTGCACCTGTTGCACAAAGAAACTGAATTGCAGCGCAGGTAGCCCTCTCGGCACCTGCGTTGAAATGCAGAACCTCTTCACAGAGCCTGCGCTGGGGCAGAAACGAGACTTCTATCCGGGTTCTGGGTCACAGTTTGCAGTTTAATCTATGGATTTTGGCCGAGTAAAAGCAATCAGTAAGGTAAAATCAGAGGGATGATCTAAAGGAGGACTAAGAGCTATCACAAAGGGTCATCAGATCATTTGTGAATCAGCTGTTCAAATCATAAACAAATCCAGTGAGTGGATTGAAGTAGCAGGTGTCTACTTTGCATTTGATAATGGCAAATGCAGTTCGATTGCTACTTCTGTGTTTATGAAACAAACAACAAGAGAAACACAAACAAACTAACTAGACACGTTCCCCAGTGGAGTCACCATTTTGTTGTTGGGAAAAGTATCTACTCAGAACGCCCCTATCCCACTCTAAGGTGTGACAGTGCCTTAGCAACAAACAAGGAAAACTACTTTCGTATTCTTCTTTATGAAATGTAAACGAAGAGGAATAGGATGAACTAACCTGTGTCTTGCGCTAGTCTTTTGATCCAATTGCTCTCCTCTTTGACAGATTCCAGCTACCTGCTCCCTTACTTGCCCAGCTTCACCAAGTTCCTGCAAGATCACAGAAGAGGAAAACTACACAAAGACATAGATTTACATTCATAAATAGCTTAGGATCAGATTTAAGCTAAACATGCAAATATAACAAAACATCATTGATACACAAGCATGTAGGAGAAACTCAAATAGTTTTATTGATATAACAAGAAGATCCAGGAGGAGATACAACCAAGTGAGTCCCGATCTAGCATCTGCCTCCCAGCAAAGGAATCCCTTCTTCACCTCCAACAAAGCATAAATCACCCAATGCACTAATCTCAATCTCAAAACCAACAGCAATTCTCTGCAAAGTACAGAATTCCAGCCTCCGGATCTCTGGGATGAGGGATCCATATATAGATGTATGCAAAGAGGATGAGCCAGCTTATGATTTGAATTGTGGCTTCTCTCTGTCAGTTCTTGCTTCCACTTGGACACTGAGAGCCTCTTACTCATCCTTGGTCGAACTCAGTGAGGCAAGTGTCATTGAGGAAGATTCTGGAAGCTTCCATTGTTTGTCCACCTCGCGGAATGACACTGCCATTTGGCATTTCCCACTTAGCGCACCCTGGTAGTGCATTTAGGTGCGTTGCAACGCACCTAGCTAGTGTACTGGGGTGCTATGCAACGCAGGTAGCTAATGGAGCAGCTGAAATGATCCTGATTTGACTGATTCTGAGTAGTTTCTGGTGGAGAACTTCTGGGAGAAGCTGTAATTGGTTGACCTTGTTCCTCTAGGGGTAGGAACAACACTTTTAGGGACTTTGGATCCCTTGGATTATGGAAATTTCATGCTTAGAGCTGTAAGGCACAAAAATGTCTATAACACATAGACTATTTAAAGGGGAAATTCTATCAGCTTAGATCCATCTTAATTCTGGGTCTACCAAGTGGAGGGATAGATAGATTTCATCCCTCTAAGAGTGGTAGATGTGGAGTTAAGATGGATATAGGTTGGTTTTTATGATAATGAAGATATTAAATAGACTTAGGAAATTATATTGTAAAAAAAATCTTAAGGTGAATGGTTAAAGCTACATTTAGTCACTTCAAAAAATTTAGTAAAAAATATCGATATCTCCATTAATATTGGTTTTTTCTGATTTAACAAAAAATAATTCAAAACAATGAAATCTTAACTCTTTCCGCATCACCCTCGCAGAAGAGAGATAGTCACTACCCAGATTTCCCACCATTTTTCAAACATTCTCAATATGATATCTTCATGAAAAAGTTAAGGTACTGATCTTGGATTAGTTGTTTGAAAAATATGTTGGTTTGTACAACCTTTCATCTTCTCTGTTATTCTTAGTTTGTCATAATAATCTATAGGGGTTGGGTCACTGCACCATATTGTCTTAAAAGGCATAGATTGTGCATCGAAAACGAAATTAATCCACATGTTACAAGGTTGTTAAAAATGGTATGAAGGTAGTGAATTATGCTAATAAGAAATTTATATTGGGAAAGACGTAATTAAATTTTATTTTTTAATTGAAGATTTCCAATTAAAATAATAATAAATCTACATTTACATATTTATATACTGATTGGAAGGCTTCTGACAATGGTCACTTCTTTCCATTAGATCCCCTTTAGCCCTTTGGTATACCTACTACTTCATTATATTATATAGTTGGGGCTTGCTACTTGTTGGCATGTTGGGGTAAACGAACTTGATGTGTTTTTTTTTTTATCTCGCAGTTGGAGTCTATGGAATAAGAAAGAAATTTGATAGCTTGTCAAAAGTGGAAGCTTGACAAAAGTGGTAGAGAAAAAATTAATCTCTCCTACCATGACAAACATGGCCACTAAAACTTGCAACATTGTTTGTAGGAAGTGAAAATTATGTTTCTTTTTTCCAAACATGTATGTCAGTATATTACAGTTTAATAAATATTTTTTATTATTATCATATATGGTTTTGTACTTTAACAAAACATTCACCAAGACTTTACAATGTTTTATTATTCAGTGAAAGATTTTCCAAGATTTTACAAGATTTTATAATTCAGTGAAAGATTCGCCTTGACTTTACAAGATAATATAACCCGGTGAGAGATTCGCCAAAAAAATATATATATACATATTATGTTAGTGATAAAATTGCCTCCCATTTTTCCTATGTATCATGGGGATTCACCCATTTATTATACATATAAATTTAGGGTGGTTCTTAAAATTTTCCCTGCTTGAGAGTCTGTAATCTTTTCTTTGAGGAGTGAGCAGTGGTTCGAATGCTCCACTACTGGGGCTAGTGATGTATGGTGTACGAATGTGTCTTAGAAATTTCACTTAATTCAGAAGCCTATCACATGCTATCACGTTTTCATGCATGCATTGTATTCGCTTGTAAGGCTATTCTTTAAACACTTGAAATGCTTGTTTTCTTAACCTGTACTAGGATAGTTGAACTACTTCGGTTATTCTAGTGCATATATTGTTGAAGATGTGTTGTAATGGTTGCTATTGTTGTCTTGTCTATGTGGACTACTCCGTTGAGCAATAGACAAAGTCATTCTTTTATATTTGTTATAATTATCATTGCATCTGTGAGGACTACTTCGTTGGGTGTTGTACATACTATTCATTTACCTTAGTGTTTGTGGCTTCCCCATCCATGTGGAATATTCTGCCAGAGGCTGTGAAAATCATGTTGTGTGGTGTGTGTCTCCACCGGAGTTGGGACTACTCCCTCTTGACATGAGACTCATTTTGACACTCCCCCTCTGCAGTGAAGGAACTTAGACACAAGCTACACTAAACACTCACCATGAACACATACCTCATTGTTTGAAGATTAAGTATACCATTCTCATGTGCTGACAAACAAGATATAAGGCATATCTTTAAGATACTGGAAACCAGGCCATCATACTGGATGAGAATCCTACACCAAATAGTTTTAGGTCTAGTTGGGACTTCATACAGTGGAGATCCCGTGAATGTTGGCAGATCTAGCACCGTCAACATTTCTAGTGCTAGAAGGAGGGCTAGATGACAAGCTAAGCCCATTGCATCTGGTTTGAATCTCTTATCAAAATGGATCATACACACATAGTTCATATTGTTCCACTAAAGAAGCACCTCTTTCCTCACTAGGAGGTGATCAGACTACACTTTCGCCTACCACTTCGATATCTTCACAAGATCAGCAACAAGCTGCCAGAATGTCTATTGTACCTTTGGAAGTTGTACCTCTTACAACAGTTCTTACATATACCTCTTCTACAACAAACACAGGGGATGCTACACATCAATTGGAAAATGTAGTGGACAATATGTCTCTCCAAACTGAATAAATTAAAATATTGCAGTCTCAAGTTAATGTTCTGCAAGAGCAAAAGGAAAAGACTGAAACTTTCCATGTAGCAGAGCTACAGAGAGCTCAAAATCAGATAGAACTATGGAGGAAATCTGCAACCGAATCCTCCATTGGCCACGCACTGGCTCAAGTTAAGGAAATTATATGGAACAATATTATTGAAGCCATGGATTAAATCTGGCCATGTATTCATATTATATTTGAACAAAAAGAGTTAATTCAGAAAGCCAATCAGGACTAAGGTAGATTTTTATGAGAAGGCTATTGAGTGTTTGGATGATGATGGAGAGAAGAGAGTCTTATAGGGAAACAAGAAGCCTACATCTGTGAGAATGGTTACAACTATTTAGACCAAGCCCACTTATAACAAAGGGTGTGTATTTTTTGCAGTGCATGTTTGCAGTGACAAAGATAAGGATGTTGAGGATGTGGAAGTATTGAAGTGGTATTCGGTCTTGCAGCAGTTTCAGGATGTATTTCCAGTAGATATTTTACAGTTTTCGCCTCACAGGGAAGTGGATTTCTCCATTGATTTGGCATCGAGAGCATCACTAGCATCAATGGTGCCTTACAAGATGAGCAATGTAGAGGTAGCGGAGCTGAGGTTGCATTTCAAGGAAATTATTGACAAGGGATACATTAGGCCAAGTGTATCGGCTTGGGGTCCACCCGTATTGTTTGTGAATAAGAAGGATGCTACTCTCAAGTTCTGATTGATTATAGGAATTTTAACAAGGTGATGATAAAAAATAGGTACCCATTTCCTCGGATTTATGACTTATTCAATCATTTAAATGGAGAAATAAATTTCTTGAATATTGAATTGAGATCAAGATACCATCAGGAACACATCAAAGAAGAGGACATTTACAAGACTACATTCTATACCAGGTATGGGAATTATGAGTTTGTTGTGGTTCCTTTTAGTTTGATTAATGCTCCAACTAATTTCATGTGTTTGATGAATAGTGTTTTGTGTCCTTATCTAGATAAGTTTGTAATATTCTTCATTGATGACATATTTATATATTATAATAATGAATAAGAGAATGCAGAACACCTAGCAATAGTATTGAGATTGTTGAGAGACCATCAATTGTATGCCAAGCTTAGTAAGTGTATTTTCTTTCAGATAGAATTTCATTACTTGGGACATGTAATTTCTAAGGAAGGCATAGCGTTGAATCCAAAAAATATTATAGCTATCATGGAATGGGTAGCTCCTAGGAATGTATATATGGTCAAATCATTCATGGGGTTAGTAGGTTATTACAAGCGGTTCATCAAGAATTTTTCATGGATTTCTTATCTTAATACATCTTTGAAGAGGAAAGGAAAGAAATTTGAATGGATAGAGGAACATTCAAGTAGTTTTGAGTAGTTGCTCACAAACACTCAAGTTCTGAAGATTGCAGATACAAATAAATAGTTTACGGTGTGTACAAATGCTTGCAAGAGAGGAATGGGTGGAGTCTTGATAGAGGGACATGTAGTACACTACAATTCAAGGAAATTGAATTAGCACTAGTAAAAATTATGTGATGCATGATCTTGAGTTGGACGCGATCATTCATGCATAAAATATGTGGAGGCACTATCTTCTTGGGAGGAGATTTGTTTTGATGATTGATCATAGTGGGCTGAGATACTTGTTCGACCAACCAAATATCAATGCCAAGAAATTAGGTAGATGGTTCACCACACTCAGTGAGTTTGACTTAGAGATCAGATTCATTAAGGAAATTGAGAACAGGGTTCCAGATGCTCCTAGCAGAAGAGTGCATGTAAATCACATAGCAGCTATGAGTTCATATGGGATATATTTACAGGATCCGATCTTATGGGAAGTATAGAAGGATGACACATACCAACAGCTTAAGCAAATGTTACAACAACAAGGTATAGGTGAACAAGATATGGATTATCATCTCATGGAAGACGGGTTGGTGAGATTTAATAGTATGATCTATGTATCGAAAAGTGGTGAAATCAAGAAGATTTCTTGAGGGAATTTCATGTTAAGCCATATTTAGGTCACCCTTGATATCAGAAGACTTTAACAATTGTGAAGAAGTTCTACTACTAGCCAATTTTAAATAAAGAAGTAGTTGAGTTCATCGTAGGATGTTTGGATTGCCAACAGGTAAAATCAAAGTGCAAGCATCCAAGTGGGTAATTGCAGCTGATTATAATTCCGGAATGGAAATGGGATGTCATTTCAATGGATTTCATCACAGGTTTACTGAGGACATATAGACAACATGATTCCAACATGATTGTGTTGACAGGTTGACCAAGGTAGATCACTTCATTCCACTGAAGTCTACTAATTCAACTTGTGAGGTAGCTCAACTTTTCATTAGGGAGATAATGAGATTGCATGGTGTTCCCAAGAAGATCATATCAGATAGAGATGCCAAGTTCACTTCCAATAGTGAAAGTCCATGATGTTTTACATGTTTCATTGCTTTAAATATATGTGAAAGATCATGATCATGTGATTGAATGGTCTGCATTGCAGGTGGAGCCAGATGGAGAATTCCAGCTAGAACCTCAATGCATGTTGCAATGGAAACAATTCATGATCAAGAATTGAGAGATTAATAAATTTGAAGTGTAGTGTAATTACTTTGGGCCTGATGAAGATACATGAGAGATGGCTGATGAGATGTGGTTTATGTATCCTTCATTATTTTTCGATTGAGGAAAATGATTTTTTGGTATATGTACATATGTATGATAGTTATTATTGGAAATACATCAATGTGATGTCTTATGAACATGGAAAATTTTAGTGGCTAATATTCGCAGGTAGGCTAATATTTCATGTTTTTTCCAAAAAAAATGTTTCTCTAATTTCCATTTTTTTTAAATGATTCGCCCAAATTTTATAGTATAAAATTATTTTACCTTTAAAATCACCAAAATTTTATATATACTATATAAAATCCTTATAAAGTTGAATATTTTCACAAAAATATTGATAAACATTTTACAGTTTTTATATTAGGGACTAATAAAATTCGCCAAGGTTTTTAAACATTTAGATAAATGTCCATCATTAAAATTTTCCCTGGTTATGAAACTCCGATAAGTGGTATGATTTTCATGTTTTTCATGTTGGTCATGGTTTTCTGCAGTTGTTTATTATAAATATTCCATCGAGCTAAGTTATAAAGCTCCATAGGAAATATGTTTCGGTTTTTAGCAGTTTTGCTGGTCATAAGTGTCATGGAACACTGAGGACAATGTTCCACCAGGGGGGAGGGGTTTATAATAGCTCCAGGCTAAAAGTTCATGTAATAAAGATGAATAAAGGAAAAATAAGACCAATGTCATGGGACACATATTCCAAGTTGAATGGTGGGAAAACATTATAGTGGGGATGACTTTCAGTTTATTTATGGCTAAGGAAATTGGAAAATGAATTGACAAAGGAAAAGAGGCCTTAATTGAAATTTATTTATCAAAGTAAAGGAAAATAGGAGAAAAGGGAGATGAAAGGTCTCATATTCCAATGATAGGAAAAATGAAGGAAAAAAAAAGGAAAATGAATAAAATAGAGGTATTAATAATAAAAATGCTTCTATCTATCAGTTCACATGTTTTTGCTTGTTTGGATTTGGAGTTACGTTTAGAGAGAGAAGATAAGCAAAAGGAGAAATAAAGCAAAGGAAAGCCAGGAAAGGTCACAAAAGGCAAAGGAAAAGGTAAGAATTTTGGATCAAGGAGCTTTAGCAGGAGGATTTTGCAAGTGACAAGTTGCATTTGTAATTTCCTACCTGATTTGTGAATGCATGATACATGAATTTGTTCATTTGATTCACCTGCTAACATTTTCATGGGTTTTGTTGAGTTTGAAACTTGTTTCATCCTTGCCTTGACATTTCCTGGATAGCCATAGTGTGATGGGATTCTTTTCTAGTTGATCTTTAGATTTCTGGAAGGTTTTGGAACAAGGTGAAGTGGTCTCAGGAAAATTCTTAAGGGTTGGGGGTGGAGGTGGTTTAATCTTTGTGAAGCCCTTAATACGTGGGTGGAGATAGGAAAATTCCTCAAGGTGTTGGTGAACAGACTTTGAGGCATCCACGATTGCTTTTGGTTTTGTGATCTCTTGACTAGTTTTGTCGAGATTTCAATAACATGAGGGTTGAGGTGGTTTAATCTACGAGAAGCCCTAGTTATTTATATCTTGGTGGTTTAATCTGAAGATCCATTTGCTAAAAATTTCAGCCATTTGCACAAATTTATATGTATATTGAGATGGTGTAAATTGGGCCTCTTTGCTGAATTTGGAAACCACGACCATAATTGAGTCATGTTTCCTTCTAGTTCTAAATAACCCAAAAATAAAGTCTAAGGAGATGATTTCCCATTTCCATTCTGGAATGAGAAAATAATTTAATAATCTAGCATGACTTTGTTGCTCCACAATAAGCTTTTGCAATTCCAAACACTTGGTTAAGTCTCCGCTATTTCTCCATTCATTTATGGCTAGTAAAATTCCTTCCTATGTGTTGTAATAACTTTCTTGTATCCAAGATTGGCTGAAAAGAAACTTTTATGGTGCTCATCTAGAATCAATTTCTTGAGTTTAGGGACATTGAGAATGTAAAATATGCTTATGAATGTCATTGGATATTCTTTATTAAATATATATCCATATTTTTCTATTTGGTTAGCTACATTTCTTATTTTTTCCTATATTTTCCTATACACTCAATCCTCCTATGTTGTTGTTTTAATTTGTTCCATGAAATCTCTTTTAACACTACTAACAAAAGTTTAACCAATTTGATCCAAACTCCTTCTTAATGTCTTTCCCACTTTATTCTCACTTCCATTGTATGTTTGATACCAAAGTCAAATTAACCTAGTAAATCCACCCATGTCGCCTCTCGCATTTAAATCTAGCGAGCTAAAATAATAATTTATGATGATATGATTAGTAATCAATGCAAATTTCATTTCTAACAGATAGTGACACCAGACGTACTGCCAAAAATAACGAAAGGTCATTCACAACACAATTCTTCTTCTTATCATTCAATTTCCTAGACTTAAGCTATTACATGGTTTTCTTGCATCAATACCCCACACATTCCTTGTAGGCAAGAATATGTAAAAATCTTGTAGTTCTTATTAGGATAAAAATTGTCAAGTATAGGGGCTATTGTTAATAACTATTTTAGTTGGCAAAAATTTTCTTAGCACTTCTAAGTCTATAAAAGATTAACTCATTTTTTTGTACTGAGGTTATATGGTAGGCTAGCCTGGAAAATCATTCAATAAATCTATAGTAATAGCCTATGATTCACATAAAAGATTTGATATTTGATAAATCTTTAGGGATAGGAAAATTAAGAATTGTTTTCACCTTTTCACATTCTACTACTATTCCTTCTTTGGAAATCATGTGTCCCAAGTATTGGCTTTGTTCCTCATAGAATTCACATTTATTGAACTTAGCATAAATTTGATGTTCTCTAAGTGCTTGAAGCACTATTATCAAGTGTTTTTCATGTTCTTTAGGGGTCTTGGAGTAGATTAATATTCCATCAATAAAAATTAGCACAAAATTTTCCAAATATTCACTAGAAACACTATTCATTAAGCACTTGAACATGGCAAGAGAATTTTTGGGTCCGAAAGGAAGCACAAAAGAATCATAATCTCCATATCAATTTATAAAAACATTTTTATGTGTGCCATCTTTTTATTTCTCACTTCATGATAACTAGATATGAAATCTATCTTGGAAAAGATAGTGACCTCCCTTACCTAGTCAAACATGTCATCTATTCTTGGTAGAGTGTATTTGTTATTTATTTTCAACTTGTTTAACTACCTATAATCAATACACATTTTGAAAGTACCATATTTCTTCCTCACAAATAGTACCAGTGCTCCCTAAGGTGAGATAGTTAGGCTAATGTATCCCTTTTCCAACAGCTCTTGAAGTTGTGTTTTCAATTCCATGAATTTTGGTACACTCATTTTGTTGGGCTCTTTGGGCATTGATGTAGCGCTAAGTACCGAATCAATAGTGAAATTAACATCTTTTGTGTGTTGTAACCTAGGAATATCATCCAATAACACATCCTTCAACTGTTGCACCCCCTCTAGATCATCTAAAGATTTAGTTGTAGCTTCATGTGAGAAATATTATACTTCTACAAAAAGTAATTTACAACCTTTTCTATCACATACTTTTAGTTGTAAAATATATATTTTCCACACAAAATTTAGTCTTGGTGGCGCATAATAATTTTCATTTCACCCTACTCTTTGCTACAAGTCACAGTCTTACCTAAACAATTTGAAATTATTTTCACTCTTATAACCAATCTAAAGGTTTAGTCCTGACCCTTGACTCCTTGAGCTACACAATTGGGTAGTCCCTAAGTCTCTCCCTCAACCTACCACCCAATTCTAGCCCAGTCAGTGGATCATCGTGTAGCATCTTAGGTTAGGGGTTTATTTAATTGATATCCTCTTGTCATGCGTGAGTTGCAAGTGCAAGTATTCTATCATGCTATGACATTTGTGGGATGACAGAGGAGATGAGGAAGGATACCATGCTAGAGATGCCTCTATAGCTACAAGTAAAATTTAATCAATTAGAAGAAAGAAAGGGGACATTAGATTGTGACGACAACTTAAGATCTAATAACATTGAAGACTCCTCATCTCTAAGCCATATGGAGGTGGAAGAATAGATCATGTTCTATCTTCTAGAAGACATAGATCAGCCAATAGTGAAGAATGTCTTCACATTTCGATGTCATCAGTGTCATGTTATGTAATTTGTTATTTGAAAATGTATTATAAAGTGGAATTCCAAATGACATGAACATAATGTAAAGATTCATGTAAGAGTTGAAAATTAATAGGGAATTAAAACAATCATGAGTGTAGTCTAAGAATCAAAAGGAAGGTGAAGAATCACCCCGTTTATTATATATACACCTTCATTGTACAAGAAAATGACTTTTCACCTTGGTTTCTCCCATAAGGAAAGACGGAGACAAAGTTAGTACTTTTAGGGAGCAAGTAGTGGCTCCAACACTTCACAATTAGAGCAAGTGATGTTAATTGTATTCATGTATATTTGTACTTTTACTTAATATTGAAATCATAATGTCCAACATGTTTTCATGCTTGGATTATGGATATTTGTAAGATTGTTCTATAAATGCTTATGTTTCATGCTTGTTTTCACCTATAATAAAGTAGTTGAACTATTTTGGAATCCATTTTTTTATAGGTGATAACTCGAGTCATCCACATCATTATTCTTCTGAACATAGAAACAACATTCCCAGCATTGGCCTGAATCACATTTCTAAAATAGGAGGATCTTCTCAGTCGAGCCCGAAGCCAACTTGTGAAGTTATTTATGAATAGATATGGCCTATTTGACCTATAAACAATTGGTTTCTGAAAGATATTGGAATAATTCCTGGAGCAAAAAACCTTGCTCATTTTCCAAAAAAAAAAAAAAAACTCCTACTCGCATACTGGTTTCTAGAGTGGAATATCTTTTCTTTGCCACTCATAAAGAGTTAGCAGAATTTTTTTATCACAAAAAACATCCAGATCAACTTACACCTTACAATGAAGGATAGGAGGATAATGTTATGCTTTCAAATGACATTTTCCATGGGATAGGCGGTCATGGAGAGGATTCATCAGATTCTGAAGAGGAGGAGGAGCACAAAGACGAGAACATGGAAAACCAAGATTTGGATTGCATGGCTCAGGGCCCACTCGCACTTCCGAATATGTTACATAAGATGCCAAGACACTCGGAAATGCGTTAATGAAATATGACCGTGACAATTCGATCAAAATAAAATACCACTTCGACAACTTCTACCTACACCTACAGATGCTCGAGGTATGTTATAATGATGTTGCATGTAGACTCTTTCTATGTACCTTAGATGGTGGATTAGTTGTTTGGTATCATAATTTTCTGGTGAAATCAATTCAAAATTGGAGGGGTTTTAAGAGGTTGTTCCTTGAAAATTTTGTTGATGATAAAACCCCAGCCATGTTATTAAAGGAGTTAGGGAATCTAAATATGGGGGAAAAAGAGAAAGTCAATGATTTCAACCAAAGGTTCAATCAAATATTGAATAATTCCCTCCCAGACATGAAGCCTCACAATTCAATCATGATTGATTACTACAGTTCTTCCTTTCCAACAAGCATTTTGCAATTTGTGTAAAGATTTGTGAAAGAAAATGTGGCGCGGAATTTCGAAGAAGCCATCACAGTTGAAAAGGACTTGCATGTGATTAGAGTCATTTTTTATGACAAATCATCCAATGACTCTAGGGAGACTAAGAAAAGCATGGAAAATTTTAGGGGCTAATGTTCACCCAGTGGGCTAATTTTCCATGATTTTTCCAAAAAAAAGATTCGCCAATTTCCAATTTTATAAAAGACGATTCGCCCAAATTTTAGAATATAAAATTATTTTACCTTAAAAATCGCCAACATTATAGAGAGACTATATATAAAATAATTATAAATTTGATTAATTTTACAAATATATCAATAAACATTTATAATTTTCATATTAGGGATTAGTGAGATTCGCCAATGTTTTAAACTTCAAGAAAATTTTCCATCCTTAAAATTTTCCTTGAAGAAAAGGATACATGCCTCTTCAAATAAGGCCAAGGATAAAGATGCTAATTATCTTAAAAGCTTGAATCAGACCATCAAGCATTCCTGCAATAAGTTGGTAGAGTTGAAACAAAGGGAAAGCGAGACCATTTTCATAAGGAAGACCCCCAATTTGAACTTCCTGAGAAGGAGTAATAACAAAAACAACAATAATCAACCAGTTAAGTTTGCACATAGATTTAATGTTGTGTTGAATGTCAAAACCATGGACATGGACCAGCAATGCTATTTTCATCAACAATATCATTTAAGAAAGAGGTTCTCACAAAGGAACCACAACATAAATTCTCTGGTTGTGCACAATATTGATAAAGAAATTTCAGATGAAAAAACTGAGAAGACTGAAGAAAAGGAACAAACTACTGCGACTGAAGAGACTGCAAGTGGTGGGCATGAAGTGAATACTTTCAGTTGTGTTTTCACAACTAACAAGAAAAAAGCTGAAGAACCACCACTCAACGAGGTCTCATCACAAAAGCGAAATAGTTGATAAAATTTGAGAAGTCAGGGGCCTATTTCTTAACACGAGATGACAACGCAAAAATTGAAGGAACAAATGTTATGAAAAATCACACCACCTATCAATATTCTCATAACACTCAAATCAAGTATGGAAATATTTCTACAACGAATAACGCTTCTGCCGGTGGAAAAAGAAATTCTACCCTTCTAGAAGTGTCAAACAAAGTCATTTCTCTAGACACATCAACAATGCCCATTGCATGTAAAACACTAGATTAAAATATAGTGGAATGCATGAATAAAGCTCACACGAATATTTGAATCTTTGAGATTAAAAGGATAGAAAGCCAGTGGGAACTTCTTGTTTGAGAACTTCTGCAACCTTCATTAGGTGATAATGCTTCTTCTTCGCAGAAGGTGTCTGATAAGTCTTATGGTCCCTTGGAATAAATTTTTAACGTTGTAACATTAGAAGACAATACTCTCTTCCCTCCATTTTTATTTACTTTTGAAATTTTCAATTACAATCTCAATAATTATTTAGTCGATTATGGTGAATCTATGAACATAATGGCGTTATATGTTTCCAAGAAAATCAATGAAAAATGGGATAAAACTGATGCAAATATTATTCAGCTCCATAGGTCTCTTTTCAAAGTTATTGGTGAAGTCAAGAATGTTCTTATTCATTTAATCTGATCACCAAGTCCACCAATGTATAAACATAGTCATTATGGACATCCCCGAAACCTATGGTGCATTGCTAACGAGAGACCGGTCGAGCAAATTACAAGGGTATGTTTCTACGGATTAGTCACATCTTTGGCTTCCTTATAAGGGTAGGAATAACCAAATCTGGGTAGACTCAGAGCCTTACCTGAAAAATATTGTTACACCCTTCGAAGGGAAAAATGAGCATGTTGCTTGCGTAGACTTAATTTCCATAAATTCCTTTTTTGGAAAATGACCTAGGATGTTATCTTTCTCAACCTTCCCCAATCCCACTATATACACCGTTCGATCTCCTTCCTAGTCCAACTGGTGGAAATGACTTATGTACAATAGATATTAGTAGTACTAGTGTAAGATATAGCTCTGGTATTTTTGATTCTTGGATTTTGTATTTTGACTATTCAAAGGCACAGGAGGGATTTGGACCTGGTTTTTGTTTTAGTAGACCTGCAATAAAGGAAACACCTGATATATTGCCACTTGGAATTTGAGTGCACTAAGAACACTGTAGAATATAAATCACTCTTCTTGGGCCTCCATAAATACATTGACCTCAAAGTGGGGATTCTTAAAGCAATATGTTTCTCTGAGATATCCATACAATAGGTACAAAATACTATACATTATGTTTTACCTAATCTTGAAGGTTACCAACAGGAGGTATGGCACTTAATTTCACATTTCCAAGCTTTCTTTATTTTTTATGTTCCTATAATACGCAATGTGGTTGTGGATGCATTAACCAATGTTGCTGCTAGGTTATGACCGCTTATGGATGGTTTTTCATATGAAATTCTTTACAAGATGTTTTTCCCTAGTAATATAACTAATTGGTGCATTTTCAATGATGACCAACAGATACTACATTTCAGGGTGAACGTAATTATGTTCAAGGATGTAGCCATTGAAGAAGACGAGAATGAAAAAGTGATGCAAGATGTGGCTTGAGAAAGTAAAGAGAACCCCATTCCTAAGGTTGTGGTCTCACTAGAAAAGTTGTATGACTTGTAGAATCACTTTCGCGGACCAACGAATGTAAAAACTTGCAACTCAATTTTTTCACACGAACAAGTTAATATTGGCATAGAAAATGATCCGAACATTACTAATCTCGGTACTTGTTGTACACCTCAAGAGATCAATCTTTTATCCACCTTTTCAAGTGGTATAAAGATGTTTTCATGTGGACGTACGATGATCTTAAAACTTATGACATTTGAATAATCCAACACGTTATTTTGATCAAAGAATGGGCCAAGACTTTCCATCAGAAGCTGCAAAAACTTCATCCGAAACTTGAGCCTCTGATTTAGAAAGAGTTAACGAAGTTTTTGGATGCTCAGATCATCTATAAAGTGCAACGTTCAACGTGGGCTTCCAAATTGATCATAGTAATGAAAAATTTTAGGGAGATATGCATGTGCATGGATTTCCAAAACCTAAATCGTGCCTTAGTCAAAGACAATTAACTAGTGCTATCAATGGAATATATCTTACAAATAGTATCAGGGTCAAAAATGTTTTCTTTGCTTTATGGATTTTCAAGTTACAACCAGGTTCTAATCTCAGAACCTCACAGACTAAAAACAATATTTTGAATGAAGTGGGGCACGTTCCCTTTTAGAAGAGTGCCATTTGGGTTGGTTAATGTTAGTGAGACCTTCCAATGAGGGATGGACATCACATTTCATAGTTTGATTGGTAAAAGCATAATGATATATCTTGATGATGTCAGAGTGTTTTCGAAAAAGAGGTCCAACCACTTGTGCCATTTGAAGCAAATTTTTGAGTGATGTCGAAAATACAGGAAATCCCTTAATCCCAAGAAGAGCATTTATTCAATGTCCAAGGGAAATATCTTAGGCCACATCACACATTCCCTTTTGAGTGAACAAGATATCCATGCAATATTTTTTGGGGAAGATAAACTTTCTCCACAAGTTCATATCTAATTATGCTCAAATAGTGAAACCTATGTAGGAGATGGTGAAATAGGATGCAATATATAAGTGGGATAAAAAGGAAAATGATGCATTGTCCCATATAAATAAAGAAATCACAGAAGCACTAGCACTGTACAACCCATATTTCAACAAGGAATTTTTGATCTACATCTTTGCTTTTGATACTTGTCTTGTCTTCTTGCTTACACAAAAGGATGATCAAAATAATGAGCGGCCTATATCTTTCATGATTTCCAACTTGCAAGGACTTGAGCTTACCAATCCCACCATTGATAAATAGGCTTATGAAGTCTAAAAGGTGGTCAAGCACTTACGACCCTATATTTTGAGGATTCATTGTAATATCTTTGTCCCGCACCTAGCAATCAAATCGTGATTTGTTCAAAAAGAGACGGGTGAAAGAAGAGTGAAATGGATTACTGGTTTACAGGAATATGATATTGAATTCAAACTAGTTCACACTATCAATGGTCATGGTCTGTGCTAGATAGAAGTAGAAGCAATGAATACACCTAAACATGATTCATCTAGATGGGAGAAGGAGATCGAGATGTACAATTTGGAGCGAGCTACTCCCACTAACATTTGAACCTATTGCTACATGGGCGTGTGATAGTACCTTGAGAATGATAATCTCCCCTCTAATTTATTTGCATGATAGAAGAGAGAAATTAGATTGAAAGCTTTATCTTACTAGTTGGTACATGGAGTGATTTTTTGAAATAAGCGCAACAGAGTCCTGCTCAAATGCTTAAAAGAACTAGATTTAGAAAAGGTGTTGCATGAACTTCGTGATGGGCCAGCCGAAGGACACTTTGTGGGTGACACTACATTGAACAATCATGATGGACCAGCCAAAGGACAGTTTGTGGTTGACCCTACATTGAACAAAGTCATGTTGCACAGTTTTTATTGGCCCACACTTTTCAAATATGCTCATGCTTATCCCGAAAAGTGTACGGTCTATTAGAAGTGTGACAACCGAGGAAAAAATTTAACCACCCTGTTGCAGCCTATCGTTGTGGAACAACCATTTCGATAATGAGGCTTGAACGTTATCGACGAGATATTTTTGCACTCATCAAAGTTGCACCATTATATCCTTACTACCATCGATTACTTTACGTAGTGGACAAAAGTGGTTTTTCTCAAGCAAGTGAATGATCATGAAGTCATCAACTTCCTCAAACAAAACATCATTACTAGGTTTGGTGTTCTGACTTCACTTGTTTTCAACAATGAAATGTATTTATCATTGTTAAGGTTATATGATTTTGCATTGGAAAATGGCAACGTATTGAAACATTTTTCTAATTATTACCTGTGGGGAAATAGTTTTTGTGAATCTACCAAGAAGAATCTTATCCGCTTTATCAAAAATATTGTTTTCATTGAACAATGGAACTGACACTCTGCTTTAGTGAATGCCCTTTGGGCTGACCGTGTCACACCTAAACCTTCTCTAAATATGTTTTCTTAATTCCTTGTGTACTGAAAAGAAGTCATCCTACCCCCTCTGACACAAGTAAGTTCCCTCTGGGGACATAGGAAACCCCTCTAGCCCTAGAGTGGGTCTAGTCACTGCACAGACAATACCAAATCAAATTTCCTTAGAAAGTTGGTGTTATGAAAACCTACCTTCAATCCAACGTTCGATGAAGTCCTCGTCGTGTTGCTCCAGCTCTTGCTCTTCTAGTCGCTCATACATGAAAACAACATGTAGAGAAACACCACAAACGCAATAGAAAAAGACCAAAAAATCTACCTGAAGAGTCAAGGAACCTCAAGCTATCGATATACAATTTAACGCACAATAAAGGAAACAAGCTATTGATTTGTATTAATATAAATCAAAGTAAAACCTACAACTGAGCCTTGACATCGTAAGCCTCCTTGAAGGGTCTTGTCAGCATGTCTCCGTAAGCCTTTACTTATGAACTGTCTCCCAAGGGAACATATGACTCTCTCTTTTGTCCAAAAGGGTTGATGCTAGAAATCTCTCAAGCCAACTCTACTCAAACATGTCTCAAATCAAAATACAAAGGAGGCTACTTGCACACTCCAATAACACTGTCTACCTCTACTCCTCTCTTAGAAACTTGAAACTATCAAATTACATCTAGCTATCATCCAGTTACGTCCAAGCTAGCTGATCTTATTCATGGAGGAGATATTTATGGGGGGAGAGGTCCCATAAGAGAAGGAAGGAAGATCTTATCTCTTAGGAAGGTTGCACAAAAGGTGGAACAACTATCCCATAGGAGAAAGGAAAGCTCAACTGACCCAACAACCAGCCCTAGGACCGCCCATGAAGTAATTTCATCTCGAAGTTTGGATGAGTTGTTGAAAAACTTGCCAAATCTGGCTCGTCGTGGGTGCAACATAGGGACAGAACGAAGACTTCGCTAGGGATAGTGTTAACTTGACCATCTTCGCAAGAGGGATAACTTCTAACTCGCAATGACCCAGAAGCTTAGGTAAAAAGGGTCTTCTTCAGGGATAATGAATTGAGACACTCTTCCTAAGATTGCAAGGAAGGTAATGACACATAATTGGCAACACGACACAACACAGATGTCAGTAACATGGACGGACAGTATCTAGGATAAGGGAATGAAGAGTCAGTGACAAATTATTCTGTAATAGATGCCCCCTAAAGCATGAAGGGTGAGAGAGTGGGAGGGGTGAAATGCTTTACGAATCCATAACCGAAAGAGAACGTCCTTGCGGAGAACCTGCAGACGCAGGTACAACTGATCAAACAATCTACTTGAAGAGTCAAGGAACCTCAAGTTATCAATATACAATTTAATGCACGATATAGGAAACAAGTTATTCATTTGTATTAATATAAATCAAAGTAAAAACTATAACCAAGCCTTGTTGTCGTAAGCCTCCTTGAAGGGTCCTATCGGCATGTCTCCATAGGCATTTACTTATGAACCATATCCCAAGGGAACATATGACTCTCTCTTCTGTCCAAAAGGGTTGATGCTAGAAAGCTCTCAAGCCAACTCTACTCAAACATCTCTCAAATAAAAATACAAATGAGGCTTCTTCCACACTCCAATAACACTCTCTACCTTTACTCCTCTTTTAGAAACTTGAAACTATCAAATTACATCTAGCTATCATCCAAGTACATCCAAGCTAGCTGATCTTATTCATGGAGGAGATATTTATAGGAGGGAGAGGTCCCATAAGAGAAGGAAGGAAGAGCTTATCTCTTAGGAAGGTTGCACAAAAGGTGGAACAACTATCCCAGAGAAAAAAGGCGAGCTCAACTGACCCAACAACCAGCCCTAGGACTGCCCATGAAGAAATTTCATCTCGAAGTTTCAACGAGTTGTTGAAAAACTTTCCAAATCTGGCTCATCACAAGTGCAACATAGGGACAGAGCAAAGACTTCACTAGGGCTAGTGTTAACTTGACCATCTTCACGAGAGGGATAACTTCTAACTTGTGACCACCCAGAAACTTAGGTAAAAAGGGTCTTATTTAGGGATAATGAATTGAGACACTCTTCTTGAGATTGCAAGGAAGGTAATGACACATAATTGGCAACATGACACAACAAAAATGTTAGTAACATGGACCAGCAGTATCCGGGATCAGGGAATGCAGATTTGGTGACAAATTACTATGTAACAACCCTGAACATCTATTTTCCTACCCTTCAAATTTCACAAGAATCTCTAGGTAATCCATGCCTATTGCTTCATAGTAGGATAATTACTCTTCTCAAGCTACTAGAAGAAAGAAAGAAATCTAAAGAAAAATTCTCTCTCCATCAGAGTCGTATCAAGAGATGGTTTTAATAAGAGGTTTGTAGCGAAGAACGAATTTAGTGTGGGTGACCTATTCTTAAAGTGGGTTAAATCTCGTGAAGAAAAAGGTAAACACATTAAGTTAAAATCGTTCAGTATCATATCATATACCATGCATGAGAATCTTGGCCATCACACATATCGCCTCTAATCTCTAGATGGGAAGTTTGACTTTCTTCCTATTAATGGCCAAGATTTAATTTAAAATAATATTTTCAGTGATGGTATAGGGTTGTGCCCTACTCTATGTACATAGTCTATTATCTCATTTTTTGTTTTGTCGAGTCATGTCTTCTTGTTTCCTTTTGTTTATGTAAATAAGTATTTTTTGTAAACGTGTTCTTCAGATTCATTGCATGTGGCAAAATTGAAAAGAGTCTTATGACAGTACAACATTTGGCTAAGATCCAGTTCTTCTTATTCGTTTTAGTTACACCTTTTGGTCAGTGATGCTCTGATGGAAAAGATAATCCTTGTGTAAAGAGAGCTTTGTGTTGAGCCATAATATCTATGTCGATTATGGAAACCATATACATTCACTTGGTTCTATATATTTCAGTGTTTTTCACACTTATCTAGTCAAATAGAGAAGAACAAGGGAAAAATCTAAATGAGCAAATAAAAATCAGAGTTCATATATATGTTTCTCTGAAGGAACAACCTCTTATTCTCTCAATAAGTAGGTATCCCTCTTCCACCCATGAAATGAATAAGTGCCTATGCAAAATCCTATATATATAAAATACATAAATAAAGGGAAAAAGAAGAGAAAGGCTTCCTATGAATGGAGGTCAAGCAAGCAACTTTGTCAGAGTACTATCTAGGCTCCCTGGAAATATAACAATGTTTATGCTTATGTAGTGACTCTGTTTTGGTATTGTACAGGCCTACTCGTAGCAAAGTAGCACCATAGATGAAAACCTATACTATGAAAATGTAATGCTCTCAAACATCATTACCCTTCTCCAAATTTGAAGCATTGTGATTTCTCCACCTTTATATTGGTGTTTCACCAAGAAAGGGAAAATGGGACTAAGTTTGTACACGGGGAAAGTGGGGAAGCAGAAGTAATTTGAACGGTGAATCAATACTCCCTGAATATCTAGGCCATGCACAAAATATCTAACCAAGGTAGAGAAGTTGGAATTCTACTAGTGTGTCACCAAGTTTTGTCGCTCCTACAACATGCTCTAAAATTTTGTCCTACATCCAAATCTCGAAGCCTTCTTTGACTTCACATATTGTCATCGCAAATAGTAAGAGTCATTGCATGTGTTTTCTTTAAGTGCTCTAGTCCCATTTGTGGGAAGGTCAAAGTGTCGTCTTTTAACATGTTTAGTGCTACACATTGTACATGAGCTATTTTTCATGTGTTTAGGAGGTAATTCTTGTGAAAAGGAGTTCTTCTTATCATGAAAACATATATCATGCTCATCTCTAAAGTTTTAAGCATTGTCACACAAGTGTCTTCGCTATCTCGCAAAGTGTGTCTTTGGTGTCAGACTTGGTGTCAGTCGTCGCAAAGTTGTCGCATTGAGGAAATTATGTTATTCATGTGTTCTCATTGTTCCTCGTTATGCCTTCAAGTAATCTAAGTGTGTGATCATTTTCAAGTCTTTCTTTTGTTCAATCTCATCTCACTGACCAAACACTTAGTCCAAATTTCACTCATCAATCAGTCCACTCATCTCCAACTAGCCCTCCTAGACAGTGCACTATACAGTCTCAGTACTCAAGTAGCATCCTTTCTCCTTAGCATTATGCAATGCACCATTTCTTCCTCCTAGAACTACACACTGCACAATATAAGTTCTCAAGCTCAACCCCTGAGCTCTAGAACTACGTAATATTTCCCTCTAGCTAGGCTTGAACTGCACATTGTGTAGTCTTATTCATCAATCCTTAGCATTAAAGACCTGAATTTCATAATTGCAATTCACCTGGCCTCCTATCCTTCTAGAAATACTCAGTGTGTAAGCTCAAAGCTAAAGCCCTCAGCCTGGCTTGTTGAACCCCTCAATTATGCAATTGTCAAGCGTAGTCAAGCCTGAACTATGCACTGCACAGTCTCAAGGCTCAATCCTGACCCTTGACTTCCTAAGCTGCACAATTAACCAATCCCTAAGTCTCTCCCTCATCCTGCCACTTAGTTCCAACCCAGTCAGTGGATCATCATGAAACATCTTAGACTAGGGGTTTATCAGACTGATGTTGTCATGTCATGAGTGAGTTGCAAGTGTAGGTACTCTATCACGCTATGACCCGATGATGAAGAAGGAGATGAAGAAGAAGACCATACCAGATGACACCTCTATCGCTGCATGTACAAGTTGACCAATTAGATGGATGCAAGGGGACATCATATTGTGAATAACTTATGATATAATAACATTGAAGACTTGATTTATAAGAAATATTTTGGTGATAATGACATCATACCTCATTTTTCGACGTGTCTTGAACCATCCAATGTGGTTCATCATTAGGAGAAGATGGATAATTTGATCATGACATCGGGTTAAATAGAGAGATTGTGATGAAGAGAAAATTCATTCCAACAACTAGAATGTAATGGCTACCTTTGAATTGACCAAAAATGAATTAATATGTGATAATTTAATAAATTAAATCATAAAACTAAAAATAAAAATTAGTATTTCATAATATAAATAAGATTTTTTTTTATTTTCTTTAAACTATATATATATATCCATATATATGGAGATAATTATTTTTTATATATAAAATTTCGGAATAATAAAAATTATTTACACATATAAATGATTGTTGATTTCAACATAATTTTTAATTTATAGTTTAATTAAACTAATAATTATTCATAAACTAAAATTTATAAACATTATAAATTTACAAATTCAAATGGTTAAAAAAAAAAAAAAAAAAAAAAAAAAGAATAAATTGAATTAAATTAACTAGAAACAAAAGGGAATAAATGAAGAAGGGACTTAACAACTAACCAAAGGGAAAAAATCAAGAAAAATACCAACCTAGTCTTTAACTAGATCTTTAACCAGAAGAGACCAAAAGGAGAAAAGTGAAATTCAAAAACTCAAGGTCGAAAAAATAAGAAAATAAAAATAAAAATAAAAATATAATAATAATAATAATAATAATAATAAGAATAAGAATAAGAATAAGAATAAGAATAAGAATAGAATGAAAATCGATACCTCGCTCAATGAATAAATGAAATAAAAATTCTAAGAGGAAAGTGAAGGGACCCAACAAATGCTAATTCTCCAACCATCATCCATGTTTAGGTTACTTGTTGTCCTTTAATTCTCAATGGTCGTCGTAAACTTACAGTGATGAAAATGATCAATCCTTGCAATGACCGAGGCCCCTTCTATGCACATGTGATGCTTTGTCTTTTCTGCGTGTTCTGCCAAAGCTAAGGAGTGGGTCCTACCATGCTTGATGTCGGTCGCATGCTCATGAATCCTTTGATTTATTGAGTAGACAGTTACACCAATGTAGGGTGTTCCACAACAACATGAGATAGCATAAACACCTTTAATATTATTGGGATCCACTAGGTATTTTATAGATTTTAAGGAGCTTTGAATGGCGTTTATGCGTCTAAAGGTTTAGGGAACCTTGTGCTTCTTCAATATTCTCACAATCATGTCAATGGTTCCTTGGATTAAAGGAAGATGCACCCTTGAAATCCAATATTTTGTTTTTTTTTTTTAACCATGGGCCCTTTGCTAGCTTTAATGAAAGATCTAATACCTTGGTGCCTACTATATCCATTATTATTCAAAACGTTAAGGAGTTGGGTTTTCTCATTAATAAGGTGGTTTTTGTCAGAAATTCTCAGCGTACAAGTAGCTAAAGTGTTGAGAACATATAGCTTTTTAGAAGGGAAATGATGGGACTTGGCATGAACATGCTTCTCTTTATGAGTTTTCTTCTGAAATACGTGGTGGGAGAAACAACCATCATCCTTCTTAGAGATAAGGGCGTCAAGAAAAGGAAGGCTACCATGAAATTCAAGTTCCATAGTAACCTTTATGGAGTTCGATTGATCGTTAAGATGCTCGAAAAATATATCTAACTTTTCCCGACCATGAGGATGGATGACACACGTTCCATCCACAAATATTTTCCATATCATAGGCTTGAATTGAGTAGAGGTTTGTTAACATTGGAAACTAGGGCCAAACTCCATGTGGGTCACCTTATTCATGGCTGATAATAGTTTTCCTATATTCCTCTCATCGAGAGGTGTAGGATTGATCTAAAGATCATCTTATTCCAATAAGTATTTATGGAGATATGAATTTAGTTTGATTATGGAATAATTATGAAGCTGACTAGCAACTCATGTAGGCTCAGAAGCCCAACAGACGCATCTATTCATCATTAACATTTGTATATAAATACAGGAGGTATTTTCCTCATTTGGACACTCACTCTCATCACATCTCTCTCTCTCTCCTGCATAGAAAAGAGGCTCTTCCCTTACTGCGTAGAAAGGGACTCTTCTCTCACATGTTTGGAAGGAAGGACGCAGAATTTAGGGCTGCAACTGTAGATAGGAAGTTTGACCAACGTTGACCATCAGACTCTCTCTCATTACTGTGATGTAGGTGGAACTAACTCTCCTCAGAAGGCCATACATTTTGGTGAAGGAATCAAGGCAATCCGACAATCGGTTTGCAAGATATTGTCTGCCCTAGTTTAGGGTTGATCTAGGGTTTGTTGCTAGTAATGCAAATCAGATTTTTGTACTAATTCTCTCTACTGAATTATTGAAGATAAAAGAAGATTTGATTAAAGGGTTTCCTCATATTGGGGTTTGTCCCTGGCTAGCCGCCACATCTTGTGTCTCTTGTCTTGGCTTGTTTTTTGTCGATTGTTTAATGTTCTATATGCACTTTACTTAATGTACATGTGATTACTAATCTGTGGATAATAATAATAAAAAGAAGTACACTGCTCTAAGCATAGAACATACCATAAATTAACATGGTATCAGAGCTGAGGTGAAGACAAAGCCCACGAAAGAGCAAGAGAAATCACCAAGAGAAGATTGTTAGGCTATCCTAAAAGAATTCATGTGGTCCTCAACACACTTCCCTGCTGAAGACAAGCTCCGTGAGAAGTATGACTACCATGGATGGAAGATATCTCTCGATCTAACATTAGAAGAATAGGAAGTGTTGGACATGTGAGAGGCGGAATTGTTGAGCCTCCATTAAATGCATCTGCTGCTGCTAGGAACAAATGGACAAAGGGGGAAGTAAAAGCTAAGAAGATCATCCAAGACTCTATCAACAAACATTTGGTGGCCTACATCTCTGATTTGAACACCTCCAAGGAAATCTATGATAGACTGGTGAGTTTATTTAAATTTAATGATGCAAATCAAGTTTTATTTCTTAGAAATAAGCTGAAGGAAATTAAGAAGGGCAAGGATGAGAGCATGCAAGCATATTTCTTAAGAATCACCAAGATCAAGAATGATCTCCTATCTATTGGAGAAATTATTATTGATAGGGAAATGGCACTCTTAACCCTTGGAGGATTACCATCCGAATGGTACGTGTTCAGGACTACTCTTCTAAAAAATAACGTAATTCCTAGTTTCAAGGAATTAATGGCAAGACGCATTCAAGAAGAACAAGAAGAAGAACAAGAAATGCCCATGCCTAAAGGTCCTCATGCTACCTTTTCTTCTCATGCTAAGAAAATAAATAATTCTGGGACTAAATAAAAAAGAAAGGCTAGACCTAAGGGTGGAAGAAAAGGATGATGTTACATTTGCGATAAAGCAAGACACTATGCAAGGGAATGGCCTGATAGAAGGAACTCTCACTGGGACGACGATCAAAATCCCTCTCATGGTAATCAAAGGAATGGAAAATCTAATAGCAGAGGTAAAAGGAGTGCTAGAAATCAAGGAAGAGGACAACCATTTATGAAGGCTAAAAGTTCCAGGTATGAATCTAACACTGTTGACAATAAACAGGATGAATATTATCTACCAGCTGCTCTATCTACCTCTGCTCCTCCAAACTCGTTGGGAAATTGGCTTATTGATAGTGGTGCCTCAAGGCACTTCACTGGTTACAAGGAAGTTCTCCATAATCTGATAGAGAAAGAAACTAACCTGGAAATTGTCCTTGGAGATAATATGAAATATCCTGTGAAAGGTGTAGGCAATATCTCTCTTAAATTGAATCAAGGTAATACGATCCACTTACAAGATGTATTATATGTACCTGACCTAAAAAAGGACCTGGTGTCCATCTCAGCAATGGAAGACAAAGGCTACAAGGTGACCTTCAGCGATGGCAAGGTACGTGTATGGAAAAAAAATGTTAAAGATGCCTTCACTCTTGGGTTTTGAGTTGATTCATTATATCAGGTCGGTGGAAGTCTGCAAGGTGTCATGTCTTGTGACACATCTCTTCAGTCCAAACTTTGGCATCGAAGGTTTGCCCACCTTCATTATAAAGCTCTACCTGATGTAAGACAAATGGTGACAGGGATGCCTGAATTCCGAGTAGAGAAAGAAGGTGTATGTTCAGGATGTGCCAAAGGAAAGCTCAAAAGGGGACCATTCCCCTCAAGCCAAAGCGAGACCTCTGATATATTACAGTTGTTTCACTCAGACATATCTGGTATGATTCCTATGAACTCCTTGGGAGGATATTCATATTATCTTACTTTTACAGATGACTATTCTCGAAAGACTTGGATATACTTCTTGAAAAAGAAGGATGAAGTGTTGTCTTGGTTTCGACACTTAAAAGCCTTGATCTAAAATCAAACCGAAAAGAAGATCAAGATCTTAAGGATTGATAATGGGACTGAATATGAATCTAACGAGTTTCATGACTTTTGTGAAGAGGTTGGCATTAGGAGGGAGACTACTACACCATATACTCCTGAACAGAATGGTATGGTGGAAAGGAAGAATCGTACGATTGTGGACGCTGTCCATGCCATGCTCCATGATCAAAGATTTCCAAAGTTTCTATGAGCCGAAGCTGCAAGCATTGCCATATATGTACAAAACTGATGCCCTCATCAAGCATTGGGTTCGAAGACTCCTGAAGAAATGTTCACCGGTAAGAAACCTGACGTATCTCATTTTAGAATTTTTGGAAGCCCTGTATATTTTCATGTGCCGAAATAGAAAAGGAACAAATTGGGTGCATCTGGAAAGAAAGGAATCTTCGTGGGCTATGGTGAAAATACTAAGGGCTATAGAATCTATGTAGCCGGTCAAAGGGAAGTCGTGATTAGTCATGATGTCACCTTTAGCGAAGATATGGCTCTCAGCAAGGTGAAAAATATTCCTACTGTGAGGAGCTCTCAAGAAGTTGACATCAAGGAACCGAAAGAAAAAGATTATGAAACAATGCCCAATGTGGAAGAACCCATGGATCCTATTGATCCTCCTCCACCTGAGCCTTCCTCTTCTAGGAAGAGGCCTTCATGGCTTAGTGTTGTTGGGAAAAGTATCCATTCAGAATGCCCCTATCCCACTCTAAGGTGTGATAGTGCCTTAGCAACAAACAAGGAAAACTACCTGAGTATTTCTTCTTTATGAAATGTAAATGAGGAGGAAGGATGTAACTAACCTGTGTCTTTCGCTAGTTTGTTGATCCAATCGCTCCTCTCTTCAATAGTTCCCAGCTCCTTGCTCCCTTACCGGCCCAGCTTCACCAAATTCCTGCAAGATCACAAGAGAGAGAAACTACACGAAGATATAGATATACATTCATAAAAAGCTCAAGATCAGATTAAGCTAAACATGCAAATATAACAAAACATCATTGATACACAGCATGTAGGAGAAACTCAAATAGTTTATTGATAGAATAAGAAAGTCCAAGAGGAGATACAACCAAGTGAGTTCCGATCCAGCATCTACCTCCCAGCAAAGGAATCCCTTCCTCTCCTCCAACAAAGCATAAATCACCCAATGTACTAATCTCAATCTCAAACCAACAACAATTCTCTGCAAAGTACAAAATTCCAGCCTCTGGATCTCTGGGATGAGGGATCCATATATAGATGTAAGCAGAGAGGATGAGTCAGCTTATGTTTTGACTTGTGGCTTCTCTCTGTCAGTTCTTGCTTCCACTTGGAGGTTGAGAGCCTCTTACTCATCACTAGTCGAATTCATTGAGGCAAGTGTCACTGGAGAAGATTCTGGAAGCTTCCATGGTCTTTCCACCTCGTTGAATGAGCTTGCCATTTGTCATTTCCCGCTCAGCGCACCCTGATAGTGCATCCAAGTGTGTTGCAATGCACCTAGCCAGTGCATTTGGGTGCTTTGCAACGTAGGCAGCTAGTGGAGCTTCTGAATTGATCCTGAATTGACTGTTTCTGAGTGGTTTTTGGTGGAGAACTTCTGGGAGAAGCTGTCATTGGTTGACCTTGTTCCTTTAGGAGCTGTAACAACATCTTTAGGGACTTTGGATCCCTTGAATTATGGACATTTCATGCTTATAGCTGTAAGGCACAAAAATGTCTATAACAGTTGCCCCCTAAAGTATGAGGCCGTTTATCGGGTGAAATGCTTTATTAGGAGGATCCGAAGTTCATTCAATGTCGGGAGGAGACCTGTAATAAGATACAATACAATACATTATTTTTCATATTGTTTTCATGATCTAGCTGAGGCGGGCATTCCCATGCTCAGCTTTATAAATTCATCTTTATGTACATAGGACAGACAATCGTCTGATGGTAGACTGATGATTGTGATGAAATCATCATCCTTTTGGTAGGATGATTATCTGTTCTGCAATGCTGTACATGTCAATGTCTTTATTTTTCCTGAATATATATCATAGCCCGGATGGATGAAACTAGATCCGGGGTCTTCAATCTCGTCCGATCTTCACTCTAAGTACAAGTCGATCCATGTGAGAAATGTTTTGAAGTCGAACATGGAAAGACATCGCTTGATTACCAGTCAATGATGTAAACTGTTAACAAGCGCGAGAGGAATCACCGATAATGATAATGACCCTCAAGGTACTGCAGTACAATTCACGTGGTGTGAATAAAAGACTTGGCATCGAACACCACGCAAAATCTTTCGGTCGAAGGTCATTGATGTATACCTGTCGCCGGAAGTGAGAAACTTGCCATTGAGGTATGCAAGCTTCAAAGTAATGAAGGGGATGTTCCTAGATCAACTTTCTGGATAATGAGCTGATGTCGACAAGAAGCGATTCGTCAAAGGAGGGCCTTGATGTATCCCACATCAGTGACACAGAACGGAGCAAATGATTTTGATGGAGGTGAAAACGATCTGATGATATATGGTTCAGGGTGGCGGTCATGAAAGAATGAAGGATAATGTATGGTAGTGGATGGGACACGGTTGACTTCTCTGGATGACTTCTCTTGAACATATCGGCGACACTTATGTGATGGATTGGTAGCATTTACCCCAAAGGTGGATGGTATGGCGAGACCATGGTGATGTGACCGGTGAATGAAACAACCCAACCCGACTCAGGCATGGAGTGGAAGTGTCATGTTCAAGAGCGACTTGCTACCAATAAAGGTTCTTTGAGTTTCTTCCCAATTTTTCCCCAGTCATTGCTGACCAGTACCTCTTTATTTTTGTCAAGCTTGAGGAGGATAAAATATGCTTGTTCTATAATTTGCCCTTCGGGCAAACCCATCGCTATGTTTTAACGAGCCTAGCGATAGTGAAACTCGTTCTCGTCTAAAGACAAGTTTGTCGCTATTAATCTTTTTAACGAGTCTAACGACAAAGATAACTCGGTCCTTTTCATTTTTAGAGAGTCTGAAAAGGTACGTAAAGCTAACTCCAAAAGTCCTTTTTCGTCATCTAATCCCTTAAGTCCGAAAAAGTATAAAACAATATAGAAGGGACGAATTTTCGATAGTTTTAACGAGCCGAACAAAACAAGCGCTCGATCTTTTTGTGCAATAATCCCTCAGGTCCAAAAAGATTAAAATCTAAAGGAGGGATAGCACTTCTGGTCGCTTTAACGAGCTGGAAGGCCAAAACTCGGCAACCTTTTCATATTTTACGAGTCAGTTGAAAAGAGCTTAAAGAAGACTCGTCTTTTGAGGAACGAGTGATAAAATGCGTAGCAGCTGATTCCAGGTAAGGGTTGGAATTTTCCAAGCACGGCAGTGTCACAAGGATGGCTGGTGAAATCACTCTTCGCAACTGTTCCTCAAAATGGGTAAACAATCATACGGAGGTGAATGATCGGCCAATGGAAAAGTGGAGCTGACGGTGCAAACACGACCAAGGCTTTAATGGCTGATAATGTTACATTCACAGTGGTTATTTACCGGAGGGTAGTTCATTTTTTAACGAGCTTAAACGCGGATTGAAACACTTGCTCGATCTTATGTTTATTTTTTAACGAGCATGAACTATGCGCTAAAACTGCTCGATAACATGGTCTACTTTTGATTTTTACCATAAATAGCTTTGCCTTTTCAAAGATAGTACTGTACCCTCAATTGCTGCATCAAACTAGTTAGAAATGAATAACATTTGCTTGAAAATGAGATTAAAACACTAATATTTCACTTTGAACTACGTAAAAAGCCATTAAAAAGTGTTTTTACCTCTCATTTTACCATTTCATTTGAACTTGGTTTGTTGGAGCTCTGGAGGTGCCTCTTCCCCCTTGATTTTCATCATCTGATTTCGGGAGATTCTGTGGACGATTCTCGGCGCCGTCTGGACCAGGTAGGAGCTAAACCTGAACTCTTTCATTTCATGGTTTCCTTTCTGCATTCTGTGCTTCTTTCCTTGCTTTTCTAAGCCCCTGGGGTTTGATGGGGTCGCTCTGCCATCAGCGCACCTTGGGCAGTCGAAACCTACGTTGAATGTCAAGCAGTATGAAGGCAGTTTGACCTTCAACGCAGGTGGAACACTGTGCAGGTGCGCTGGGCGCAGAAAAGGATTTTGTTGCACAGTTTTTGATGAAAATTTTTGCCTGTTTCTCATCAAAACCAGGATCTAACTCCTCTCATGTTTGTTTTTGCAGAGATATCGGAGCAAAATGACCCTTACATGGCGAGAACGAGAACATGAAGAAGAGGACATGATTTCCCTACATGATCCGGTTACGGTGAACGCGCTGCGGAACTGTGGTCTGCTGAAGATCTTCCGCATCTCTAGCATGAGACAACAGATCAACCTTGTGCAGTATTTGCTCGATGCTTGGGATCCTATCAACCAAGTTTTCCAGATTAGGGGCAAATCCATCCCCTTGACTATAGTAGATATTTACTTCTTGACTGGCTTGTCACGGCGGGGTGCCCCCATTTCTTTGTCAGGTTCGGCCCGAGGGAGTGACTCTGTGAGAGATTATGTCCGCCAGTATTGCAAGGAAGGATCTCAGCTGAGTAAAGACGACAAGATCATCATCCGAGATGTCACTGACAGGTCCCTCAGGTCTATCCTGTTCACTTTCGGTAGGATGGCCGGGAGTGCATCTCTTCATGTAGCCAACAGGTCCTATATGCAGCATGCCTTGGAGTGTCTCCAACCGAAAATATTCAACTGGTGTGATGCAGTACTTCTGGTGATGAAAAGCCAGATGACCAAGATAAAGGATGCCTCGGTCAATTCAGTTGACCAAGAATAAAGGATTCCTTTGCTGGGAGGTAGATGCTGGATCGAAACTCACTTGGTTGTATCTCCTCTTGGACTTTCTTATTCTATCAATAAACTATTTGAGTTTCTCCTACATACTGTGTATCAATGATGTTTTGTTATATTTGCATGTTTAGCTTAATCTGATCATTGACTGGTAATCAAGCGATGTCTTTCCATGTTCGACTTCAAAACATAAGCTGACTCATCCTCTCTGCTTACATCTATATATGGATCCCTCATCCCAGAGATCCAGAGGCTGGAATTTTGTACTTTGCAGAGAATTGCTGTTGGTTTGAGATTGAGATTAGTACATTGGGTGATTTATGCTTTGTTGGAGGAGAGGAAGGGATTCCTTTGCTGGGAGGTAGATGCTGGATCGGAACTCACTTGGTTGTATCTCCTCTTGGACTTTCTTATTCTATCAATAAACTATTTGAGTTTCTCCTACATGCTATGTATCAATGATGTTTTGTTATATTTGCATGTTTAGCTTAATCTGATCTTGAGCTTTTTATGAATGTATATCTATATCTTTGTGTAGTTTCTCTCTCTTGTGATCTTGCAGGAATTCGGTGAAGCTGGGCCGGTAAGGGAGCAGGGAGCTGGGAGCTATTGAAGAGAGGAGTGATTGGATCAACAAACTAGTTAGAAATGAATAACATTTGCTTGAAAATGAGATTAAAACATTAATATTTCACTTTGAACTATGTAAAAAGCCATTAAAAAGTGTTTTTACCTCTCATTTTACCATTTCATTTGAACTTGGTTTGTTGGAGCTCTGGAGGTGCCTCTTCCCCCTTGATTTTCATCAGCTGATTTCGGGAGATTCTGTGGACGATTCTCGGCGCCGTCTGGACCAGGTAGGAGCTAAACCTGATCTCTTTCATTTCATGGTTTCCTTTCTGCATTTTGTGCTTCTTTCCTGGCTTTTCTGAGCCCTTGGGGTTTGATGGGGTCGCTCTGCCATCAGCCCACCTTGGGCACTCAAAACCTGCGTTGAATGTCAAGCAGTATGAAGGCAGTTTGACCTTCAACGCAGGTGGAACACTATGCAGGTGCACTGGGCGCAGAAAAGGATTTTGTTGCACAGTTTTTGATGAAACTTTTTGCCTGTTTCTCATCAAAACCAGGATCTAACTCCTCTCATGTTTGTTTTTGCAGAGATATCGGAGCAAAATGACCCTTACATGGCGAGAACGAGAACATGAAGAAGAGGACATGATTGCCCTACATGATCCGGTTACGGTGAACGCGCTGCGGAACTGTGGTCTGTTGAAGTTCTTTCGCATCTCTAGCATGAGACAGCAAATCAACCTTTTGCAATATTTGCTCGATGCTTGGGATCCTATCAACCAAGTTTTCCAGATTAGGGGCAAATCCATCCCCTTTACTGCAGTAGATATTTACTTCTTGACTGGCTTGTCACGGCGGGGTGCCCCCATTTCTTTGTCAGGTTCGGCCCGAGGGAGTGACTCTGTGAGAGATTATGTCCGCCAGAATTGCAGGGAAGGATCTCAGCTGAGTAAAGACGGCAAGATCATCATCCGAGATGTCGCTGACAAAGGATTCCTGAAGCTTCACCGAATTCCTGCAAGATCAGTTGACCAGTCAAAAGTCGCTCTTGAACATGACACTTCCACTCCATGCCTGAGTCGGGTTGGGTTGTTTCATTCACCGGTCACATCACCATGGTCTCGCCATACCATCCACCTTTGGGGTAAATGCTACCAATAAAGGAATCCTTTATTCCCATTGATCTTGAATTGACTGTTTCTGATCTTGATTACCAGTCAAGATCAGATTAAGCTAAACATGCAAATATAACAAAACATCATTGATACACAGCATGTAGGAGAAACTCAAATAGTTTATTGATAGAATAAGAAAGTCCAAGAGGAGATACAACCAAGTGAGTTCCGATCCAGCATCTACCTCCCAGCAAAGGAATCCCTTCCTCTCCTCCAACAAAGCATAAATCACCCAATGTACTAATCTCAATCTCAAACCAACAACAATTCTCTGAAAAGTACAAAATTCCAGCCTCTGGATCTCTGGGATGAGGGATCCATATATAGATGTAAACAGAGAGGATGAGTCAGCTTATGTTTTGACTTGTGGCTTCTCTCTGTCAGTTCTTTCTTCCACTTGGAGGTTGAGAGCCTCTTACTCATCACTAGTCGAATTCATTGAGGCAAGTGTCACTGGAGAAGATTCTGGAAGCCTCCATGGTCTTTCCACCTCGTTGAATGAGCTTGCCATTTGTCATTTCGTGCTCAACGCACCCTGGTAGTGCATCCAAGTGCGTTGCAACGCACCTAGCCAGTGCATTTGGGTGCTTTGCAACGCAGGCAGCTAGTGGAGCTTCTGAATTGATCCTGAATTGACTGTTTCTGAGTGGTTTTTGGTGGAGAACTTTTGGGAGAAGCTGTCATTGGTTGACCTTGCTCCTTTAGGAGCTGTAACAACATCTTTAGGGACTTTGGATCCCTTGAATTATGGACATTTTATGCTTATAGCTGTAAGGCACAAAAATGTCTATAACACTTAGGGGGACACTTGATGATGCTAAAGGACATGTTGCACCCCGAGGAACCTTCCATGAAAGTAAGAAACCAAATAGGTATTAGAGATACCTAACCATCATGATCACGATCATTCAAAATGAGCCTTCATCATTCTCAGATGTTGTCAAGCATCAAGTATGGAAGGATGGTATGACCGAATAATATGAGTCTATTATGAAGAATGATGTCTGGGAAGTGGTTCCCAGACCCCTGGACAAGACAATTGTCACTTCTAAATGGCTTTACAAGATAAAGCATGCAACTGATGGAAGTATGAAAAAGTATAAGCCTCGTTTTGTCACTCGTGGCTTGTCCCAAAAGGAAGGTATAGACTATGATGAGATATTTTCACTTGTTGCCATATATACCACCATCCGCTTGATCATAGCCGTTGTGGCTTCACAAGGATGGAACCTACATCAGATGGATGTCAAGACCGCGTTATTGCATGGTTCTATCAAAGAAGAATTCTACGTGGAGCAACCCGAAGGATTTGAAATTTATGATCGAAAATATCATGTATGCAGGTTGAAGAAGGCTCTCTATGGGCTGAAGCAAGCACCTTGAGCATGGTATGAGAGAATCAATAGCTACTTGATGAAGCTGGGATTCACTAGGAGTGAAGCCGATCCTAACCTTTACTTTAAGGTTGAAGATGACAAACCTCTCATACTGGTGCTGTATGTGGATGACCTCTTTCTAACAAGTGTAGACCCTCTCATTCACAAATGTAAGAGGGAGTTGGCTTCTGAATTTGAAATGAAGGACCTAGGACTGATGCACTATTTCCTAGGACTTGAAGTCTGGCAGAAGCCAAGGGAAATTTTCCTATCTCAAGGAAAATATGTGGTGAAGATATTGGAAAGATTCGGTATGGTGGACTGCAAGCCTGTTACTACCCCGATGGAGCTTGACTTTAAGAAGTCAAGCGGTAGCGTTGCTGTCCCTGTCTTACGAAATGCCACCAAGTATCGTCAACTCGTCGGAGCATTAATGTTCTTAGTGAACTCCTGTCCAGATATATGCATCGTAGTCAAGACATTGAGTCAACATATGGTTGAACCTCACCACATACATTGGATTGGTGCCAAGAATATGTTGAGATATCTTCATGGCATAATTACTTACGGGTTAAGATACACCGCCAGAGATGTGAGACTACTTGGATACGCTGATGTTGATTGGGCAGGTAGTGTGGTGGATCGTAAGAGAACTTCTCAGTGTTGTTTCTCCTTGGGATCTGCTTCGATATCCTGGATGAGCAGGAAGCAGAAGTCGATGGCTTTGAGCATCGCCGAGGCAGAGTATATTGCTGCTCGCATGGCCACTTGTGAGGCAGTCTGGTTATGAAAGCTCTTTAGTGAGCTATTTGGATTTACATTGGATACCACTATGATCCTGTGTGATAACCAGAGTGGGATTCGTTTATCTGAGAATCTCGTATTTCATGATCGCTCCAAGCATATCGATATCAGGTACCACTATATTCGAGATATGGTGCAGCGGGGAGCTATAAGGCTCCAACATATCGGTACAGATGAATAAGTCGCCGACATTATGACAAATCCCCTAGGAAATGTCAAATTTTTTAATTTATGAGAACGACTTGGTTTCATTCAGAAACCCTATGATGAGGGTCCTGTATGATGTATGGAGCTCTTGGAGCTCTAGGGGGGCACATGGTACTTCTTGGAGCGACATATGACCACAGGGAGACTCACCATCCCCTGGTGATGTACGTGTACAAGGTAAAAGAATAAAAACTTTCCTTGTGACACCTCGTGGTGACTATGTAACAGGATGATCAGCTCTCCTGTGAGGTCTAGATGATGCGTTCTCCATGACAATTGTGTAGCAGGATGATTAGTTCTCCTGTGCGGCCCGGATGACGTGTTCTCCATGGAGATTGTGGAACAGGATGATTCACTCTCCTGTGGGCCAAGATAATTAGTTCTCCGTGGCATCCACTGGACAGGATGATTTGCTCTCTTGTGGACAGGATGATTAGTTCTCTTGTTGAGGTATCCTACCCATGCAGTGTGGGACTCATGGGAAGTACCTCTCATCTGATCAATGAGCAGGGAAATGAGGATAGGGACCATAGTAGTACCGATGGATGCATCACTATAACTACCGCACTCCCTATGCTAGGATGGCCTTCATTGATCTAAGATCAATGATACTAGTCTGGGACCAATGGTAGGAGTTATACCCACTATGACACTGACTTCGGGTCGGTTGAGGACTGGTCTGGGACCAGTGGTTCACACTCTCAGACTAACTTTGAGTCAGTGGAGGATGGTATGATACATCCTTGATCACTTCTTCTTCTTCATAATTCGAGCAAATCATAATAGAGTAGAGCAGAGTAGATTAGCATAAGGCAGAACAGAGCAGAGCAGAGCAGGGGTCAAGCTATATAGGGCAGTGCATTTGATGGATGAATAGTAGCGAGAGATAGAGGAATTGTTGATGAAGTTCTCCCTAGTTGAAAGGGAGTGTTAAAATTGGCAACTAGGGCCAAACTCCATGTGGGTCACCTTATTCATGGCTGATAATAATTTTCCTAGATTACTCTCATTGAGAGGTGTAGGATTGATCTAAAGATCATCCGATTCCGATAAGTATTTATGGAGATATGAATTTATTTTGATTATGGAATAATTATCAAGTTGACTAGCAACTCATGTAGGCTTAGAAGCCCAACAAATTCATCTATTCATCATCAACATTTGTATATAAATACAGGAGGTCTTTTCCTCATTTGGACACTCACTCTCATCACATCTTTCTCTCTCTCTTGCGTAGAAAATAGGCTCTTCTCCTACTGCGTAGAAAGGGACTCTTCTCTCACACGTGTGGAAGGAAGGATGCAGAATTTAGGGCTACAACTGCAGATGAGATGTTTGACCAGCATTGACCATCAGACTCTCTCTCATAACTACGCTATAGGTGGAACTAACTCACCTCAAAAGGCCGTACATTTTGGTGAAGGAATCAAGGCATCCAACAGTCAGTTTGCAAGATATTGTCTACCCTAGTTTAAGGTTGATCTAGGTTTTGTTGCTGCTAATGCAAATCAGATTTTTGTACTATTTCTCTCTGCTGAATTATTGAAGATAAAAGAATATTTGATCAAAGGGTTTCCCCATATTGGGGTTTTTCCCTGGCTAGCGACCACATCTTGTGTCTCTTGTCTTGGCTTCTTTTTTGTCGATCATTTAACGTTCTATCTACACTTTACTTAATGTACATGTGTTTATTGAATTTAGGCTTCTGTGATCCATATCAAATTTCTTAAGATTCTTCGGCAGAAATCACATAGAGAAACTTTTTTCGACACGTTTCGAACCAACTAGTGTGGTTATCTGTGGATAATAATAATAAAAAGAAGTAAACTGCTCTAAGCATAGAACATACCATAACTTAACAAGGCCAAAGCTTTGGATTCAAAGTCCTCCATAAATATATTAGCTACAATAGGGGACACGGGGAAACCCATGGAAACACCACATGTATGTTCATAGAATTATCCTTCGAGGCTGAAAAAGGTAGAAGTAAGACAGATCTCAAGTAATGTAGCAGTATCTAGATATGTGAGGTGATTGATGAAATCAATGGAATAATTAATAGGGATGTTAGAGTAAAGGGAGACCACGTTGAAACTAACAAGAATGTTTCCAGGATCAAACTTTATGCCCTTTAACTCATTGACCAATGATGAAGAGTCTTTGATAAAGGAGTCTATAAGGCCAACAAGGGTTTTCGCTTTTGGGATAACTATTTGGCTAGGAGATAGGTTATCCCTTCTATAGCATTGGAAATGGGTCCTAGGGGGGCCCCCTCCTTATGGATCTTTGGAAGGCCATAGATCCTAGGAGTGATAGGGTTAATCTTGATGATATTGTTCTAAAGCCACCGACGGTGCTGCTGGACTTTATAGCTAGAGAAACTATCCTAGAGATCCTCTTTAAGGGATTCTTATTGAGTTTCATGTGGCTTCCGATGTTACAAAGGTTATCTAACATATCTTTCTGGTAATCCCCCTTATCAAGAATAACTCCGGCCCCACCCTTGTCAACTTTGGGAAAAATGATGTCCTAGTTCTTGTTCAATGATTTGAGGGCATCAAAGTCTTTCTTGCTAATGTTATACTTGGGGGGCTTCACTTTCCTAAGAAAAATAGCATAGTCTTGTATGATGATATCCTTAATATTTTTTGGTAAGATCCTAATCCCAAATTCAATGTCACAAACAATCTCTTCCACAAGGATTTTTCTAGGGGCAAAGGAAAAATTTAATCATTTCTCCAAAAGACTATAGAATAGAAGGTCAAAGGAAAAACTAGATAAATTAACTACCCTATTAATATGAGAAGGAAGAATTGTTATTATTATTAACTTATTTATTATTAAAAATAATAATTTCATATCTTAAATAAGGAAATTTATTATATTTATTACTATGGTTGCTATCATTAACAATAATATAATTTGAATCAAGACAAGAAAGATTAAAAGAAGATAAGCCTAAAGAGGGGGAAACTTCGAGGTTTAACCGGGCACTGCTAATCAAAGGGTGTAGAGGAAATTTTAAATCGCAATTCACTTTGGTGGGGATGCATGGGTGGAAACACCAACAAATTTGGTGATTTCACCACTCTTGTTAGTAGATTCAACGACCATTGAAGACTGGAATGACGGATTGAGAGGGGTATGGTTAATGGAAGTCGAAGAAGGTTTACGACTAATGGAGAACTGGTGAGGATCCAAAAATAAAAATAATCCAAATTTGTAAAACTGTGGAGAGATTTGACCATCAAGAAGGACTACGAATGAGGAGGGTTGATTATCAACCCGGGATATACAGTCTGAGAAGGGAGGATCAGAAATGGAATCAGAGGCAGTGTTGGATAAGGAAGGATGTTCAGGACATACAGATTTGAGAGGATGAACCCGAAGTATAATACCATAATGTATTATGTTATTGCAATCCACAGGGGAGCCAGCCTCATCTTTGAGAATCAGATGGAAGAAAGACCACGAAATATTGTTCTCACTTGCTTGGGAATACACAATTCCGAATTCGAGATGAACGATGTTTTTAACCCATGAACGAAGAGAGGAGACTTGACTGTAATTAATCCTGCTAATGGAAAAATAAACGAAGAAATCAAAAAAGAGGATCTTTCTGATAGCTTGAGAAACTTCATAGACTTTTTTTTCTTCAAAAATTCCTCCATTTGAAGAGAATTTATTGTCGAACACACATTGATCCTTGCCCAAAGGGTGGCATATATTATGCCAAAAAGCTCTAGATTTAATGAGAACATATTTCGAGAAAGATGATTAAGATTTTTTCTAATCCTGCAAATCTCAAAACGAATCAAGGCTAGACTCGCCTTCAGAAATACGCGTCAGTTCCTGGCATTAATTAGGCGATGTTCAATCGGGGTTAACAAAGGAACGATGGGGTAATCTCTATATATTTTTAGGAATGTCATATATGACTTCATCTTGGAAACTTACAAGTGTTTCTGTTTGAACCGGTGAACAAAGGAACGATGGGGTAATCTCTACATATTTTTAGGAATGCCATATATGACTTCATCTTGGAAACTTACAAGTGTTTCTGTTTGAACAGGTGAGCTCTAATGGCAATGGACCTTACGTGCAGGGTTGTAATGTTTGTATTTAAGCTTCTGTGATCTATATCTTGATTTCTGAGAAATATCTCTGGTCATAATCACATCATAACTCATTTGTAGACGTGTTTCGAACCATCTAGTGTGGTTCATCATCCAAACAAGATGGTGAATCAAATCATAGCATCGACTTGAATTGAGAGAGTGTGATGAAGAGATAGTTCATTCCAAAAACTAGAATGTAATGGTTATTTTTTACTGGACCAAAAATTAATTAATAAGTGATAATTTAATAAATTAAATCATAAAATAAAAATAAAAATAAAAATAAAAATTAATAATTAATATCTCAAATTGGATGCTTCAGTGATTCATGATATAAGCCGAGATCTTCGAGATAAATCACATAGAAAACTAAGTGTCTAGATAAAAAATAAAAATGAGGTGCTTCGAACCTTTATCTAGGTTCATCATCAGGACAAGGATGAGGAGCAAGATCAACAAACCATTAATTTATCCCAGAGATGCAATGGTAAATTTCCGTAAGATCTTGGCTTATAATAATTAATATTTCATAATGTAAATGAGATTCCCTTTTATATTTTTTAAGTTGTATATATATGTGATATATATGGAGATAATTATTTTTATATATAAAATTTTGGAATAATAAAAATTATTTACACGTATAAATAATTCTTTATTTCAACATCATTTTTAATTTATAGTTTAATTAAATTAATAAATATTCATAAAATATATTATAAATTACCAAATTCAAATGGTTAAATATAAAAATACAAAAAATAGAATAAATTAAATTAAATAAACTAAAAAAAAATGGGAATCAACCAAAGGGTCAAAATTAACTAACAAATAGTTAAGGGAATAAATGAGGAGGGAATTAACAACTAATCCAAGGAGGAGAAATCAAGAAAAATACCAGCCTGATCTCTAATGAAATGAGATCAAAAGGACAAAAATGAAATTTAAAAACTCAAGGTTCAAATAAATAAATAAAAATAAAACACAAATAATAAGAATAAGAATAATAATAATAATAATATAATAAAAATTGATACCTCCATAAATGAATAAATGAAATAAAAAAGTTAAGAGGAAAGGGAAAGGACCCAACAACTTCTAATTTTCCATCCATCATCTTTGTTTAAATTACTTGGTCTCCTTTCAATCTCAATGGCTTCCCTAAACTTATGGTGATGACAATGATCAATCCTTGCAATGAGCTGGGCCTCTTCTATGCATATGTGATGCTTTGTCGTTTCCGCATGTTCTTCCAAAGTTGAGGAGTGGGTCCTCCCATGCTTGATGTCGGTTGTGCGCTCATGAATACTTTCATTTATTGAACATCCAATTTCATCAATGTAGGGTGTTCCACAATAACATTGGATAACATAAACATCTTTCATATCCTTGGCGTCCACTAGGTCTTTTACAGATTTTAATGTGCTTCGAATGTCGTTTAGGGGTCTAAACATTGAGGGAACCTTATGCTTCTTCAGGATTCTCACAATCTTGTCTATGGTTCCTTGGATGAAAGGAAGATGCACCCTTGAAATTTGATCTTTGTTGTCTTTTTTACCCATAGGACCTTTGTTGGTTTTAAGGAAATATCTAAGACCTTGGTACCTACTATATCCATTATTATTGAAAATATTAAGGAGATAGGATTTTTCATTAGTGATGTGGTTTTCATCATAAATTCTCAGTGGATGAGTGGCTAAAGTGTTGTGAACACGTAGATTTTGAGCAGCGAAATGATGGGGCTTGGCATGAGGATACTACTGAGTATGATTTTTATTCTGAAATGCCTTGTTGGAAAAAGAACGATCATCCTTCTTCGAAATAAGGACGTCAAGAAAAGGAAGGCTACCATCAACTTCATGCTCCATAGTAAAGTTTATGGAGTTAGATTTATTGTTAAGATATTGTAAAAATATATCTAACTTATCCTGACTATGAGGCTAGATGACGTAGGTGCCATCCGCAAATATTTTGCATATCTTAGGCTTGAATTGAGTTGAGGCGAAAGCCTTGGATTCAAGTTCGTCCATAAATATATTAGCTACAATAGCGATAGGCAGGAACCCATGGCAACACCACATATATGTTCATAGAATTCTCCTTCAAAGCTTGAAAAAGTAGAAGTAAGATAGATATCAACTAATTTAGCAATATCCAGATCTCTGAGGTGATTGATGACCTCAATGGCCTCATTAATAGGGATATTAGTTTAATGGGAGACCACATCGACAAATGAAAAATGATGAAGAGTCTTTGACAAAGGATTATGTAAGGCCAACAAGGGGTTTTAGGTTGTGGGCCAAATATTTAGCTAGAAGGTAGGTTGGCCCTCCTATACTTTTGACAATGGGTCTCAGAGGGCCCCCTTCCTTATGGTTCTTTGGAAGCTAATAGATCCTAGGAGTGATAGGGTTACTCTCAATGAGTTTGTGGCTAAAGGCACCAATAGTGCTACTTGAATTTATGGCTAGAGAAATTGTTCTGGAGATCCTATTTAAGGAATTCTTATTGACTTTCCTATAGCTCCTATTGTTAGAAAGGTGATCTAAGATATTTTTTTGGTAATCCTCCTTATCAAGGATAACTGCAGCCCCACTCTTGTCGGCTTTGAGACAAATGATGTTCTGATTCTTGTTCAAAGATTTGAGGGCATCATATTCTTTCTTTCTAATGTTGTTCTTGGGGGGCAGGGGGGGGGGGGGGGTTTTCTTTCTGAAGGAAAACAACACAGTGTTGTCTAATAATATCCTTAGTATTGTCTAGTAAGTCCCTAATCCCAAATTAAATGTCACAAATAATCTCTTCCAGAGATATTTTTCTAGGAGCAAGTGAAAAATTTAATCCCTTCTCCTAAAGACTATAGACTAGAGGGTCAAAGGAAAAAATAGATTGATTAACTGCCCTATTAATATGATAAGGAAGAAAGGAACAACAACAACAATAATAATAATAATAATAATAATAATAATTATTATTATTATTATTATTATTATTATTATTATTCCTTACCATACTAATAGGGTAGTTAACCAATCTTCCTTATTATGCTGAAATCGGCAATTATTTATAAATAATTTTTGTTATTCCAAAATTTTGTATATATAAATAATTATCTGTGTATAAATAGACAAATATATAGGTTTAAAAAAATAAAAAAAGAATCTCATTTACATTATGAATTATGAATTTTAAATTTTAAATTTTCATTTTATGATTTAATTTATTAAATTATTACTTATTAATTAATCTTTGGTCCAATTAAACGTAATTCTTACATTTTTTCTGTTGGAATGAACTATCTCTTCATCACACTCCCTCTATTTAACCCGATATCACAATCTGATTCTCCATCTTCTCTTGATGATGAACCACACTCGATGGTTCAAAACACGTTGACAAATGGGTTATGATGTGATTATCACCAAAAAAATTCTCAGAAATCAAGATATGGATCATGGAAGCCTAAATTCGAACATTACAATGCTACACCCAAAAGACCATTGTGATTAAAGTTCACCATTTTGAATGAGAATTCCTGCAGGTCTCCAAGATGAAGTCAGATCTTACCTTCCTAAAAAGATGTAGATATTCCTCCATCATTCCTTTGTCCACCCATATTAAACATTGCCTAAATAATCGTAGGAACCATTGTATATTTCTAAAGGTGAGTCTATACTTGATTCGTTCCACGATTTGTAGGATTAGAAAAAAATCTTGATTATATTTATCGAAATTTGTTCTCATTACATCTGGAGCTTTCTGGAATAATATCCTTTGGGCAAGGATCGATGCCTATTCGACATTAAAGTCTCTTTAGATGGAGGAAATTTGGAAGAAAAAACAATTTATGAAGTTTCTCAAGCTATGGCAAAGATCTTTTGATTTCTTCGGTTATTCTTCCACTAGAAGGGCTGATTACAGTCAAGTCTTCGCTCTTCATTTATGGGATAAAAACATTTCTCATCCTCAATTCAAAATTATATCTTCGCAATGAAGTGAGAATGATATTTCAGGGTCTCTCTATCATCAGATTCTGAAATATGAGGTTGGATCCTCTGTGGATTGCAATAACATAATACATTATCGTATTCCACTTTGGGTTAATCCTCTCAAATCTGTTTGTACTGAAAATTATTGGTTATCCAACGTTGTCACTAATTCCATGGTTGAAAATCAACCATCCTCATTCGTAGTCCTTCCTAATGGTCAAATCTCTTCATAGTTTTATGATTTTGGGTGATCCTTGGATCCTCACCAGTACTGCATTAGGTGTAATCGTTCCGTGACTTCCATTGAAAATACCCCTCTCAGCCCGTCATTGCGATATTCAATGGTCAATGACCCTTCTAACCAGATTGGTGAGGTCATCAAATCGGTGGGTGTTTCCACCTAGGTGGGCCCCACTAAAGTGAATTGCAATTTGTAATTCCCTTAGAAGCCCCTTGTTAAAACTCGAAGTTTTCTGCTCTTTAGAATTCTCTTATTTTAATCTTTCTTGTCTTAATTTGAATAATATTATTATTAATGAAAACAACCCTACTAAGAAAAATAATAATGATACCTTTTCCTTCCCATAGTAATAGGGTAGCTAATATGACTAGTTTCTCCTTTGACCTGGTCTATACTCTTTTGGAGAAAGGATTAAATTTTTCCCTTACTCGCTAGAAAAATCCTTAGGGAAGATATTTTTTTTATATTAAATTTGGGATTAAGGACTTACTGGACAATACTAAGGATATCATCAGACAATATTGTGTTTTTGTCCTTAGGAAAGAAAATCCCCCAAGAACAACATTAGCAAGAAAGAGTTTGATGCCCTCAAATATTTGAACAAGAATCAGGACATCATTGCTCTCAAAGATGACAGAGGTGGGGCTATAGTTATCCTTGATAATGAGGATTACCGGAAAAATATGTTAGATCACCTTTGTAAGAACATGAGCTATAGGAAACTCAATAAGAATCCCTTAAATATGGTCTCTGGAACAATTTCTCTAGCTATAAAGTCCAGTAGCATTCTTAGCGCCTTTAGCCACAAACTCATCGAGAGTAACCCTATCACTCCTAGGATCTATGGGCTTCCAAAGATCCATAAGAAGGGGGCCCAACTAAGACCCATTTTCAACATTATAGGAGGGCCAACTTATCTTCTAGCTAAATATTTAGCCCACAAGCTAAAACCCCTTGTTGGCCTTACAGAGTCCTCTATCAAAGACTCTTCATTATTTTTGAGTTAAAGAGAATAAAGTTTGATCGTGGAGACATTATTGTTAGTTTCAACGTGATCTCGCTTTACACCAACATCCCTATTAATGAGGCCATTGAGGTCATCGATCACCTCATAGATCCAGATACTACCATATGAATTGAGATTTGTCTTACTTCAACTTTTTCCAACTTTGAAGGAGAATTCGATGAACATACATGTGGTGTTTCCTTGGGTTCCCCCCTGTACCCTATTGTAGCTAACATATTTATAAAGGACTTTGAATGCAAGGCTTTGGCCTCATCTCAATTCAAGCGTAAGATATGGAAAATATTTTTGAGTGACACCTACGTCATCTGGCCTCACGGTCAGGAAAAGTTAGATCTCTTTTTCCAAGATCTTAACAATCAATCTAACTCCATAAATTTTACTATGAAGCATGAATTTCATGGGATCATGCCTTTCCTTGACATTCTTGTTTCGAAAAAGGATGAAGGGTTTTTCTCCCACCATGTATTTCGAAAGAAAACTCATACTAACTAGTATCTTCATGCCAAGTCCCATCATTTCCCTGTTCAAAAGCTAGGTGTTCTCAACACGTTAGCTAAGCTCATGCACTGAGAATTTCTAATGAAAACCACCTTACTAATGTGAAACTCCATGTCCTTAAATTTTTCAATAATAATGGATATAGTAGGAACAAAGGTCTTATATCTTTCCTTAAAGCTAGAAAAGGTCCTATGGTTACAAAAACCCCAATGATCGGATTTCAAGGATGCAGCTTATTTTCATGTAAGGAACTACATACATGATTGTAAGAATACGTAAGGTTGCCTCAACCTTTAGACCCCTAAACACTATTTGAAGCTCCTTAAAATTTGTAAAAGACCCAATGGATGCCAAGGATTTGAAAGGTGTTTATGTTATCCCATGTTCTGACGGAACACCCTACATTGGGGAAATTGACAGCTTAATAAATCAAAGGATTCATGAGCATGTAATAGACATTAAGCATGGGAGGAAACCCATGCACAATTTTAGAAGAACATGCAGAAATGACAAAGCATCACATATGTATATAAGAGGTCTGGGTCATTGCAAGGATTGATCATTTGCATCGCTGTAAGTTTAGGGAGTCCATTGAGATTGAAAGGAAACTAAGTAATCTAAACAAGGATGATGGATAGAAAATTGGTAATTGTTGGGTCCTCACCCTTTCCTCTTAGATTTTTTGTTTCATTTATTCATTTATGGAGTTATCGATATGTATTCTATCATTTTTATTTTTAATAATTTATTAATATTTTTATTTTTATTTATTTGAACCTTGAGTTTTTAAATTTCGTTTTTCTCCTTTTGGTCTCTTCTGATTAAAGATCGGGTTGGTATTGTTCTTTATTTCTCCCCTTTGGTTAGTTGTTAATTCCCTTCGTGATTTATTCCCTTAATTCTTTGTTGGTTAATTTTGACCCTTTGGTTGATTCTATTTTTTGTTTCTAGTTAATTTAATTTAATTTATTCTATATTTTGTACTTTTATATTTAACCATTTGAATTTGTAAATTTATAATATTTATAAAATTATTTTATGAATAATTACTAATTTAATTAAACTATAAATTAAAAATGAGGTTTAAATCAACAATTATTTATGTGTAAATACCTTTTTATATTCCAAAATTTTATATATAAAAATAATTATCTCCATGTATAAAAAAAACTCATTTATATTATGAATTATGAATTATTATTTTTTACTTTTATTTTAAAAAAAAATTATGATTTAATTTATTAAATTATCACTTATTAACAAATTTTTGGTCGAGTCAAAAGTAAAAGTTACATTCTAGCTATTGGAATGAACATTCTCTTCGTCAGACTCTCTCTATTTAACTTGATGCCACAATCTGATTCTCCATATTGTCTTGATGATGAACCACACTTGATGGTTTTAAATGCATCAACAAATGAGTTATGATGTGATTATCACGAAAAAATTTCTTAGAAATCAAGATATGGATCACATAAGCCTAAATTCGAACATTGAAGACTCCTCATCTCTAACCCATATGGAGACGGAAGAAGAGATCATGTTCTATCTTCAAGAAGACATAAAGCAAGCATAAGTAAATAATGGCTTCACATTGCCATGTCATCATGTAATCCATGTCATCAGTGTCATGTTATGTCATGTCATGAGTCACCATGTGACTCATAATTTTTGGATTGTGTAAATTCTTATTCGAAAATATATTGTAAAGTGGAAGTCCAAAAGTCATGAGGGTAGTCTAAGAGTCACAAGAAAGGCGAAGGATCACCCCATATGTTATAAATACACCCTCATTGTACAAGCAAATAACTTTTCACCTTGGCTTCTCCCATAAGGCATTACAGAGAAAAAGTTAGTACTTTTGTGCAGCGAGTAGTGGCTCCAATGCTCCATTATTCGAGAAAGTGATTTTCATTGTATTCACTAATCTTGGGACTTTTACTTAATATTTGAAGCCTAATGGAAGCACATTTTCATGCATGGATTATGAATATTTGTAAGATTGTTTTGTAAATGTTTATGATTCGTGTTTATTTTCACCTGTACTAAATTAGTTGGACTATTTCAGTTAGTTTAGTGCTTATCATATTGAGAATGTGCTATAGTCGTTGTAATGATCATCGTACCCTTATGTGCTATTCCACTAGATGTTAGATGAATCTTTCATGTTTTTGTTTGTCTCTTCTATGCTGGTACTATTACCTCTCTCTTAGGGGCTCACTTCCTTTCCTCCCTTCGAAGTAGAAGAACCTTAATGCACCTGCAACTAAATATTCAACAGGCACACTTACTTGCTTTTCAAAGACACATATGCGATTCTCTCTTTTTTTGGCAGCTAATGCCAAGGAAAATATTTAAGTACACGACAACTGAGTCATATTCTGGATGGGGATCCTACATGAAATCGTGCGAGGTCTAGTTAGGATTGCATATCAGGGAGACCCCTTAGAATGTGGTAGCTCCAACACTTCAAAAAAAACATAAAAAACATAATGAACTTTTCCAACTAGGATTAGTAGCAATAACCTCGCTCACTCTTTCAACAAGAAGTATAGCTTGATAAACTATACCAAGGAGAAACAATTATATGGACGTGGCGCTACTTATAATAACTACAACATCTTTCATGGGAATATGGCATCAACATGATCCCTCACAGATATGGCAAGGTACTTTCCTAGCAACCCCAAAGTAATTCATCCTTAGGCTACTATATGCATTCATTGCTCATCCCTCTCAACAATGACAACACAAAGCTCAATAAAAGTATACATGAGATTTGTAGTATATATATATATATATATATATATATATATATATATATATATATATATATATATACATATACATATACATATACATATACATATACATATACATATACATATACATATACATATACATATACATATACATATACATATACATATACATATACATATACATATACATATACATATACATATACATATACATATACATATACATATATATATATATATATATATATATATATATATATATATATATATATATATATATATATATATAATGCTCTCACTACACAAAATATTAATATCTAAACTAAACTATGTCGAGCAATCATTTTCTCTATGTCCTCAACTTCTCTACAACTTGATCCATTACAACAATTTTATCCACACATATTGAAAAATCCATACTATAACTCAAACATAGTCTGTCATTAATCCATAGACTCTAATGGAACATACAACGTTCATATACATTCACAAAATTCTTCAAACACACTTTTCCATGAACATAGGTAGGACTGATACTCACACAAGATCCTACAGGTAGGCACGCCCTATTCAATTCATACAACAAACAAATATATGCTTAGATCGGTTGATCACACATATTATAGAGTATGGGTTGTGTTTATTTCCAAAACCCCAAATTGCAATATGCCCCATCTAACAGATCTCAATGCTCATACTCAAATGTCCCTTCCACATTAAAGGTCTACTAAAAAACACTTTGCGTCTAATCACATTCTATAAAATATTTGCTCTATTTTTGAATGTACATAAGTCTACACACAACCTTTCTTCAATCACATTGTTATCTATACTCTAGTTTATCACTATCCCCCAATCGACTCGTGATCAAATCTATGTTCAACATATAGTAAGGTCTATAAACAAAACATTGGTTTTTACATTGAAGCTACAAGTATTTCATTAACACACAACAAACAACCTTTATTAGGCATGCCATACTTAGTCTCTATTCCAATTTTCATAAATTACAGACAATTCATATCACTTCATTTTCAAGTATGTGCATACTCACTCATATGTGCACTCAAACCAGAAACTAAATCATGAACTGGAGCTTCTTATAATTAGATGAATATTGTGTCCATCTATAAATGCACTCAGCACATTCTTTACAAATTATAGTGCTCATAAAAATAACAAGATCGATCTTTGGAGTAGTAATTTAACCACATTTCTAGCATTAATTTAAACTATATCAAGCCATTATTTCCACATCCAAACAATCAATGAATGACAAAATCAATATTTAATACATTCCACTCTTTCATGAACTAATCAATTAATATTTGTCACCGCATCAAACTCATTGATCAAATGCATTGCATCCATTTTTAGACTAATTGAATCTTGGGAATAATTGCTTCAAAACCCTAGGCAAAGCCATGGTAAAATCTTCTCGTTTTCACTTTTTGAATCCTACAACAATGTTGTGAGATTTGAATGGGGATCCTATAACAAATGCTATAGGAACACCACAACATGATAGTAGTGGTCCAATAGTGTTGTTGGGTGATGGTTAGGAGACTACGACAATCTCTCTTAAGTTTTAAAACATCAAAACCACTGCCCAAAACTAAAACCTCTTGCACCAAATAACTTTCAACAATCATGACAAGAGCTTGTGATCCTTCATAACATTAACATAATCATTAGGACCATGATCCACCACCAATTTGATATCAATTCCAGCATGCCAAATTGTCATAATGCCAACAATCTCCCCTTATGGCTTTGATGGAAACCTTCTACAAACAACAAGCCATCTACTCTTTATATCTTCCCCTTCACGTCAATGGAAAATGGAAACAATCTATGAGCCACACCAAAAATGTCAATAGTTGCAACAATTACTACTACAGAATCGTCTTCAAGAATAGAAATCACAGACCATGGCTCTCGAAAACATGCTAGTAGGAAGAGAAAACATAACTTTAGTCTTCATCATCAACATGTATGCAAACATGAACAACTGTAGTAGTTTCATACTTTTGTAGTAACAGGTCTCAACACACATTCCACATAGGAAATATTTTAACCCTAAGCAGTTGAATACTCTGACCTCTACTTAGCTTTACATGGCATGGAATAAATACATGACATTAACTAGAAAGAATATGTTCTCTACACAACAATGATAATATAAGCATTATTATCTCAAATAGATATAACAATAAGTGCATCATTAACATACAAGTTGATGAGCCCAAACACTAGACCTCATGAGAGTACAATGAAAATATTATGGTAATACATGGCACATGAGAATACATGGAAATTATTGTTGGATTGAAAGAGTCATGAGGAAGAAGACCCTGGGTTCAAGCGCAGGAGGCCAACAGCGGTCCATTGTAGTCTAGGACAACACTGGCATTTTCACCTTACCCCAAAGGGCATGGAGTCTCACATGAGGTGCGCTACGACCAAAAGGGAGTAGGGTTCAACATGGGGTCGAGGGAGTATCAATCGGGTGCATTTGATCACATACAAATATATCCATTATATGTAAAATAGAGATAACAACATCCTTGAGACAATCTATAAATTAACGTCTACATGCAACTGATAGGATATTCAAAATTTTAATAGACACACTAACCACGGGGCCCAAATACATCAAAATTCATAACCATCATTGGCCATGTCTTATATTAAACTTAACATGAGAGATTACATTATGATCTGGCATTCGCCATAAACATTACATAAAGTACCTGACTCGGTCCCTCGAGTTCGATTGGTTCCATGACTAATTCCCTTAGATCCCAGCACTCTGTCATTCAGCCTCTGCAACTGTGTATCCCTTCACCTGCTCTCAGCTTCAACTGACTCCTTCTTCTGCTAGATGGTCCAACAACAACCTTTTTCCTCTCTGGTCTTCCCCTTTTATGTCCTTCTTTGCTGCCTGTACCACTAGTTCTTACTCAGCTATTCTCTACCTTGGTTGCTTCTGTGTTATGAAACCAGCTCACAAAAAGATAGAAAAGATAGATCAATGCCTTAGAAATAAGCCTCTTCAAGGGGGCAACCTCCTTTATATTACACAAATGAACAATTCTTAGATGATACAAATGACAAGACCTCCTTTCTATATATAGGAGTCTAAGGGGTCATAACATAATTAGAGCCGACATAACAATAATAATATAAGGGCAAAATAATAACAATAGTGGGCTTCTATGGGGCACAATAATAACAATATTGGGACTACATGGGCACAACAATATAATAAGGGGGTTGTAATAATAACAATAAAGGGTTACACTAGTAGTATAGGGACCTAACATGTCGCTCTCCTTCAAAAAGTGTTGTCCTCAACTCTTGCGTAGTTCTTGATGCTTATACTACTAGTGTAACCCTTTATTGTTATTATTACAGTAAAGGGTTACACTAGTAGTATAGGGACCTAAAATTCTGCACCTTCCTGCATCATCGGCCGCCTTTCCTTTCCATTGCCACATTGCCACCACTCCTCCGCAAGTGTTTGTTTTGCCACCCAACCGTCGCTGCAATTTGTTTCTTTCCCGCCCTTTGGTCAGTCAAAATTGGTCAAAACGATTCAAATTTAAAACACCTCAGCCATAATATAAGGACTTAGTAGCAATACAAGAAACAAAGGACCTTTAGTGTCATTGTTTTAGGTCCATATAATACTAGTGTAGCCGCCATATTGTTATTTGTGTGCCCCATAGAAACCCACTATTGTTATTGTTCATCCCTTAGATTATTATTTTTATGTAGGACTTACTTATATTTTTACCCTTTAGACTCCTATATATACCAAGGAAGTATTGTCATTTCAATCATCCAAGAATTGTTAATTTATGTGATGTAAAATGACTTTTCCGCCTTGAATAGGCTTATTTTTGAATCCTTGAACTATCTCTTTTTCTTGTTTTTACTCCGGTTACACAACATTTGGTTTTAGAGCATTCGATCCTAGGGTTTCACTACTTCAAAGAGGTCCTCTTGGAATTTTCACTATAATGTCTTTTCTACAATGATTCAAAATCTAAAATTTCGGCCATGTGGATTAGAAATCCCAATGAACATTGTGTAAAAAATGTAGAGATTTATTCACTAAATTTTTTATGATATGGTCCAAATAATTTGGGATTTATGCATGCTCGATAATTTAGTCTAAAACAGGTGTTCCGAAGAAAAGCATAATAACTTTCTCTTCGTGTATTAGATTTGAATTTTGTAAAAGGTGACTGAAAGAGCACTGACTATAATTTCTTGGGTATCAATTTTAGGGAAAAGGTTGAAATAGTGACACGTGGAATCCCCTACAACTCTACTGTAATGAACTATTCCATAATGATATCATCATGGAAGACTTGGCATAACTTTATCTTGAAGAATCCAATCGCCCTCTTAATTTTAGCGTTGGAAAGAAGACTTAGAGGGCTACCATAGAGCCAAATGAAAAACCTTGGATATCTGAAATCATAGAAGTAAAATTGTTTCAATTTCAGCCTTATAAAAAATATCAAAATCAAGATCTAAAATGTGTGTATTTTTAAACTCGTATTACTTTTGTTTGATAAATCAGTTTGAAGCGATTTTAAGGACAAAAAAATGGATAAACCTAGTAAGCCAACTGAAATCTATACTATGGTTCATGTAGAAGAAGAAGAAATATGGCATGATATATAAAAATTATGTGACAAAGTGCAACAAATTTCTCTCTCACAAAGAGTAAGGAAAAATGAATCAGGAGCAATAAATTTTAGGAATGATAGTTTAGAAGAAAACATGGAAGGTTCGAAAGAAGGTTTGACAAAGTTGCTACAAGAAAGGATTCCTAGTGGTGACAATGTAGTCCATGAGACTCATGATGAGAATAAAAGGAATATGAATCATGATTCTAGATACTCTACCTTTGGGTTGAATACCACCCATATTCCAAATATCGATATGAAATTTTTTTATGGAAAGGATCTGGTAACATGGATTCTACAGATAGAGTAGTTCTTTGATCTACACAATTTGAAACACACAGAAATAGTAGGCATTACATTTTTATATTTAGAACCCAATCATTTTATGTGGTATCAATGGATATGTTCTCATAAATCATTGGTCACCTGGTCAATATTTATAAAGAAATTCAAAGCACATTATGAGGATACAAAAAACAATACCTTATTTTTCCAATTGATAAATATCAAACTAAAGGTTATGTTGCAGAGCACATTGAAGACATCGAACAAGTGAGTATGAAGGTAAGAAATGTTCCTGAGGAGCATATGATTGATGGCTTCCTAAGGATGTTAAAGGATAACATCTAACATGAAGCTCACCATGGGGAACCAAAGTCATTGGAGAATTCGTTTAGGTTGGAAAAAAAATTGAATGCCTAATTATTGATACAAGGAGGTCTACCACTCACAATTATAAAGATGGATGTGTTTATGCTACTAGCCTCCTCTATCCTACAAGGTTGAGAACACAAAAACTAGAGGAAAGAAAAGCAAAAGGGCTTTGTTCTAGTTGTGATAGGAAATACACTAAGGGTCATAAGTGTGCTGAAAATAAATTATTTTCCATAGATGGTGAAGTGGAGGAAGAAAAGGAACAAGAAACATCAAAAGAAGAAGATATAGACCAACAACCAATTCCAGGGGTTGAAAAAGAAGAAATGAATTCGACCATATCTTGTAATGCATTGGGAGGAATTATGACCCCTCAAAATCTCAAGGGAGAAGGTTATATCAAGAAGTAAAAGGTAATACTATTGATTGGTTCATGTACTACCTGTAATTTTATTCATTGTAAGATATCTAAGGATTTAAATTACTTTTTATACTAAGAACCCGAGTGTCAAGTGATGGTTACAAATGGAGGAACTATAAATTGCTCAGGGAAGTGCCATAATATCAATATAACCATAGCGTAATATGTATTGAAAAGTCCAATTCTCTCCATTCGAATGGGTGGTGTCGATGTTGTATTAGGGGTCCAATGGTTGCAATATTTTGAGACTCTATCTTTTAATTTTCAATAATGTTTCTGTCGAATTTTTGGGAAGGAAACTAAATTGAATTAAGAAGTATGATACAAAAACCTCGGAAGATAATTACTTCTAATGCCATGACAAAGCTTCTGAAGAAAGAACAATGAGGGATGCATTAGAGAAATTTTGAGGTCTAAAATGGGCCTCCTAAGGAATATTATAAAATAATAGTGGAAATAATAAAATAAGATTATATTACCTCATCAAGTTTTGGATGGAAAAAGGAAAAAACTACTTTTCAACTCGCATTTTCAAGTTATCTCCCTACGATTTTACCTAATGTTTGAGTGGGAGAACTCGTTGGATGCATAATTTCATTTTACATCAAATGAGTACCTATGTTGCATACTTTCGATGGGATAAACAAAATGCTTGTCTACCTATTTGTCTACACCTACTTTTCCATTAAGGAAGTTGAGGTTGAGGTTGCGGTCCAGGAAATTTTTTCTGTTGCATTGTTGGTGCCAAAGTTCTACTATGTAGAGTTTGAGTTTGAGTTTGAGGGTTACTGTGCTTCTATAATCTGTAGGCAGGCAAGCATTTTGCTTAGGTTTTCTGTGATTGATGTATAGTCTTTTGCAATATTTCCAACCCATAGGGAAGTTGTTCCAACATTCCACAGGGAAGCAACATAGCTTAATTGTATGATTTTCTTTTTCAACTGAAGAAATTGTGTTTATTTTTTTTTTCAACTCGAAAAATTGTGTTGGAGCAGTTCTCATGCATACATAGAATCATCAATCACAAGAGGTGTTAGAATAAAAATATCCCAATTATAATTGGAAGGCCTTTTTCGATTGATTTTCACAAAAGGGTTTGATATTTTTAGAGGGGTTGAATGAGATGAGGATAGTGGTAGCAGAAGAAGATTATGTTTGTAGGGTCACATACAATTTGATGTTGTGCAGATAGACAAGAAGAAGGTTGGAGAAATTGGGCACACTGTACTGCAATGGACTTAGGGGGCCAACATGGAGCATTAAGAGGCGAGATCCTGATGCCCATGCCCATGTCCACTAGCAGCTTTATACATGAGTGCGCTACCAGTCTCTTGATCAACAATGTTAATGCGGGTCATATAGAGGAAGAGTAGCAGATAAAGTTCAAGAAGACTGTTAGGTATCGAGAATGTATGAAAAATCATGCAGCTACCATGGGAGGGAACACAACAGATGGGTGTGGATAATTCATGCCCAGTGCCAAAGAAAGCACCTTGGAAGCCCTCAAGTGTTCTGCCTGTGATTACCATCATAATTTCCACCGCAGAGAAGTCGAGGGGGAGCCTTCTTGTGATTTCAATTTCTGAATTAGCGATCAACTCAATCGCAAGAGGTCTGGAGTTCTAATCTCATCGCGCGCAGTACTTGGCACTACTGCTGCTGCTGGCCCTCTAGATCCCTTTGCTTTTCCTCCGATCAATTTTCTCCCGCAGCTACCTTCTCAGGGGATCATGTCCTACAGCACCAGGCCCTCTGAATCGAATGAGATGGAGGGCACCTTCCTGTCATGTCCCGCCATTTTCAAGAAGGGTTTCAGAATCAAGTTCACGCAAGAGCAGAAGGATAGAATGTTGGACTTTGTAGAGAAAGTGGGGTGGAGAATCCAAAAGAATGATGAGCAGGTGGTACAACAGTTTTGTCAAGACATTGGTGTGAAAAGACGTGTGAATCATCGATGCTAACCAATTATGGTGTCCATGAAGTGAAGAAAGCTTCAAGGCATTCATGTCGAAATTGACTTACCACTATTTTTCCACTTTCACTGCCAAGTGTTAAGGAAAGTCCTGAGAAAAATATTTCAAACTTTTCTTTGGTGGGGTTTTAGGACAAAGTTGATACGATATACTATGAATGCTTCAACATCCATACCAAGTCGGCACTAGCTAATGCATCTTGTTCAACGACTCTCCGTGACAGCATGAGCTATCATCCACGGACGAATTGATTCCATGTTGCATGCAATTTATCTTCCTCTTCTTTGAAGAATGTAGCTAGTAATCTTCCATAAATTCAACATTATTCTTGCCCTTTTCTCCACCCGAAGACTGATATTATTCATTACAACCCGCAGACTGATCGGACCGGTAGAAAAATGCACAGCCAATGTCAATGTTAATAGACCGTAGACACAACGCGTCTATGCTTTGGTGATCTGGATTGAGTTTCTATGAAATCAGACAAAGAAAGATCAAGAATTTTTTACATTCATCAACATTAATTGTAAATTTCCTAATGTAAAATTGGCTTCCTAAAGCAATATAACATATACATGTGCTTCTGCTATTGCACTAGAAAACTGACTTGTTTTTGCAAGCAGTAACATTTATCACAAAAACTGACTTGATTTTACACGAAAATTTTGAAATAGATAAAGAATGTGATTGCTATGAAAATTTCACTACTCAAATCCTATTGCAACCACTGTAATTATTTCTTCTATATGTTAATTAAATTAGTAGTTTATTGCTACGACAAAAATGAAATAAACGCACTACAATATTCACAAAAATACTCCAAAAAATAATAGCACTGAAAACTAAGAAAATAGTGGTGCACACACATAAAAATTGACAGACTTATTTTTGGACAAAAGTCCCTAGAAAAACCCAACTTGGGAAAATTGGTGCAGCAACTGGGGGTTTTAATTACTAAGCAACAATGAAATAATTTTAGTATAATATGGATGGCAATCCTACAGAGAAAATATTAGAAAAAAATTATCAGAGTGAAATTACCCTCACTTTGAGCAATCCTGACATAATCTGACCTCTGAAAATCTAGCCATACAACTGGGCCTGCATAAGCTCTGCATCACTCTGGCACTGAATACCACATGCTCTTCCTAAATTGACTTCCAATCTAGTCATTCTTCCTGCTTCTAATTGGGAAAACACTTCTCCAACCCTATGGGAACTCTTCCTAGATTCTGGAACTAAAATTGTCTTTTCCTCCATCAAAAAAGAACTACGCTTTTGAGGCTTTTGTGTTACCTCTACACAACCTCCCAGAGAAAATATCGACCTCTCTTCAAAGTACTCACCGGATCTGGAAAATTTTCCTCTAGCTTCATTGTCACTACCCCTCTCTATCTCTCCTTCCTTCTCTGTCTCTAACTCTCCCAACAACTATTATTTCTCTCTCGAAAATCAAACTCTCCAAAGAAATAAATCTCAAGTATGTGTGTTGTCCATCTACCCATCTACTTCCTCTTATAATTTTTTGTTGGACCTTAAATAGCCAATATTATTTCTTAGTCGATCTGTGTGAGTTTTTAGACGATTCACACCTTATCTTAATTAATACTGATTAATTAACCAAATTTCCTAAGTTTAGACTTAGAAATATTAAAAAATAGGCTAATAATCCAATTGACATACTTCTAGGTGGAATTTCCAAAAATGATTTACGACTTATGGAGAACTCTTGTGTTTTAGCCTCTCCACAAATTTTTGAGACTATAACACCTTTGATGCTACAAAACCTAACACTCCCTCTTAGTAAGGAAGGTGTTTTAGTGCTACAACTTCCTATTTTTGTATCACTCTATGCCACACTATTGATTTCTACCCACTTACCATCAACCACTACACAACTCTAATGTTGCATTTGTTCTACTAGATAAATGATATTTTGTTGCCAACTCTTCATCTTCACTGCAACTCCATCTCATACATTGCTACTACAACTACAACTATTGCAATTGAGAAACCTCCTAAATATTGAATCAAGTGTACCTTGTGTTGCCTATGTCTCCTGACCACCTGACTACTACTAGCCACTACATTTTATTTTGAAGAATATCCACTCCTTCTAACTCTGCTACTGAGCCTCATGATTTTCTATCAACACTGCACTATGCTCCTTAGTACCTAACTACTACTAGTTTGCAACTATACCTAACTACTATTAGTTTGCAATTATCACTCTAGCATTTGACGGCATCATTGACATTGATCCATCTTATTAATGAATATTGTGGACCCCATAGAAAGGTAATCATCGATGAGGACGACACCTCAAGGATCCTTCCCAAACTTTGCACTTATCTAGGACTAATGCTCCATGTCGCGACGGCTCTCTCCTAGAGGTATAGTTTCAAATATGGTGAAATATTCCTTCAACCTACAGGATAACCTCTCTATCTTTGTGGATGTTGCTACCTAGTCTTGCTTCTCCTACTTGTCCTTCTTTCTGAGAGGACATTGCGTACTATAGTGGTTGAACACGCCACACCTGAAGCACTTGACCTTAAATATTTCTTCCTTCTTCTTCCTCTTCCCTTTACCCTTTGATGCTAGGACCACATTCTCCTCTTCCTTGTCACCCTTCATTCCCTTGCTACTACTTACACTAATGGTACTCTTCAATAGACCTATCCTAAAAACCTCCTATTGTATATCTAATGACATCTTTTCCATCTAGGTAAAGTGTCTCTGCCTAAGATACTGTGGACAAACACTTTTCACTTCTCTGATGCATTGTTTAGTGGCAAATGAATCAGATTTGTTGGTTGAGGTACCTCCCGAATGGTTGCAAGTTGATCACGAACCTCCTGAATCCTAGTGAGGAAGGCATCTATGCTTTCTCCCTTCTGCATCTTGATGCTCCTTATATTCTTCTATAGAAACATCTTCCTCTGCTCGGAGGTACTCTAATATATCTAGGAGAAAGAATCTTGCATCTCCATGGCCATTCTTTTGTCTGCCACATGTGAGACTATATGATATCAAAATCTATCCAAGATCAATCTGTTCACCTTCTCCATCTCTTTCCTATACTCGTTCATCTTATATTGATCTTGGGGTGCTGCCACCACACTCTCTGCATATGTATTGAGGCCATATTCATCTAGAAGGAAGGAGATCCTAGCCTTTCAAATGACTTAATTGGAGGCTCCCTCAAACATATTATGATCTCTAAGCCTAGTTGTGGCCATCTATGAAACTTATTAAAATATCCCTCTTCATCTCCTTGGCTACCAAATCTTCTATTCACACTCCTCTCAGGACTAGGGAAAATTGCCTACACCAACTGCCAACTGCAACTGGGAAAATTTGATTTGTAGTCTAGAAATCCTCTCAGAGAAAAATTCTCTCTATGTATTCCCTTTCTCTTCCACTCGATACTTATTCTGGTATGACATACTACTACGAAACCATTTTGCACCCAAGCAAGAAATTTTCTCAGAAAAAATACTAATCTGATTCATTGGAATTATTTCTCTATATTAGTCTGAGGTTAAAACTTCATGTAATAAAATTTAATAAAGGTAAAATAAGACCATGAGAAAGGGACACATTCCAACCTAAATGTCAGGAAAAATATCCTAGTGGGCATCACTTGTTTTCTTTATGGATAAGGGAAGTTGGCAAAGGAAATGGATAAGGCTTTGGAAAGGAAAAGAGGCATTATTTGCCATTTTATTTATGAAAATATTGTAAATTAAGAAAATATTGTAAATTAAGGTGAAAGGTCATAGGCTACATGTGAGGAGGAAAATGAAGGAAAATAATGGAAAATTGAAGAAAATAGAGGCCTCATTAATAAAAAGGTTTTCGAGGATCAGTTGGTAACTTTTTTTTAGTTCGGTTTTGGAATTAGCTTAAAACAAGAGAAGAACACCAAGAAGAGAGGGAAAGTAAGAAAGCAAGGAAAGGAAAGGAAAACCAAGGAAAGGAAAGAACAACAAGGAAAGCAAATGAAGGCAAGGATCAAGCACCTTCAATGGGAATACTTGCAGGTAATAGATTGCATGTGTGATTTCCTAACTCGTTTCCACATTCATGGTATGTGCATGTTTGTATGTGGTTCTTTTGTTTTCATTTGCATGGATTTTTGTAGGATTGACAGTGGATTTTAGCGTAGCATTTGCGTTTCCGGATAGCCATGGTGTGATGGGATTGTTCTTGGTTTAAGCTTTTTATTTTCATATGGTTTTAGAATTTGGGGTGAGGTGGTCTCAAGAAAATTCGCAAAGGCCTAGGAATCCCTTAACTGGTAATGGCGTGATACAAAATAAAACCTGAAGGTGGAGACAAGAAAATCCCTCAAGGATGGTGAAGAAATTTCAAGGCATCCAAGCTTGGTTCAGTTTTTTGATCTCGACACTAGTTTAGTTGTCATCATGGTATGGAGAGGGTGGAGGTGGCTTAACCTCTGGATTCCCTTGGATGTCTTTGGATTGGTTATTCCCATGAGATCCCACATTCATGCTTGGAATATGGAAAGATGGTGATTGGCTTAAAGAAAGATATGGTTTAGCCAATCTATGGTTAGGTGGAATATCGAAGTCCCAAACCTGGTTGGTAATTGCATATGTTTAATAAAAGCTAAATTCTCTTTCTTTTGGTAAGGAAATGCATTGGTTATTAAGTTGATTTAATGGTTATTCTCTTATGGTTATTTATCTTATTATATGTTGGTTATAAGCATGGTTATATAATAGTTCTCAATTATGTCTCTATTCATGTTTTACTTATAACTGAATAAATAATGAATGCAAGACATAATTGATGATATGAAAACCAATGAGAGTTGATAGAGACCCTCCTTGTTAAACCTCAGTTAAGTTTTCAATACCTTGTTTTCATACTTTCATTCATGACCTGTAGGTTGCATATCCACCAAGTGTTTGACAAAATGTCAGTCCCAGTTGGGGATGGTCAGGTCAAATCCTAGTTCCACTTTTGGTTCATAAGCATTGTCTTCATGTCCTTTATTAGTTCTATAAGTTTCATGGATTTCTGGGCAGAAGCTTAGCCGTTTCCCTGGAAAGTAGCCTTAATTATCAAAGTTGTTGGAACAACAATGGCAGAAAAATGCTACAATCACATTGATGTAGGCCTATGTGAGCAACTGGGATCCCATATTCGCATGGAGGCTTTGGAAAGGGAGTGATTGGATCTCAAGGTCAAGGAAAAAGTGAGTTGTCTCAAGGGTTGGACACCTGGAGGGGATGGGTTACTCCTGGATGTCCTCTGGAACCTAAGGGAAGTTAGTAAGGTCTTTAGTTGTCAACTCCATTTCCTTAAGGTCACATAGGAGGTTGATTCATATCATAGTGACACTCAGCTCATGTTCACCCCAGGCAAGCTAGTTAAAGTGGGTAAGTGTGGGAAGAGGCGAAGTTATAGGGTGGTATCAGAGCAGTTTGCGCTCTCTTTGGTTCATATCTAACACCACATGATGGTATCAAAGCATGGTTTCACTCTCTTTGGGTAAATTTGATGTTGTCAAGGTTATTGTGTCATGCATGGGATCAGGGTATATAGTTGGTATGATTATGCATGATGTTGTTGTGATGTTATGTTATTACATGTAGATGCTAATGTGGACTACTATTGCAAATGAGATAAGCCTCCCCTAAACGTCACTCATGTATGGATTTGATTTTGGTATCTATTTGGTTTATCTGAAATGGTATCCTTGCAGGAATAAGAGAATTCAATATGACAAGAAAAATGGTAGACTATAGTTCCTGTGACTCCCCCTATATATCCGTTAGGCAACAAGGAGAAGAGGATTCTCTTGTTATAGTAGATACATTAAGGAGATTGAGGGAAGATGTAAAAAGTTTCAAAGCATACAATGACAGGTTGGTTGAGGCTCAGGAAATACTTACAACGACTCAGGAGAAGCAGGTAGAGGTTAGTGCAGCAATCCTTCAGAGCTTGTTAGAGTTACATAAATAGGACAAATAGGAATCATTCAAGAGCAGGAAGAGAAAACTAATGGAGCATATGGTAGAAATTCTCAGCTTGGATACTATTATGTCCCTATAATACTAGTGATTCCCCCATTACTATTGTCATTGTAGCCCTTATTGTTATTGTTGTGCCCCTATTGTCCCCATATTGTTATTATTATGCCCCAGAGAAAACCACCATTGTTACTGTTGTGCGCTTATATTATTATTGCTATGTCGGCTTTGATTATATTGTGACCCCTTAGACTCCTATATATAGAAAGGAGGCTTTGTCATTTGTATCATCAAAGAATTTTTCATTTGTGTAATTTAAAAGAGGTTTCCCCCTTAAGGAGGCTTATTCTAAAGTTGTTGATCTATCTTTTCTATCTTTTTGTGAGCTGGTTTCTTAGCATTTGGTATTAGAGCTTTGGATTCTAGAGTTTCACTGCTCCAAATAGGTCATCGTCAAATTTTTCTATAACTTTTTCTCTACGAAGTTTCAGAAGCTAAAAAAATTTATTTGAGCAAAAATTGTTCTGAACCTTGGGTCTGACTTTCAGATCTTGTCTCACTATATTTTCGGAGATATGATCTGAGGAAGTTAGGGTTTTTTGCAGACTCCTAAATTACATCCCAAACAGGTGAGCTTGGGAAAATTGTTATAAGTTTTGCTCTGAGCATCATATTTAAATTTAGTAAGAAGTTATAGAAAGAAGATAGACTGTAGTTTTCTGTATATAATTTTCAGATCTGAAGGTCGAAACAATGACACATGGCACATTGTACAAGATCTCTCTACTGAAAAATTATATAATTAGGTCATCTTGGGAGATTGGGTATAACTCTTTCTTGGAGAATCGAATTTTGATCATATTTGTAGCATTGGAAAGAAGACTCAGAGGAATACTGCAAGAAGCAACTTCAGACCTTGGAGATCCGCAATTACATAGATACAACAGATTCAATATTGATCTTCTACAAACTTAAAAAAGGTGTGTAGTCTTTTTAAAATTTTGGATAAGCTTGGGTTGAAAAATTAGTTTGAAGTTCAAAGGGAATAATGAAGAATAATTATCATTAATTGATCCCAAAACAAATAAAATGGAAACAGCTAATAATAAACCTGAAATCTCTAGCATGAATCATGAAGAAGATGAAGAAATGCAACATGACATATCATAATTACGAGACCAAGTGCAACAAATTTCACTCTCACAAAAGGTAATAGAAGCTAAGATTGATGGTTTAAAGAAAGGTGTGGAAGCTAAGATGAATGGCATGGAAGGTAATATGAATGTCGTGGAAGCTAAGATGGATGGCATGGAAGCTAAAATGAATGGCATGGATGCTAATATGGATGGTATAGAAGAAAAACTAAAAGGCGACATGGAAGATTTGAAGATAGATTTGACTAAGTTGCTATAAGAAATGCTTACTAATGGTGAAGGGGTAGTAAAGATAAGTCATGATGAGAATAAAAGAAATGTTAATCATGATTTCATAGACTCTAATGTTGGATTGAAGACCCACCTTTTTCCAAAGATCGATATGAGGAAGTTCGATGGCAAGGATCTCGTAACATGGATACTACAAATGGAGCAATATTTTGATCTCCATAATGTCAAAAACACACAAAAGGTACGCATGGCAACTTTATATTTGGAACCAAATCAGTTTTAGTGGTATCAATGGCTTTTCTCTCGTAAACAAATTGTCGCTTGGGAAATTTTTACAGAATAAATCATAGCACATTATGAGGATACAAAAAGAAATACTTTTTTTAGCGAATTGATAAAATTCAAACAAAAGGTTTCAATGATGGAGCACATTGAGGACTTCTAAAAATTGAATATAAGGGTAAAAGATATTACAGAGGAGCATAGGATTGATGTGTTCATAGGGACTTTAAAGGATAACATCCAACATGAGGTTCGCCTTTGGGAACCTGACTCATTGGAGAAGTTATTCAGGTTGGCAAGAAAAATGGAAAGAAAAATTATGGCAACAAGCCTACCACTCACAACTATAAGGAAGTAAGTGTTGTTTCCCCTAGCCTTCCATAACCTACAAGGTTGACATGCCAACAATTGGAAGAGTAAAGAGAAAAAGGGCTTTGTTACAGTTGTGATAGAAAATACACTAAAGGTCATAAGTGTGGTGAGAAGAAATTATTCTACATAGATTGTGAAGAGGAGGAAGAAAAGAAACAAGAAATCCCAAAAGAAGAGGATATACACTAGGAACAAACCCTGGAGAAATAAGAAATGAATCCGACCATATCTTGTAATGCATTGGCTAGAATTACCACTCCTCAAACTATCAATATATAAGGACATATCAAGAAGAAAAAGGTAATAGTGTTGATTGATGCGGGTAGTACCCATAATTTTATTCATTATAAGATAACTAAGGAATTAAACTGCTTCTCATATCCAACACCAGAGTGTCAAGTGATGGTTGCAAGTGGAGGAACCATAAATGGATATGGAAAGTGCAATAATATCAAGCTATCCATGGGATAATATGTATTGAATATCCCAATGATTTCCATTCCAATGGGTGGCGTTGATGTTGTAATAGGAGTCCAATGGCTACAATCCTTGGATACAATAGCTTTTAATTTTCAATAACTATTCATCAAATTTTCTTCGAATGGAAAGGAATTTGAATTAAGAGGTATCGCAGGGAAACTAGGAAAGATAATCAACTCTAATGGAATGACAAAGCCTCTAAAGAAAGAACAACAAGGTGTAATTTCACAATTATGTTCACTAGATGTTCCCACATCGAAATCATCTATTTCTCCAGATCTCCAAAAAATCTTGGACAATCATTCCAAGGTATTTGAGACTCTCAAATTTCTCCCACCTATTTGTGATCATGATCATGCTATTCATTTGGTTCTAGGAAGTGTTCCTCCAAACATCGGGCCTTAGATATATCGTTATGAACAAAAGAGTGAAATTGAACATATGGTTATAGAAATGCTAGAGGCTGGTATAATTCAACCTAGTCAAAGTTCTTTTCTTGCTCCAGTAGTATTGGTGCACAAAAAGGATGGATCATGGCACATGTGTCCGGCTTATAGCAAGCTCAACAAGCTTACTATTAAAGATAAATTTTCCATTCCTTTCATTGATGAATTATCGGATGAATTGCGTGGATCAATTTACTTCACCAAGCTGGATCTTCATTCAGGATATCATCAAAACAGAATGAAGACTTGAGACATTTTGAAAACAACATTTAGAACTCATTAGGGTCATTATGAATTTTTGGTCATGCCTTTTGGCCTTACCAATTTTGCTTCTAAATTTCAAGGTTTGATGAATTGCATTTTCAAAGCCTTCCTTAGATAATTTTTGTTAGTATTTTTTGATGATATACTAATCTATAGAAAGTCTTGGAAGGATCATGTTCAACATGTTGACAGGGTGCTCAAACTATTGGAGGAGAAACAATTATATGCAAAAATCTCCAAGTGTTTCTTTGGAGTACAAGAGGTGGAATATCTCGGTCATATTGTATCTCATGAAGGTGTTAAGCTAGACCTTAGAAAAATTAAAGCCATTAAGGAATGGAAAATCCCCACATCCATAAAGAATCTGCGAGGATTTCTCGAGTTGACAGGTTATTATCACAAGTTTGTTGAGAATTATGGGTGAATAGCAGCAACTCTAACAACATTATTGAATAAAGATGCATTTTTATGGAATACATAAGTGATGAAGGCCTTTGAACATCTTAAAGAGGTAATGTGCCAAGCACTAGTCTCAGCTACGTCGGACTTCACAAAAAAAATTATTTTGGAGTGTCATGCCTCAAGAAATGGAATTGGTGTTGTTTTAATGCAAGAATAAACACCAATTGCTTTCGAAAGTCATCCAATCAAAGGAAAGTATTTACACAAAGCTATTTGTGAGAAGGACATGTTGGAAATACTACATGCACTTAAGAAATGGTGACCCTACCTCATGGGAAGAAACTTCAAGGTAAAAACGAATCATGATAGTATTAAATACCTTTTAGAAAAAATATTATCTTCATAAGAGTAGCAAAAATGGGTCACAAAGATGTTGGGTTATGACTTTGAAATCATCTACAAAAAAGGGAAGCAAAATGTTGTGGCAGATGCACTCTCAAGAAAGGATGAGGATGTGGAAGCATTTCTTTGTGCCATTTCTATTATCAACCAGATTGGATAAACGAAGCAAGGGATGAATGGAAGAATGATGAAGTGTGGGCACTCATTCAAAAGTTACAACAAGATCCCAGTACATCTGATACATTTAGCAGGAAAAATGATTTGTTATGGTACAAATATCACTTATACATATGTCAGAATTCCCAACTCAAACAAAATATTCTTATGGAATTGCACACCTCTCCCTTAGGAGGGCACTTGGGATTTTTAAAAACATACCATATGGTTAAGAAGGAATTTTTTTGGGATGGTCTTAAATTTGATATTCAAAAGTTTGTGTCCGAATGTTTGGTTTTCCAACAAAATAAAGTTGAAACAATTAAGACCCCGGGTCTATTACAACCTTTATCCATTCCAAGTCAATGTTGGGAGGAGGTTTCAATGCATTTTATCACAGGTTTACCCAAGTCCGAAGGAAAGAGTGTCATCATGGTGGTAGTTGACAAAATTACCAAGTATGCACACTTTTGTGCATTATCTCATCCATTTAAATCCAATACAGTTTCTACTACATTTATGGAAACAATTCAAAAGCTACATGGAAACCCAAAGATTATTGTAAGCGACAGAGATCCCATTTTCACTTGAAATTTTTGGACAAAATTATTTTCTTGTCTAGGTACTCAGTTAACTCATAGTTCATCTTATCATCCTCAATCAGATGGGAAAATGGAGATAGTAAACAAATGTTTGGAAGGATATATTTGTTTATTTGTATATGGTAAATAGACACAATGGGTCAAATGGTTGCCTCTGGCTGAATGGTGGTACAACAATTCCTTCCATACTACAACAAAAATGACCCCATTTATGGCACTTTATGGATATCACCCACCATCAATCACATCATATTTAAGAGAAAATTCTAAGGTTCAAGTAATGGAAGATCACATCGAGAATCAATAACAAGTTCTCCAACTCTTAAAGGATAACCTAACTTTGGAACATAATATAATGAAACAACAGGCAAGATCAACATCATAGAGAAAGAAGTTTTGATGTAGGTGACTGGGTATTTCTACAGCTACAACCATATAAACAAATGTCACTCAAGCAAGCTAAGAAGGATAATGAATTATCACCAAACTATTATGGTTCGTACAAGGTGTTGGAAAATATGGTACTATGGCATACAAATTGGAGCTTCCAGCAACTTCCTGAGTGCACCCAATTTTCCATTTTTCATGCTTAAATAAGGTTATTGGTGACAAGCTCCGAGTTCAAACAATATTTTTATAACTTAACGAGGAAGGAAAAATCATATTAGAACCTGAAGTAGTCACAGAAACAAGAACTCAACAGCTATGAAATCGATCAATTTTGGAGTATCTCGTCAAGTGGAAGAACTTGCCCACTAAAGATTCCACATGGGAGGATGAGAATGTTATACAGAAGCATCCAAAACTACTCAAGCATTGAGGAAAACACGTTTTTGAAGGAGAGGGGCATGTAGGTCCCTATAATACTAGTGATTCCCCCATTACTATTGTTATTGTAGCCCTTATTGTTATTGTTGTGCCCCTATTGTCTCCATATTGTTATTATTGTGCCCCACAGAAGCCCACTATTATTATTATTATTGTGCCCTTATATTATTATTATTATGTCGGCTTTGATTATATTTTGATCCCTTAGAATCCTATATATAGAAAGGAGTTTTATTCATTTCTATCATCAAAGAGTTGTTCATTTTTGTAATGTAAAGGAGGCTTCCCCCTTGAAGAGGCTAATTCTGAAGTCATTGATCTATCCTTTCTATCTTTTTATGAGCTGGTTTCTTAACAGATATAGGTTTGATAAAGGGGACATGGTTAGAGGTGGCAAATCACTGGATACACCTGAAAGGAGGACTAATATGTATGGGCATCATTCTAGTTCCTCATCTAAGAGACATCATTACAATCATCACCATCATCATCCTTATAGGAGGGGTGAGTATTTTCCTGAGGAGTTCAAGAAGGTGAAGCCTCCTACATTTGGTGGACAGATGAAGAAGCGAAAATATGCAGAGGTATGGTTGCTTAGAATGAAGAAGATCTTCATATTTTATATCTACTCAGAGAATATGAAAGCTAATATCGCCACTTTCAGCTTAAATGGAAGGCATATATATAGTGGGAGGATTTGGAGAATGTCAATGGTATTCAGGAAGAAGACATGATATGGGATGAGTTCGAGAAACTATTCAAGAAGAAGTACTTATCAGAGAGTTACTATGATGATAGAGCTAAGGAATTTTATGAACTATAGATGGGTTCTATGATAGATGATGAGTACACTAGCAGATTCCTGGAGCTATCGAGGTATGTGCAATATCTGAAGGAGGAGAAGGCTAACATTAAGAGATTCATCTTGCATTGCTAGCAGCATATAGATATTAGATTAAGTTTGATGAGCCTATATTGTTAGAGGAATCCATCCGTAAATTGAAGCATTCTTATCAGTAGTCAAAGCGAAAAGCTCAGCCTAAACGTGACTTGAAAGGAAATGAGAAAGTCAAAGCAAAAATCTCAGCCTAAACATGACTTGGAAGGAAATGAGAAAATCAAAGGAAAATGTCCAACAAAGCCGAGAAGACCTAAAGATGTATATGAGAAAGAAAATGTTGCTCCTTACAAGACATTTAGTGCAATTGATAAGGGACATGTGTCACATCCTAGAGAGAACAAGACTAGAGGTCATAATAGAGCACCGTTGCAGTGTTAGATATGTGGAAAAGATCATCATAAGAAGGATTGTACATTTAAAGAGAGAGGTAGGCCTCAAATGTATAGTCCTCAAGAGGCATAGATAGTTAGCGATGTTGATCATAGCACTCCTAGAAGTTATGTGACTGTGGACAAAAGGAAGGCAGATCAGCAAGCATTTATCATTGAGATGGATAGTAAGCTTTTTGATCAAGTTATTTCTATTTTAATTGATCTTGGATCTAATTATAGTTATGTTAATCCAGTCCTGGTAGATAAGTGTGGCTTGAGAAAAGAGGTGCATGTAGAGTCTTGGTTGGTGCAATTGGCTATAGTTACAAAGAAGAGAGTTCATCATTGGGTAAGAGCTTGTGCATTTTAGTTGAATGGTATGCCTACAACAAGATATTTGAATGTACTACCATTGGGATTGTATAGTATGATCTTGGGTATGGATTGGCTATATCTCCACCAGGGAAAACTTTAAGGATGGAAATTAATATTAAACTTTAGAAATTTTGGTGAATCTTAGTAATCCCCAATATGCAAACTTTCAAATGTTAGGTGAAATTTTTGTAAAAATATTGAAATTTTCAATTATTTTTTATATAGTCTCTATAAAAAGTTTTCAATTTTTAAGGTAGAATAATTTGATAGTATAAAATTTAGCCGAATTATTTAAAAAAAATGGAAATTGATGAATCCTTTTTTGAAAAAAAACCATGGAAAATTAGCCCACTTGTGAATATTAGCCCATAAATTTTTCCCTTATCTCCACAGGACCAAAGTAGACTACTATGACATGGAAATTGAGCTCCTAGATGATAATGGAGAGAAGTGAATCTTGTAGGGGAAGAAGAAGAAACCTACCTCAATGAGGATGGTCATAGCTATGCAGGCTATGCGTGGTTGTAGGAAAGCATGTGTGATGTTTGTATTTCATATTTCCAGTGACAAAGGTAAGGATGTTGAGGATGCAGAGATCTTCAAGAGGTACCTTATACTGTAGCAGTTTTAGGATGTGTTTCCAGTAGATATTCCAAAGTTCCCTCCACATAGGGAAGTAGACTTTTCTATTAAGTTGGTACCACGGGCAACACCAACATCAAAGTCACCTTACATGATGAGTAGTACACAGTTAGTATAGTTGAAGTTGAAATTCAAGGAAATTCTTGATAAGGGATACATTAGACCAAGTGTATCGCCTTGGGGTGCACTAGTTTGGTTCCTGAAGAAGATGGATAGTGCTCTTAGATTGTGCATTGATTACAGGCAGTTGAACAAGTTGACGATCAAGAACAAGTATCCATTGTCAAGGATTGATGACTTGTTTGAATAGTGGAATGGAGTAGCATTTTTCTCAAAGATTGATCTGCGATCAAGATTTCATCAGGTACACATCAAAGAATAGGACATCTACACGACTGCTTTCAGGACTAGGTATGGGAATTCTGAGTTTTTTTTAGTTCCATTCGGTTTGACTAATGCTCCAACTACTTTTAAGTGTTTGATGAATAGTGTGTTGTGTCATTATCTAGACAGGTTTGTTATTGTATTCATTGATGACATATTGATATATTCTAAGAATAAGGAAGAGAATGCCAAGCATTTAGCAGTAGTTTTGAGATTTCTAAGAGAGCATTAGTTGTATACTAAGCTTAGCAAGTGTAGTTTCTTTAAAAAAAAGTACACTACTTGGTACATGTTGTTTCCAAAAATGGCATAGCAGGAGATTTGGAAATGATAAAGGATATCATGGAGTAGGTAGCTCCTATAAATGTGGAGGAAGTCATATCATTCATGGGCTTAGCACATTACCACATGAGGTTCATCGGGAAATTATCATGCATTTCATATCCTATTACATCGCTATAGAGGAAAGGTAAGAAGTTTGAATAAAAAGATGAGTGTGCAGCCAGTATTTTGAAGGTGAAGCAGTTGTTAACAAATGCTCCAGTGTTAGTTATTGTAGATCCTAGCAAAGAGTTTATAGTGTGTAGAACTACTTGTAAGAGAGCACCTGGTGGAGTCTTGATGCAGGGGGGGTAAGTGATATGATATGAGTCTAGGAAACTAAATGAGCACAAGCAAAACTATGTGACTCATGATCTTGAGTTGGTCATTATTATTCATCCATTAAAGATGTGGAGAAATTATTTTCTTTGCAGGAGGATTATGGTGATTAGCGATCACAGTGGGTTGAGATATTTGTTTGACCAACCAAATTTAAATTCTAGGCAAGCCAGATGGTTGGCTACAATCGGTGAGTTTTACTTTGAGATTATGTACATTAAGGGAAATGAGAAAATGGTTGTGGATGCTATCAGCAAGAAAGTAGAGTTGAACCATGTCGCAGAAGTGAGCTCATATGGGACATATTTACAAGATCATATGTTACAGGTAGGACATCAGGGTGACAAGTAGAGGGATCTTATGCATAGGTTATATGAGGGCATGGGTGGTCAGGATGTGGAATTTAATCTTACAGCAGATGGCTGGTGAGATTTAGGGACATGATCTATTCATGTCACCCAGGATATCAGAAGACGTTGATAACAGTTAAGAAGTTCTAGTACTAGCCAAATTTGAAGAACGAAGTCGCAGAGTTCATGACTAGATGTTTAGACTTTCGTTAGGTCAAAGGAGAGTGTAACCATCCAAGTGGGTTTCTTTAGCCTATTATGATTCCAAAGTGAAAATGGGAGGTCATTTAAATGGATTTAATTACATGTCTTCCAAGGACATCGAAGCATCATGATTTTATCATGGTTGTGGTAGACACGTTCAACAACATAGCACTTCATTTCAGTGAAGACTACTTATTCAGCTAGTGAGGTAGCACAGGTCTTCATCAGGGAGATTGTGAGATTACATGGTGTTCCAAAGAAGATTATGTCAGACAGGGGTTCCAAGTTCACTTCCAAGTTTTGGAAGGAGATGTTTGTAGGATTAGGGAAAGTGTTGGCCTTCAAAACAACTTATCATCCACGGATTGATGGCCGGACAGAGAGGTTCAACATGATATTGGAGGATATATTGAGGCTGTATGTCATGTATCGATAGAGGATATGGGGGGAGTACCTTCCATTAGTTGAGTTTTCATACAACAACGGTTATCAAGAGTCACTGAGGATGATTTTGTTTGAGGCATTGTATGGGTCGAGTTGTAACACTCCCATCATCTAGATTGATCCAGTGAACATGGTACTTATTGACCGGACATGTTGGCAAACATGTAACATGAAATGTAGGTTATAAAGAAGAATCTAAAAGCAACACGGGATAGGCAGAAAAGTCATGTAGAACAGCACAGGGGATTTAAGGAGTTCCAAGTTAGGAAGCATGTTTATTTGTCCACCAAGCCCAATAAGAGATCCTTGAGGATTGTATCATGTGCCAAGATGGAACCACGATATTTCAAGCCTTTTGACATCCTTGAGAGGGTTGGACCAGTGGCCTATAGACTTACACGGCCTCTGACACTAAATGTCCACAATGTTTTTCATGTTTCATTGCTTAAAAGTTATGTAAAGGATGTTGATCATGTTATTGATTCCTATGTGTTATAGGTGGAGAAAGAAGGAGAATTCCAGCCGAAACCCCAATGCATATTGCAGTAGAAAAATATTGTGCTCTGAAACAGAGCACTTGAGCAGTTTAAAGCGCAGAGGAAGCACTTTGGGCCTGATGAAGCTACATGGGAGATTGTATATCATATGTGGGCTAAGTATCCGTCATTGTTTTTCAATGAAGGAAAAGAGTCTTGGTATTTGTAGATATTTATGTATGGTTACTATTGTAAATATCATAGTGAGATAAGTTATAAAGCTCCAATAAGAGGTATGGTTGTTACATTGTCATGTTGTCATGATGATTTTGCTTTTGAGATGAATATTATTGTAAATAATGCAACGAGCTGGGTTATAAAGCTCCATAAGAAGTATGCTTTTTCTCTTTAGTGGTTGTTGGGTCTAGGTATGTTTTAACATGAAGGATGGTGTTCCCCTAAGGGGGGGATGGTTGTAACAACTCCGGGTTAAAATTTTATGTAATAAGAGTTAATAAAGGTAAATTAAGACCACGACCAAGGTACACTTATTCCAAGCTGAATGTTGGGAAAAATATCCTAGTGGGCATCACTTATTGTGTTTTATGGTTAAGGGAAATTGGAAAAGGAAATGGCTAAGGCTTTGGAAAGAAAAAGAGGCATTATTTGGCATTTTATTTATGAAAATAATGGAAATTGGGAGAAAAGGAAGATGAATGTTCACAGGTTGCATGTGAGCAGGAAAATGAAGGAAAATAATGGAAAATTGAAGAAAATAGAGGCCTTATTAATAAAGATGCTTCTGAGGATAAATTGGTACCTTTTTCTTAGTTGAGTTTTGGAATTAGATTCAGAGAGGATAAGAGAACCAAGAGGAGAGGGAAAGTAAGAAATAAAGCAAAGGAAAGCAAAGAAGAAAAGGACAAGGAAAGAAAAGGAAGGAAAGGGTCAAGCAGCTTCAACGTGAATACTTGCAGGTAACAAATTGCATGTGCGATTTCCTAGCTGGTTTTGACATGTATGGTATGTGCATGTTGGTATATGGTTCTTTTTCTATCGTTGGAATTGAATTTGTTGGGATTGACAGTGGATTTTAGCCTAGCCTATCCATTTTTGGATAGCTATGGTGTGATGGGATTGTTCTCAGTTTCAGATTTTGATTTCCAGATAGTTTTGGAATCTGGGTTGAGATGGACTCAGGAAAATTCTCAAAGGCCTAAGATTCCCTTTACTGGTAATGGTGACATACAAGGTAAAGCCTGAGGGTGGAGAGAAGAAAATTCCTCAAGGATGGTGAAGGAATTATTGGGCATCCAAGCTTGGTTTGGTTTCGTGATGTCTACCCTGGTTTAGGTCTGATCACAGTTTGGAGACAGTGGAGGTGGTTTAACCTCTCGATTCCCTTGGTTGTTTTTGGATTGGTTATGCCCATGAGATCCCACATTCATGATTGGAATATGGCATAGGGGTGATTGGCTAAAAGAAAGATATGTTTCAACCAATATATGGTCGAGTGGAACATGGAAGTCCCAAACCCAGTTGGTAATTGCATATGTTTAATAAAATATAAGCTATCTTGCTTTTGGTAAGGAAATGTAGTGGTTATTATATGGATTTAATTGTTTTTCTATTATAGTTATTTATCTCATTGTATGCTAGTTATAAGCATGGTTATATGATAGTTCTCGGTCATGGCTCTATTCATTTTTTTACTTGTAGTTGAATAAATAATGAATGCAAGAACTAATTTATGATATGACAACCAATGTGAGAAGGTAGAGACCCTTAGTGATAAACCTCAATTAAGTTTTCAGTCCCTTATGTTTCTACTTGCATTCCCGACCTATGGGTTGCATATCTACCAAGTTTTTTACAAAATGTTAGTCCTAGTTGGGGATGGTCATGTCAAGTCTTGGTTCTAGTTTTGGTTCGTAAGAATTGTCTTCGTGCCTTTTATGAGCTCCATAAGTTTCATGTATTTCTTGGTAGAGGCTTAGCCACAACCCTGGAAAGTGGCCTTAATTCTCGCATTTGTTGGAACAACACTGGTAGAAAAAGGGAACAATCACACTGATGCAGGCCTATGGGAGTGACTAGGAACCCATAGTCACATGAAGGCATTGGAAAGGGAGTGATTGGGGCTCAAGGTCAAGGAAAAAGTGATTTGTCTTGGGGGTTGGACAACTGGAGGGGTTGAATTACTCTTCGCGATCGTGTGGCACGTAAGGGAAGTCAAAAAGGTCTTCAGTTTTCAACTCCATGTCCTTAAGGTCACATAGGAGGTTGAGTCATATCATAGTGATCATCAGGTCATCTTTACCCCAGGCAAGCCAGTGAAAGTGGTTAAATGTGGGAGGAGGCCAAGTAACATTATTTGCTTCACTACTGCCTGCTAGAACTACTTTTGGGCTCTGCCAATTTTTCCTACCACATGCAATTGAAAAATCAAACCCTCTGTCTAGCAGCTCGATCTGATAAGCCATCTTTTGCATAAATCTAGAGATCGTGTTGCCAGACTCCCTCTGAAACTGGATTGTTTCTATGTTTCAGTTTTGGTCTTCCCGCTTGATCAAAATCACTCTGATACGATGTGAAGATTTCACTACTAAAATCCTATTACGGGAATTGGAATTATTTATTCTAACTAGAAATTAAATTAGCATTTTATTGGTATTAAAACAATGAAATAAACACATTGAATATTCACAAAGATACTACAATAAATAATAGCATTCAAAACTAAGAAAATAATAACATGCACACATTAAAATTGACACGCTTATTTTTGGACAAAAGTCACTCGAAAAACCTAACTTGGGAAAACTAATGCATCATGTGAGGGTTCTAATTATTAAGCACCAGTGAAATAATCTAAATACAATCTAGATGGAAATCCTGTAGCAAAAATACTAGAAAAAATTATCTGACGGAAAGTACCCTTACTCCACTCTCCAAGAAATCTTGGCATTATCTGACGGAAAGTACCCTTACTCTAGTCTCCAAGAAATCTTGGCATTATCTGACCTATGAAAATCCAGTCATCCAACTGGGCCTGCACAAGCTTTGCGTCACTCTAGTGTTGTTTTCCATATGTGTTGTGTGAATTGACTACCAATCTATTCATCTTTCCTTTTACTGATTGGGAAAACACTTCTCTAACCCTGTAGGAACTCTTCCCAACCTATCGAACTGAAATCGTCTTCTCCTCTAGAAAAATAAAACTACCCTTTTGGACCTTTTTCACTACCTTTGTGTATCCTCATAGAGGAAATCTCAACCTCTCTCCAAATTACCCACCAGATATGCAAAATCTTCCTCCAACTTCACTGTCCCCGCCCCTCTTAGTCTTTGTTTCCTTCTCTGGCTTGAACTCTTTTGGAAAATACTACTGCTCTCTAGCAAATTGAAATCTCCAAGGAAATCGATATTAAGTGTGTGTGTTCTCCATCTACCCATTGAATTATTCTTATAATATTTTATTGGACCTCCAACATCTAATATTAAAACTTATTCAAGGGATAAGATTATTTCTGATTCGATCTGTGTGAATTTCTAGATGATTCACTGCTAATCTCAATTAATAATAATTAATTAACTAGATTTCCTAAGGTTAGAGTTATGAAATATTAATAAATAGGCTAATAATCTAATTGAGGCACTTCCAGGTGGAATTTCTGGAAATTATTTCTAGGTTATGCATAACTCTTGTGTTTTAGCCTCTCCACAATGTTTCGAGACTAGAACACCTCCGATGCTACAAAAACTAACAATTGCAATCACATTTTTCGTGTACTAGGGCCCATTCAAACTATGCAACATGGTTACTCCTTGGAAACAAAAATAAACTTTGCGTCAAACTAGTGCTCTTGCTTGAAATTTGAGTAAAATTCTAGGCAGATAAGTTGAAAATACAAGTTGAAAAAGTAGTTTTTTATTTTTATTTCTTTATCCTTTAACTTTTACTCCAAAAATGGTGAATCATCCCCCATGTTTGACGTCATCATATTGAATCCTATTGGTTATTATAAATTTGATTTTTGTTATACAATTTTGTTTTGAGACCCATTTTTTACCTCAAAATTTATCTAATGATTGCACAATTATGTTCACTAGATGTTCAGAACTATAATCCATCCATTTATCTAGATCTTAAAAGAGTTCTTGTCAATTATTCCAAGATATTTGAGACTCCAAAATATCTTCCACCTAATCATGATCATGATCATGCTATTCACTTAATTCTAAGAAGCTTTCCTCCGAACATCAAACCTTACAAATTTCTCTATGCCCAAAAGAATGAAATTGAATGCATGGTTGCAAAAATGATAGAGGTAGGTAAAACTAAACCTAGCCAAAGTTCATTCTCTTCTCAAGTAGTATTGGTGAATAATAAGGATGGACCATGGCATACATGTTCGAATTATAAGGAGCTCAAAAAGAACACCATTAAAGATAAATACCACATTCCTATCATTAATTAATTATTGGATGAACTACATGGAGCAATTTACTTCATCAAGTCCGATATTTGCTCATGATATCAACAAATTAGAATGAACATAGAAGACATTCTGAAAAGAACATTTAGAACTCATGAAGGTCATTGTGACATTTTGGTCATGCCTTTTTGCCTTACCAATACTCCTTCCACATTCCAAGGTTTGATGACCTCCATTTTCAAACCCTTGCTTAGATAATTTGTGTTGGTATTTTTTCATGATATAGTAATCTACAGTAGGTCCTGAAAAGATAATTATTAACATTTTGAAAATGTGCTCAAACTACTTGAGAAGAAACAATTGTATGCAAAACCATCAAAATGTTTCTTTATCGTACAGGAAGTGGAATATTTGGTTCATATTGTATCTTATGAGGGCGTTAAGCTACCCTAAGAAAATTAAAGCCATAAAGGAATGGAAAATTCCCACAACCTTAAAACATTTTCAAGGGTTTCTTGGGTTGAGAGTGTATTATCATAGGTTTGTTAACAATTATGGTAAAATAGCAACACCACTAATAACATTACTGAAGAAAGTTGCATTTTTTTGGAAACTCGGGTTTTCAATGGCTCAACACATTTATAATAATAACCCGAAGATGCATGTATAAGTATCACATGGAAACCCAAAGATTATTGTAAGTAAAAAACATCCCAGTTTCACTATAATTGTTTGGAAAAAAATACTTTCTTGTCTTTGTACCCAATTAGCTCATAGTCATCTTATCATCCTCAATCTGATGGGAAAGCTGAGATAGGGAACTAATGTTTAGAAACATATCTTCATTTATTTATATCTTATAAGAAAACATAATGGGTCAAGTGGATACCTATGGTAGAATGGTGGTATAACACTTCCTTCCATACCGCAACAAAAATGACCCATTTACGATGCTTTATGGATATCATCTATTGTCCATCATATTGTCTTTAAGAGACAATTATAAGGTTCAAGCAATGGAAGATTGCATTGAGCATCAACAACAAGTTCTTAACATCTTAAAGTATAACCTAACTATAGTGCATAATCGAATGAAATAATAGGCATATCAACATCATAGTGAAATAAGTTTTGATGTGGGTGATTGGGTATTTTTACGACTGTAACTTTTCAAACAAATGTACCTCAAGCAAGCTAAGAAGGATAACATATTATCACCCAAGTAATATGGCCCTTATAACGTGTTGCAAAAGATTAGTACTGTGGCATACAAATTCGAGCTTCCGGCATCTTTGTGAGTACACCTAGTTTTCCATGTTTCATGCTTGACGAAGGTTATACGTGGCAAGCTCCCAATTCAAACCATATTTCCAAAAATTCATGAGGAAGGAAATATGATATTGGAGCCTCAATAAATAATGGAAATAATTATTCGATAACTATCGAATCAATCAATTTCAAAGTTTCTCATTAACTAGAAGAACTTACTGGTTGAAGATTCCACATGTAAGGACGAGAAATTCACACAGAAGCATCCAAAACTACTCAAGCATTGAGTAAAAAAATTTTTTAAGGAGAGGGTCATGTTACGTCCCTATAATACTAGTGTAGCCCCAATATTGTTATTGTTGTGCCCCATAGAAACCCACTATTGTTAATGTTGAGTCCTTAAATTATTTTTGTTATGTAGGCCCTAATTATATTTTGACCCTTTAGACTCCTATATATACCAAGGAAATCTTGTCATTGAATCATCCAGGAATTGTTCATTTATGTGATGTAAAAGGAATTTTCTCCCTTTTATTTTCAAGTCATTGAACTATATTTTTTATTTTTTTTGTGATTTGGTTACATAACACACCGAAATTCCTTTTCCCTTTAGGCCAGCAAATCTTTAACACAATTACTTACATCACTAGCCATTAAATCATGCATAAGAACTATGTAACCAATTACAATGATTAAGGGTGATTCTAAAGACTTTTAGTTTGAGTGGTTTTTTTTACATAGCCATCTGAAGCATTATAATAGATATTTTTCATTCTCCCTATCGAGCATAGATAATCACTACAACAAACCAATGTTAGTTAAACAAATCATGGAAATCATCGCAAACTCCAACTATATCTTTTCCCTTTTTTCTAGCAATGGATTCATAATGCCAACAATCATCTATTGATCCACTAGAAGCATTTGAGATGCTCCCCCTGAAAATGTGCCATCTCTTCATGATTCAAGAGAATGAACTTCAATGTTTTGAAAATTCTTCCCCTAAGAGAGTTACACTCCACAACTATTTCTCAAAATAAATTATTTCTTCCTACTTTCTCTTAAGGCTTCTTTTAAGGGAAGATATATAATGACAATAGACTACTCCAAAGGCCATTAATAACATACATGGAAGAGAATTTAACCCTCTTATATTCATGATTACCTTATGCATCCACTATAAAAATCACATGAGGACAAGATAAAAATGATATGCAATTCCTCAAACCTTATGAAGCTCCCCATAAGCTCTTTCACTCTCCTTTTATGCCTTTAGTGAATCTTGTGGAACTGGAAATAATTAGATGCGAGGTGTTGGATATCCTTTTCTTTACTATGCACATCTATCATATTTGGCTTCTCTTGAAGCTATCTTCTGTTGAGCATAGATCAAATATCTAATCCACCTGATTAAATTATATTTATGTGAGTCAATAGGTGAAGAATTAAGGAAAAAGTGTCCTTCTCTGAACTCCTTTGGAGCTCCACTAGTGCTAGCTCTTTATTTCTCATATTTTCTCTTTGATACCTCCTTTGTCTTCAATGGTTGGGGTATTCCTTTTGTAGGCTTTACCCTACCAGGTCTACAAATTAATTCCTTGTGGCCAATGTTTCCACACTTGAAGAGCTTATTATTTAACAACCTTTGTTTTCTTCCAAAATATTTACATCCCATTCCTATAAGTCCAAAATCATTGCAAGAAAAATAATACGCATAAAATAAACTTTGATACCTTGGCTTCTAATTCATTGGATCATGAGAATTTTTAAACCTTAGCTACATCTTTCCTCCTCTTGAATGTTGTTGCATGTTATGACCGTGATCTTCCATTCCTTACATCCACTAACCAGTGATTCTCTTCATTCACTTCCCTTGTTTTTGCTACTTTTAAGGCTTCCTTTGGCTTATGATATTATGATATTATGAACTTATGATCTTCTACAACATGTTTGTTCATTAAATTCTGCTTTTCTTTCTTGGAGCATGATTCTTCATCAAAGTCCAAACTAGTCATGGTGAGAGGGGATCGTTAACTGACAAAAATGTCATCTAAGATTCCAGTAATTTTCTCCAACTTCTGATATCAATATAGATAACTACTAACCTTTTCTTGATTACATCTCAAGGAGGCTAATTTAATTTCTAATTTCACAGAATAGGCCTCATGATCTCGTAGCTAATTTGTGAAAATTTCATTTCATCGTTGACTAGCTTGTGGTATCTATTTAGATCAATTATTGCCACATTATTTCTCTCATGACTGCTTTCAATGAGTCTAGATTTTGTACTACTATGAACGTAATGTTTTCTGCATTATTTTCTTTTGATCAAGAGTGTAGCAAGGTACAACCTTTTATGGATCCTACAACTTCTCTCCTCCATACAGGTTTTGTAGCTCATCCAATAACTCCTTTGTATTTTTACAATGCTTACTTTATAAATATCACGTTATCAAAGCCCCTTTAAAATGATCCTCCTTGCTTCTTCATCAAATTCATCCTTCACAACATACTTTAATGAAAGTCGAATATTCAAATCAAGGGTCAATACATATGCTTTAAATATCACCTCCCATAATGCATAATAAGGTATATGAAGAAAAGGAAATCCGTCAACTACAATCATCTTTGGTTACCCATTATCTACCTTCTAGCAGTGAAGCTACACTAGAAGTTATCAGATTCTAATATCAATTTTTGGTATCTAGGTCACTACTGAGAGGCGGGTTGAATCAATATTGATACAATTATTAAATATATTTACCTTTTAAAAATTCAATAGAATATATAAAAATAAAAACATGACATATCATATAAGAATCAAAATAATCATACACATTAAACACCAATATTTCTAGTTGAAACCCTCAAGGGAAGAAAAACCACCATACTGTTAGGTTTCTTCTCTTGTTTTATTAAATCTTCAATGAATTTATTTTACATCATTTAGTTGGTCCCTTCTAGATAGGAAGCCCCAACGACCTATACAACTATTTTCTAGCAAATTCAAATCAAGAATCCCCTACTCTGTGAACATATATTTTCTCACCAATATCATCTAGGGGGACACTACTCCCTATCTTGGAAAACCACCGCTTGTTGGAAGCCAAAACCTCCTCAATCAATTTGGGCTACCCTTTCATGTATTTTCAAAAGAGACCTCGTTAAAAATAAACAATCTCTACAACACTTCAACAACTCAAGCAAATACTCTGTCATGAACCACGCACAAAGTTCAACACTTAACCATATAACACATCCACAGAAACCTTGGTAGATTCTCTATTCACCACACATCATATAAGCATCAAAACATAATCAACTTTGTAACCAAATACATTGCAGCCAATGAAGAGTGAGAAGATGTAATAGGTGTCAGGTACTTGGAACTTGATCTTGGAAGAGCAAGGAGATTAGGCTACACTATATATGAATTTCTAGATATGCAAGCCATACATCAAGTCGTTCCAAGTAAAAAATCCGATATCTACGGGCTTGTTTGGCATCTTCTAATGAAACAAAGATGTCGTTTCTTGATGAAAATTGATTCTAAGAGTCTGCGCAAATTGATCCCCTGATGGTTCGATTCCTAAACCTGTCAGTTATTGATGAATGAAAATCTTCTATTCCTACCTTTATATAGCAATGGAGTTTGTAACTCAACAACCCCAAAGCTTTCAACACGTCAAGCACTAAATGAACATCATAAATTGGATTCACGCAACCAACCTTTCTTTCTATATCCCTCGGCTCCCAAGCATTTTAACTTCTCTTGAGCTCACACAGCAGAGACTAGAACCAATGGATTTTGAAAATACACACCTTAGATTGGTCTTTTAAATGGATCCTATTGACGGTGTTGGATGCCATCAACAACTAGGGGCTCTCCCTAATGTGAAGTCCCAATTAGACCTCACACCATTTGGGACAGGAGTCCCATCTGGTTTGTGGGCTCGACTACCAGCATGCATGTTTATGCTCTTTGTCGTCAAATAAAAGGTGTTAGAGTGAGGATAAGAACGAAATTCCTAGAAAATTAAATAAAGTCATCCCAATATTGACAACTGCAAAAAGAGGTACAAGAAAGTCACAACAAATATAAAAAGGAGTATGCCATGAGAAGGATCAATGAGCCAAACTCAATCATACATACATGAACAAGAACATGTCAGAGGTTAATTGCAAATTAGTTCACAATAGATCACCAACATGGTGAGAAATAAGTAAGCACCAATTCGAAAACAAATATATATGCACCAACTATGAAGCAGTCCATAACATATTACGTGTATGAATGCACACATACAAATGCAGTGAAAATATCCGACAACCAATACAACCACTATGAATAAGCCTGGGAACTAGTGCTAGAAATGAAGAACATCCTCATATTGTTGTTGAAAATACAAGTACATATGTTGCAATTCATCAAATCGCAATAGTGGAACATGGGATGCTCATGCCATTATCCATTACAAAACCCTAGCCTCACTTTAGCTCACCCTCCTAGCTTCCAAGAGCGAAGTGCATCTAGCTCTCAAGCATATATCAACTATTTAATCCTAGCCTTAACTCAAGTTCTAAAGTTACTCGACCACAATGAGCCATGAGGATCTACTTATAAAGATGAGGAGGGTGACCTTTCACCTCCTCCTATGACCTTTCATATATTGGCATGACTCTTGGACTTCCACACTTCTCTCTCAAGCCTATTTCCTATTACATACTCATAGCTATTAGCATCATGATGAAAAATATTTACATGGTGATAGAGGAGAAGACATTAGGAGAGTATTGAGGATTCTTAGAAACCCTAGAATCCTTGTTGTTATTGATGTCATGCCTTTGAATTTTTTGGGTGTTCGTGAAGCTTGTATGGAGACATCTTTCTTGCGAATGGAGACCCTGATTGCACAACATCTTGCAAGTAACCCTACCTCTCTCCACATAGGTTGACATTCTCATCCTCCTTTACCCTGCAAGAAAATAATAGTATTTATACACATTGGTAATCAAATAACAATAACATAAATGTAAAAATAATCACGAAGAACTGAAATCAGCTTTGGACCCCTGGATAGTCCTTTTCCGTGCTATGGAATGGTAAGAATAAGTGGCTTTGTAGTATCTTCTTGTAAATCCTCATATATATTTTCATCTATGGGATTTCTCTCATCCATAAGACAAGTGTTAAACATAGTTTCATTTCTCTAACTCACGCAGACATCTTCAATTTAATGGGATGCACTATATTAGCTTTCCTGAGGAGATCCATAAAAAATAACCCACTCGTCTATGCAGTAATTTCTTCAATGATATCATATCACTTGTGCATTCTTCATGAGTTTAATCATATCAAATCCAAACACTAACTTCTTCCTTGCTTCCACAAATCAATGTTGCATAATTGATGCTCTAGATTCGGGCTAGCAAGGAAAACTAATAGGGCCTAAGTGCATTAGGCACTATCTTTCTCTTGTAAATCTCTTGGAGGTGTCCTTAATAAGGTGTGGAGAGCGTTATTTCAATATAGACCATCGAACTTTCTGAAACTTGCTTTTAAGTGCAAATTATTGCTTCATACCTAGAGAAGAATGACGCATCCATGCTCGCAACAAAAGTGCATATGCATGGACCATCATCTCCAACCCTTTGAATAAAAAATATCACCATGGATTATAAAAGTGTCAACTACTTATTTTATTAATCAAGCGACCATCAGTTCCAACAACCAGGCTTTGCATTCATTTCCATTTTCAGTTTGACAATGTGATCAGGCTTGCATTTCTTGACATAGTCTAACCAGCAATGTTGGGTCGAAACACCAAAAGGAAACTCACACATTCTCCTTATAGTAGCATAAAGGTGCACATATTTCGTAAAACCTTCAACATGCTCAGTGGTATTGCGAAAGAAGGGCTCATTCGCACGCCATATGTTTCCACAATTTTTGGGAGTTTTTTATTTAAACAAATTTAGAAAATTTGTCACATCCCAGGAACTTATTACGGCATCCCTTCATATGACCTTTCTTCTCACATTCACGTGATTTTGACCTTCTAAATAAAATCTCGTGCCTCCTTTGTATATATTGTAAGCCCAAAAATTGTGCATAACACACATTTCCTAGTGTCAGATAGGTCACACTCTTGGAAAACAATGTAGGTCGTATTGTGAAGGCACAGAGAAGGTCGCAGGAAGAGAGAGAGATTCATGGAAGAAAATGCTACCTGTGGACACTTCAACAAGGAGAGCGATTTGTAGGGATGGCCTGGTCGCAAAAGATGGTTCGTCAAACTAGCCACTAATTCTTCGAAGTGCGATTCTGTGACTCAGTGACCCTGGGTCACATAGTTGCAGTGGAGGCCAGGTCACATTTTCTGGCTATATTTATAGAGCCTGAGACTGTGAGTTTGCGACCAAGATGACAACATTCCTCAAATGCAATGGAGGTCGCAAAATCACATGCTAGGCTAGGTCGCACTGAATTCCCAAATTTTGGGTTTTTCTCTGCGATTTTGTGACATGAACCAGTCGAGAGCTTCTTTATGCTGCGATCATCTACGATATTTGGGGAATGATGCCATCCTATGTAACTTTGCATACATCCCTTGCTAACGGGACAAAATGATGCCCATAAAAAATGCCTTCTATCTCCTTGCCCAATAAAATGCGATGACGTGCGGGTCTTACTATATCGTTTTGGCATGCTTCTCACAATAAAATTATACAAAAGTAAATATTGAAGATGCAAAATTATGATTTTATAATAGTTTTGAGCTAGGAACTACCCAATGTCATGCTCAGTGCGATGTGATGACTAGGCGTTATGCCACTTGAAGCCGCAACCTCCAAGCTAGTCTCCACAGAAATCTCGCTCTTCCATATGGCTCAAATATGAAGGGGATATATGGTGAAATTTTTTGATAGACTCCACACCAGAGTTGTACATGAGGGGAAAATGGTTTCTGAGGTGAACCCTAAAGAAATCTTAAACATCGTTCGGTGCAGCTACATTTCCCTTTAGTGCTCCTTCAGCCGTGCACGACCTTTAATGGTATCTTTGTGTGATCTTATAAGTTGTCCATGCGATTTTCTTTCTAGATTTGCCATGCATTTTTATCCTCTTTAAATCATTGTGTCCTTTTCTGTAGGGTGCATTCACCTATTTCTCATGTTAACTACCAAAATTCCCAGATGTTGCCTTATGTCATGTGGGCCTTTATAACAACCTTCCGTGCGTACAGATGTCATGAAGTTCTGGAAATAGCTGGCTTGTATATACATATACGTCCCACATATATTCTTTTGAGCCTAGATGTCCACCACGATGAATATTACTCAAGTGGCATTCCGTGGGTATTCGCATCAAGATAATCGTTGAATCCATCCTCCATGATTCATCCTTACGTGCTAGATTATGATGTACATTAGTCCAAAGGGTGCTTTATGGTGTTGGCAGGAAGGTGTTCCTTTTACTTGAGTCCTCCGTTAATTCAACACCGAATTAAATGCCTCCCCTCAGTCTAAACAACGCTGGGAAAATGCCTCCCACATGCCAAAACAAGATGAAAATCATCAGTTATGGAGTATTACGTTTATACGAAAACGCATAATAATGAGCGAAGTAATCAAGAATGTGGAATTAAATAGTCGTTGAATGGGTTGAAAAAGCACCCCTCAGATCAAACATTTGTCAATTTGGTTCTTCAACCCAATGTACATTATGGTACCTAGAGCTTCCTTAAATGTAATCTTCTCGCGGCTTTAACGATGCTTGGTGTCACGACGGAAGGCGGTAGTCTTTCAACCATGCTTGGCAAGGTGCGGCACCACCGAACATTTTCTTTTCACCAATACTTATGTTCGTGGACTACGCCTAACCACTTATCCTACTTAGTTTGTGTTTCACAACCAAGTATTATTAATGTTTCCTTTATACCAATGAACACCCATACACATTCATTATCAACAACAATTATAAACGAATAACACAATTGCATAGTATAAAGGGGGGGCAACTCCCTAAACAATGAGTCTGTCTAAATAATATATTATGCAACTTTACAAGTTTACAATGCTTTACAAGTATACTTGGAAACTCCAAGTTTCATACATAGCCAATTTTACATCGTCATCACACCTCCGTGTGATAGCCAAGATTTCTTTGCCCAAGTCGGGCGGGCCGCCCTCACACAAGCTGCCAACCGAACGTTGTCAATGGGTGGGCGAACTCACCCGAGTCACCCTTCGTTCACCTTCTCACGGTGGGTGGGCGACCTCACTCGAGTCACCAAGACACCGAGCGTTTGCCTTCACACGAAGGGCAGGCACTCATCCGCGCTGCCCAAGAACCCGTGCACAACTGCACAACCGGGCACCCACGCCTTCACCCGTGCACGTCTTCGTTCGATCGGCGGGTGATCCTCACCCTACACCGTTCACCCGATACACCTCCGTCCGTTAACTTGTGCAGCCTTGCCCATTCGGGTACACTCCAACTTGCACCTTGTATCTTATGTGAACTGCGCCTTTCTTCTTGATTGAAGGTTGAAGTGTGATGATCCAAATGAACCTCCACGCATACAATATATACGCTCCTCATGCAGTCGAGCCACTCCCTTTCCCGACCCTTACTAATCATCAACCAACGGTTTTGTTAACGTTTGTGGTTGGTCAGCCCATCGGCCAATGCCCTTAAACATAACTTCTCCATCGTCGGCTCCATATATGGATTGCCCATGCTCATCCATCAAATAAACACCTTCGCTCAACCTTTATGCGCACTATAACATGTGTCTCCTCAGGCACTTTAGTCGCAGCTTACCTTCGCTTATGTTTCCCAACTCGTTTGCTCACCAACCGAGTCGCTCTTCATGTCGGTGGGCGTGCCAAGGACTGCAGGTCCTTACATCCTCCTCCACCTGAAGTCGTTCCCATCCTCGACAACATACCATCCTGGTAGCCATCCACCAAGATCAACATCAACAACTGTCTCATCCTTGGTCCATGATATCAACTCCTCCACATACTGCAAACATCCGTGCAACATATGTAGAACTGTCATCTCCATCATGTGTCATCCCATCGTGTGAACTGTCCTCCTTGTCTGCCTGATGCCAACATCTCTCCATGCACTTCCGGACCCCATGTTTGAACTAGTTGGGTAGCTAATCCATCTGTCACGTTCAAGCCATGAGAGTGAACATCCATATGCCTTCACCAGTCTATCTCGGATTCTACCACATCCTTGACTCACCAAGAATGTCTCCCATGCTCAGGTCCATGGAAACTCCATCCCATCTGCAACATGTCATGATGCTTGATGCCAAACCATCCCTGCACCATCTGTCATACCTGCTCTACCTGTTTTAAGGACTCACTGCCCTTAGCAGCTAACAATGAGCCCCATCTTCTATGTCGTCTAAGAAGATGTAGAGGGAGTAGAGCCTGAAGGATCACCCTCACTAATCATCTCAATCCATCTGTCAGGATTTTATATCTCCATCCTCTGTAGATAAGTGACCTGATCCTCCTCTCGGACATTCGGCCTCACATAAGCCTCCTCATCATCATCATCAACCTCAACCACTTCTAGCCTTCTTGACAAATCCAAGATACTATCAGAAAGTGTTTTGATGAACAATGACTGCTCGATAAGCTTTGTCTCAACCATAGACAATAGCTTACTCATGTCTTCCATGCACTTTTCATGCTCCATTTGCATCATTGCCAACTTACAATCAGGCCTTGTCACACCAATGGGTACATCTTCCCTTCCATCGTAAATGTACAGCTTCTTCAAATGTGGAACAATCATAACATCGAATTGTTTCAAGAATTCCATCCCCAGTACAACTTCATAGTCATCAATCCGCACTATAGTGAAGTCGACTTTCTCGGTCCACTCACCTAGTGTTGTGTTCACTCTTTCAGCTACACCAAGAACACAATAAGGAGAAGAATTGACTGTCTTCATCTGTTCCTTCACCGATACAAATTTCAGCCTAATCCTTCTCGCAGTATCTTCACCCATGAAGTTGTGAGTAGCCCCACTATCGACCATAGTGAGTATATCAGCACTCCCGATCCTCATCCAAACATACTCCAAACTGTTCCTCTCAGGATCTCTCTGAGAGACCACCTTTGTAGCAGTAGCAGCACCAAGTATCTGCATCATCCCCATAGAAGCTTCATCATTCTTCGCATTAGACTATGCAATCGCAGCCACTTTCATTCTTGAAGGACAATTCTTCACCGTATGTGGTTCAGCACATATCCAACACTTCAAGGCTTTCTTCATCTTCGTCTTATCATCCGATTTCGAAGCATCATCCTTCTTCTTCTCTTTCGGCTTATCAAACTTCTTCTTTCTATCATCATAAGTCTCATCATAATGCTCCACCAACCTGTCCACAGCAGCAAAAGCTTCCTCAAGTGTTTTAATCTTCTACCTCTTCACTTCATTTTGTGCCCAAAGCTTCAATCCAATAATGAAGTTGAAAACCTTGTCCCTCTCCACCATGTCAGGAAATTCCAGGACCGCACCTGAAAACTCCCACTGATATGTCTATAGGTTCCCTATATGCTTTATGAACTTAATCTTCATCCATGCTTCCCACATTTCATCTTGAAGACTGAAATGGGTCTGCAAAGCCTTCTTCATCACATCCCACAAAGTAATGTCACCAGCACTGCCATTGGCAATCTGATCCATCCTCCTTTGCCACCACATCTTAGCATCCTCCATCAAGAACTGAGCAGCTACCTTCACCTTCGTCTCATCATTGGATAGACCCAAGCGTTCCAATTATTGCTCCATTTCCCATAGAAAGTTGCCAAGAGTCTTTGCACTCCTTGTACCATCATAAGGTTCTGGTTCCTTGACTTTCACATGAGGCACTCCTCCACTTGAGTTATGCCTCACGGCCTTCTTCAACACCGCGATCTCCTCTCTAGCTTCGTCAAGAGATTTCTGCAAGTCCACGATCTCTGCCAAGCCTCGGTCTCTTGCCTCTTCAATCTCCTTGACCCTTACTTCAAGTTGTGTACACATAAGATCAGTGTACTCATGTTGAGTCTGGAGTTCATCGAGCTCTTCCCTCATCTTCAAATTGGCCTCTTGATCCTTCTCAACCAAGTCCATCTTCTTAGTCCAGTGAGCCTCTAAGTCCTCCATCTTTTCTAACACTTTTCAATGAATACCATAGTAGCGTCCTTCGCATCGTGACTAGACCCAACCTGAGATTCAGCTGCCATTGCTAACAACTTCCTTCTTCTTTGCGATCTAGTTTCCACGATTCAACAGCTTCACCAAGTTGCTTATAACCATGAACCAACTCCTGTTCCACTTGTATGTGAAACAGCTTCCTTCACCTGCAAGTACCTACTTTCACTGTCACCAACTGTCAAGCTTCTTCAACCCTGAATCAGCTTCAATATTATCTGCACTTCGTCACGAGAAACCCTGCTCTAACACCAGCTCCAACCTGGCTCTGATACCAACTGTCACGACGCCAGGCCAATGGTAGTCTTTCAACCGCGGTTGGCAAGGTGCGGCACCACTAAACACTTTCTTTTCACCAATACTTATGTTCGTGGACTACGCCTAACCACTAATCCTACTTAGTTTGTGTTTCGCAACCAAGTATTATTAATTTTTCATTTATACCAATGAACACCCATATACATTCATTATCAACAGCAATTATAAATGAAGAACACAATTCTACAGTATAAAGGGAGGGGCAACTCCCTGAACAATGAGTCTACCCGAATAATATATTATGCCACTTTACAAGTTTACAATGCTTTACAAGTATACTTGGAAACTCCAAGTTTCGTACTTAGCCAATTTTACATCATCATCACACCTCTGTGTGATAGCCAAGATTTCCTTTCCCAAGTCAGGCAGGTGCACCCTCACACAAGTTCCCAACCAAACTTCACAACCGAACCTTGTCGACGGGCAGGCGACCTCACCTGAGTCACCCTTCGTTCACCTTCACATAGTGGGTGGGTGACCTCACCCGAGTCACCAAGACACCCAGGCGTTTGCCTTCACAGGACGAGCGGGCGCTCATCCGAGCTGCCTAAGAACGCGTGCACAACTGCACAACCGAGTGCCCACGCCTTCACCCGTGCACACCTTCGTTCGAATGGCAGGCACTCCTCTTCCTACACCGTTCACCTGATACACCTCTGTGCACTAACTCGTGCAGCCTTGCCCAAGACTTGGGTGCATTCGGCTACACTCCAACCTGCACCTTGTATCTTATGTGAACTACGCCTTTCTTCTTGATTGAAGGTCGAAGTGTGATGATCCAAATGAACCTCCACGCATAAAATATATGTGCTCATCGTGCAGTTGAGCCACTCCCTTGGCTGACCCTTACTAATCATCAACCAACGCTTTTGTTAACGTTTGTGGCTAGTCGGCCCATCGACCAATGCCGTCAAACATAACTTCTCCATTGTCGACTTCATATATGGATTGCCCACGCTCATCCATCGTATAAACACCTTTGCTCAACCTTTATGCACACTATAACATGTGTCTCCTTGCGCACTTTGGTCGCAACTTACCTTCGCTTATGTTTCCCAACTCGTTTGCTCACCAACCGAGTCGCTCTTCGTACTGGTGGGCATGCCAAGGATTGCAGGTCCTTACACTTGGTGCTCGCCATATGCTCCTGAGGAGCATAATACCCATTAACCATGTTATATGCATAAGTTCTGCAGGATCTTAGACGCTCTAAAATCCTATAATGTAATGCAGCATTAGTGTTGGAGAATCTAATCCCAACTACGTTAGGTGTCAAAACCATCCCTTTAAGTGTCCTAGTGCAATTTGAGTTAGTTGATTTTAAGTTGAGTTAAACTAGAGTCATTTATTAGGGATGTTTCCAATGTAACTTTATTTAACTGGTTTGTAATATTGAGCAGAGCAAACTCTCTGCTTCACATTTTGTTTCTTTTCAATTGTTGTCATGGTATCAGAGCTCAGCCTCTGTAAGACTCCTTTAGAGCAACAGAGAGAGAGGATTTTGCATAAGACTCAGAGAGAGCAGCAGAAGTGAAAGCACATTAATTGAGGGTTCCTTGAATTGATTTTAAATTGGCGCAGGTTGGTAGTGATGAAAAGTGAGTTACTGCACTAACGCTAGCTTTTAGTCTCAACAATGGCTTTAGCATGCAGAATAGCAACACCTGCAACTGCGTTATAGCTCACCAAAAAACTCAATGGTATCCGCTGGTGGTCATAGATCTACAGCAAAACGAGCCTCCGAAAAAATCAAAAGGCACGAGTCAAGAGTTTTCAAAAAGTCAATCTTCACAAATTGTAACAAAAGTACTTGGTACTATTTTGAAAATGCGTTAAATCGTACGAATGAATTTTTGTTAAACCTTATGATTTAAAAAGGAAGGTTGTAATAGGGGAGGGACGCCATTACCTGTGCGCCCTCCCCTCCACCTTGCCTACACCCACGTGAACCGCAGCTGGGATTGTATGACACGTGTCCGATGTGGACTGCCACGTGTTGGGCAGCGTGTCAAGGTTTCAAAACTTGTTTGGGCACCTTTCGTAGTGTTGTTTCCGCCTCATTTCCGTGATGTGTGGTTTGCCTCTTGCTTTTCTGTTCGGGTCCGGTTTTTGGGCAAAGCCCTCCGCCAACGATGGCGCGAGACGACTCCAGTACCTGCACGCTTTGTCCACCATGGTTACGCTGATGTCCGCCATTGTTTGTCGATACACATCCATGGTTGGAACAGGGTTTCTGTTGTTCTTGTGGTTTTTCGTCTGCAATTGTTGGTCATTCTGAACCACCGGTGGTTTAGGGTTTTCTTGGTGGTTGTTTAATTCACACTATTTGTTGTTTGGGGAGGAGCCATTACCAATTTCAGTCAGTTCGAGGTCGAAGGTTGCATTTACAAGTAATTGCAGGTTTTTGTGGCTCTTCTTTAGTTTTTTTGGTTTTTTTTGTTCTCCATGTGCTAATTTCCAACTTGTTGCAGGTGTGGCGAGCTCCGGAGAAGGTCTAGCGAAGGTGTGGCGAGCTCTGGACTTGGACATGGCTTCTATCCGGTAGGATTTTAATCCTACCAGCCATTTATTATGTGTTTTTCAACAAAAAACACCTTATTGGAATTTTTGTTAGCTTTGCACTTGGAGTTAATGGTAGGTTTTTGGTTTTGTAGGTTAGGGGTTTTGCTTTGAGGGTTTAGGGTTTTGCAGGTTAAGGGTTTATGGTTTTACAGGTTTCCTAATTTACTAATTTGTTTCCTGATTTGCCTTCCACTTTTCATCCTCTGAGCATTGGTCTCTATTTAAGTAGGCTTTTAGAGTTATGATGGTTTCCAAGTATTTTACACAGGTAAAGTTCACCTCAATTTTATTTTGTTCACCTCAGAACCTCTCCAGTGAGTTTTATTTTAGCAATCTCTATTTTGGGGGTCTTTAGGTTCTAATCTTTATCTTTCCAAGTGTTCTCTCAATAAGGGTTCATTTAGCAAGGCATGTTTCCTTTCCATTTTCGATCTCAGTTAGCATTCAGGTTTTTGTTCATTCTCTTCTACTATTTAAAGCAAAGACCCTCCATCTTACAGTGCTTTAAGATGGATTTTTTTTGAAAAATCATCCCTAGCTGGGAGGGTTATTACATGGAGGGTTATATGAATGTTGTTATAATATAAACGAGTTTTTATCATGAGGGTGAAAGATTTTCTTTCTTAGGATTTGAAATTAAGTGATTGAAATCCAGTGGAGTGGATAACACTTTATTGTGAATTCACGTATCTCGGTTAGCATTCAGGTTTTTGTTCATTCTCTTTTGCTATTTACAGGTTCTTTTGAATACAGATATATGAATTCTTGCACTTCTAGTCACAACTACGTTAATAACACTTCAAGATGGCGTGGGATTAAATTATATCTATAGTTATATACAACCTTACAACCTTATCAGCTTATGGAGTCAGGGTTATCATCTTATGGATGTGTTTGATAGTTAAGATATTTTACAGAAGTATGTGCTTGTAGGTAAGCTTACTTAGATCTAGGTTATTCTTTCAAACTTGAAAAACTGCTTACAGTGGCCTGCTTTCTATCATCCTTCTTGATTGCAATGAATAATTAGATCTGAAGCATATTGCTACTGTGACTTAATAAATACGATAAGACAATAATAATAAGCCTAAGACCATTGCACATTGACCATAAGAGGCTAATAAAGTCATATGTTTTTCTGTTGGTGACTTTCCAAGTGTTTTTCTAAGGTTTGGTATATGTTTTCTAATATCTGAAATATGCTTTTCGAGATCTGGTGTACTTGTTTCAGTAGGAAGAAGTCAATTTGCTAAGGTTTAATATCCATAAGAAATCACTTATCAGTCTTGGGAGCATCATTTTGAAGCTAATGGTGAAGTATTAAGTGATTTATTTTGTGAAATATTGTTCATCTTTGCAGTAGAAAAAGAAGCCCCAAGACATAATATGAATTGACATAACAATTTCAAAAGGGGAATAAGTATCTAAGTTATCATTATAGCATCTTTTGTGGATTGATATCATCTCTCTTAAATAATTCAGAGGTTGGTGTGTTTTTTGAGCCATTGGTTTCAGGTCTAACTATTATGTTTGCATCCATTGCGTGGCAAACTTCATTGGTTTCTCCTTTTGTCTTTCTTATTTGAGCATTGCATGTTTGCATCTCATCTCATTGCAAAACATTACATTGACATTCTGATTTGTATTTTTCATATAACACAACATGTTCTAGCTACTCTTCGGGAATATTAACTCTTGCATAATATATCCTTCCTATACTTCTCATCGTTCCTTACAAAATTGTTACATTATTAAAGTACAAAAGGAATCTTATAGAAGTCATATCTAAAATTAACATAAAGGTGACTTTTGTGCATGGCTTTTAGTTTCTAAATTAACTACTTTCAGTTGAGGGTTGCTAGAATTTACTTTTCCTTCCACACCATTGTCTTGTAGATATGCTTGTGGATGTGAATGAACTTAGTAAGCATGTCGATTAGTGATTTTGAGATTGTTGGGATGTGGATGATTGCTTCAGCTTTCCTCATCATTTGAAAAAATTGATAGATCCCAAGTAGTTCAGTAGGTATTTGTCCTCTTTAATATGTCGTTTGTCAGGGAAGAGGTCAAATTATAGTAAGGGACCTAGCAGGATATGAGACATGGAACCTAACTGGATGGTTTCTTCTTGTTGATGATTACTTCCTCATCATCTAAAAGAAATACTAGATCCGAAGCATTTCAGGCATCATCCTACTCTCAGGCATCGTCACCCCTAGCTTTTCAGTTTCCCTTGATGTTGTTGCAATGTACCATGGCACTATCCATGTGTATGAAGTATCACATCCACATATCCTCCCTCTCTTTCTCTTAGCTCTATATGGTGAATTTATTATGCCATGTCCTTCCTCAAAGCAATAAAACAACCTAGGTTAAAGCATTTCTTCCAATGTGATAAATAATCTTTCAATGTTAATAATCAATTTTTTATAAACATTTGTGCTTAGCTCACAAAGAAAACTGCTTTACAACCAACCAAGTTATTGTTGGATTTTCAATGTAGTGAATGCATAGAACCATAATGTGGGTGGCGTTTCAAAGCAATAAAACAACCTAGGTTGTAAGCAAAAATGTTTCTGTGATAGGAAAAAGACACAATCCATCCAAAATCCACATCATAATGTGGTTACAACCAAAAACATATGACACCCCTATTCTTTATGACCCTGAGAATCTTGTAAGATTTCTACATTATAATAGACTATAGATGTTCCTTCTAAAATGGATTTTGGCTACAATGTCGCACACATTACAAAATAAAACAACCTAGGTTGTAAGCCAAAATGTTTCTATGACAAGAAAAAGATACAATCCATCCAAAATCCACATCATAATGTGGTTACAACCAAAAACATATGACACCCCTATTCTTTATGGCCCTGAGAATCTTGAGTGCCAAAACTCCCTGAGTTACCTTCTTGAGCCAGGTAGGTTGGCCTACCCATCAAGGGTTGGTTAGGAAATGGTTGATTGCTGCCATATGATTGACTCCAATTTACAGCTTCCAGCCATGGAGGTATTGAGTACCCATACCTCATATTTGCACTACTGGCCCCTGCATTAAGTGGAGGTGTGTAATGATCATACATAGAATTGACACCAACTCTGGTAGGAATAAGGCAAGTGGGTAAGCCCTTAGATTGATATTGAGGCACTTGAATGTTTATGAGATCTTGGAATAATGGTGTGTTATCTGTAATGGAGTCCAATGAGTTTGAAATAATCCTGGTTTCATCAGCTATTCTTGTATCATTGTCAACCATATTGATCATCCCTTGTTCCTTTTCAAGCATTTGTTGTGCCTTTCTTTTTTCCTTTTCCTGTCTTACCATTTCTTTTTGTTGGTCCTTAACTTGCCTTGCTTTATCTCTTTCAATCCTTTCATATGCTCGATGTTGCGTTGCAACAATCCTTGCTACCTTCTTCTCCTTGACTAGATCCTTCTTTTTCTGTTTTAATTCTTGCATTTTAAATTTCTTTTTTTCAGACTCAACTTACAGGTTTATATAGTCCTCTGAGGTGAGTAACTGTGAACTTCGGCCCAGACGAAGACTACCTGGTGCACCTTGCTTTTTTTCATTAATACTCTTTCTACTGGTAGCTTTAGGAACCGACCAAGTGTCTTCTCCACCCCTCCCACCTACATGTCATTGCTTGGTACTTACCTTTCAGTATCTGATGGAACTGATTGAACTATATCATTATCTTCATTTGATGCCTCATTATGTGCTTCATCTTCTTCCATTGATCTATTGTCCACAAACAAATGAACAATTTCACTGTTCAATTCTGCTAGTTGTGAGGGCATGTTCATGCTTTCTTCATTGGTTGCTAAGACACTATGTGCATTCATATTAATCATTGCTTTTACTAGCCACGAAGATGGGGTTACCTGGCTTGGCAATGTCAATTGGTCATTGTCAATTGCATGTTCAACAATTTCATTAACAATATTAGCAACAGGAGTTTCATGTTCTTGAGTTAGTGGAATTATCTCCATGTTACTGCAAATTTGTTCATGGTTATATTGTGTTTCACATACAGTTTCATCATCTTCAGCATATAAGTATCCTTGAGATAGGGAAATCATATTACCAGCTGCAACAACATCATCTTGGTCATCTACTTCTTGCACTTCAACACCTATTTGGGCACTCACTTCTTCCTGACAATTCACATGAAACGCTTGGCTACAACCAGTATCATGCATAAGAGAATCATAGTTCAGTGGAAAAATTCCTGTCCTCCTAAAGCCAGCCTTGATATTTGATGGTGTCAAAGCCCTTTTAAAAGCTTTACTTGCAAGCTCTGCTAGCTCGAACCTTTTCACCTCAACCCCTGGATTCTTTGCCATCCATGCAGTGCGCTCTGACCTGAAATAGTTCTTGAAAGGGTCAAACACACTAACATCAAGGGGTTGCAGTTTGTGAGTGGTATGAGTAGGAAATGTCAACAGTCGATGCCTAAATTGTTTGCTTCCTCAATTGTTTGTACATCCATGTGGCTCCCATGGCCATCTAATATCAATAGGTGTTTGTTGTTAGGTAAGACGCCACCTGGTACCGATGCAGCAAAGTGAAAAAGCCAACTTAAAAATAGTTCTTTAATCATCCATGCATGGGGATGTGCAGCCATGCATGCACCTGGTTCACAATTCTGTATATAGTTTTTCAGTTGATTTTTACTTTTGAATAGATAAAATCCTAGGATTGAAGTACCAATTTCATTGACACAACATAAAATAGTTATCCACTCCTTACCCTTAGGCAAAATCTTTGGCACATTTTGGCTCCCTCTCTTGGCAATTACCTGCATGCCACAATTGCTCCCTGTCTGTAAACCTGTTTCATCACAATTCCATATATGGTCTGCTCCATAAGAATGTTTATCATAAGCACTAGAAAGTGTGTCATAGAACTTTTGCACAACTGCAGGGGGAAAATTTAATGCTATGTCTCTGTCAAGGCCCTCAGCCGTACACAATACAAGTTCTAGATGCCTTTTTTTAAACCCCAAACCACCATGATTTACCAGGAAACCCATCTTTGAATGGGTTTGGCCTCCCTTGATAGATTTGAGCAATTGTGGATTTGAGTTGTATCAACTCTAGCCCATGTCCCAATTGGGCCATCTCTTTACACCACTCAACCACCTCAGCCTCGTCCTCCTCAGTCATAACTATAAGAGGCCTTCTACATTTTGTATGAGTCAATCCATTTATCCAATAATGTATTGATGAGGGAGGAATACTATGTTTTTCTGCAGATGCCCAAACTGAGTATCCATTAAACTCTATTTCATCAATTGCAACTAACATTTGTTCTTTTGTCCATCCTCTTATAGCACTGATATTTTTAGTTGAACTTGCCCCTTGCACTGTTGTTGACGGTGGTTCTGTGGCTAATGGTGTGTTAACATCAGCTGCCGTCACATGGTCATCCTCAACAATGTTCCCTAGGGCATTGTTGACATTGACATCAGTTGTTATGTCCTCATGAGACGATGTGCATCACAGCTGTGCACCCCTTGTCACTCTCCTACCACTTCTCCTTGTACGAGCAGCATAACTTCCTTTTGACATAGATGCAACAACATGTAAAATTATTGCATGCATTTAGACATTATAATATTTGTAAATTATGCTTTCATACAAGGCAAAAATACTCCTGCTTTATTACAGGAAATTATCAACATGTATGTTAGTATCCTTGAAAAATCAAATATACAGAATCATTTTGTTGTATGTCTTCAAAATTATCAGTGATTTTTGTTTTGATAACTTGTCTTTACACTTAAAATACCATGACTGTATTGATTGGTTTCGTTATGCAATTCCCAACAGAGCTCTTGTTCGGCTTGACTACTTAAAATATTGTTTTGTTGTTTTGTTGTTTTCTGTAAGGATGCACTTCTCCAGAAATGGATCTCTGGCTATCAAGGAGTTATCATTGGCCAAACCAAGAATGGTATTTAATTTGACCAAGGCTCCAACTCGAGACCCCCTTGAGCACTCTTGATCACAACTTTACCACCATAACAAATTTTTTCCTCATGTCACTTACAGTTGAAGTTTATAGTCATGTAAACATTCATTTCAACTACAACTCTTATTTGCATCCTGTCTACATATATAAGAGGTTGGTTGTGCCTTCTTTGTGGTCCTTCATTCTGATAGGTTTACCCTTGAGTACAACAACCTTCCAATAGGGCCCTTCCACTGCTTCTTGTTTATGCTACCATTAGTCTTGATGATGTTTATTGCTAGCCTCATACAAGGTTCTCAGTTACAGAAATGAGTCCCGAGATTTTCCTGGTAACTTCAATTTTATTTTCTTGATCGACATATTTATGGGATCTTGCTAAGTAGTAGTCATTTGATTATGCTTTTCAAGTAATCTCTCTTAGGAATTGAAGGAGGGATAGACCTATAACTATCAATGAATGGAATGAATGAAGCACATCTATGTTTTGTACACTATTATCACAGGATGGATGGAAGGAGGGAGATACTATCACTATAAATGAATGAGGGACATACGAATGGTCACACAACTACAGAGTGGGGATTGATTCTGACGCCCTCTCGAACAAATGAGAGGATACATTGTTGGTGGCCACAACTCCTATGAGTGGAGGTCCATATCTTTGTGCTAGGATACTAATTTATATGAAAGGAATGCATTTCATAGTGATAGCCCAGGTGATAGTTGCATCTGATGTGGTGAGGGGCCTCGATTCTTATTGATTCCGATCATTCATAGTACTGATCATAGATTCTGATGACTAGTGCCTCGGGATGGATCATCATTATAAATGTTGTTCTGGGGACTCTATTTTGAATTAGAACATAGTAATGTACCTCAATTATAGCAAGGAAATACTTACACCACTAATTTTACTTTACCCATAATGTAAAAGTCAATTCACATACCTTAAGCAACTTATGCATACAACAATATTTTCCTTATAGTATTTTTTCGTCTGATCCTTCTAGTTATATGTCAGCTCTTCTTCAGTAGTATTCATTTTATTATGCTTTTCAATAAAATCTATCCGGGCACATCAATACGTCTATATGTCTGAACATAGAAATAGAAATAGGTGAATTGTGAAATAGAATTGTAGGCTATGTGTTTATTTTCATGAAAGTGAAACTAAATCTGTAAGAAGGTGAATTATGAAATAGAACGTAGGCTGTGTGTTGATTTTCATGAAAGTGAAACTGAATCTGTAAGAACTAAAACTGTAAGAACTCTGATAAATGAAAACAGAACTGTAAGAAAAATGTGTTGTAATTGATATAACTAACCTGGATATACTGGCAACTGTTTTGTGATGTTCTGTCTTCAAGGTTGCTGAATATTTTGAAAGCATAACATGCAACTTCAACAGTGGTTGAACTTCTTTTATAGTTTTTGGCACTTGAATTTAATTGGTGGACATGGATGGACATGGATTGCAATGGCTTCATTTTGAATGTGTGGTCTGGATTTAATTTGATGTGATATAATGGTTAGGAATTTGTTATTTGTTGATCCATGTGCTTTGATTTGTTTTAATGAGAAATAGAGTGAGTTGGGTGTCATTTATTGCAGTTATTGGGTTGGGTGTCATTTATTGAACAAAGTGGGTTTAAATGTTATTGGATTAGGTGCAATTTATTGAACATAGGGGGTTTAGTTGTTGAACAACACATCAGTTATGGCTGACATACATTCCCTTTTATTATGTGCAAGTATGGATATTTATTTGGGATACAAAGCTTCAGTTCTGATGAGTGGGGGTTGAAGTGACTACTACTTTGTACTTCTGGAATAGACCATTTTAGAAGCATTTATGGTTTTATCCATTTTCTAGTTGGGTCAATATGGTTTGCACTCTTAAGTATTAAGGTACTATTTATGGACAGTTGTTGGCCCAGTCAATGTATTGGGAAATTTTGGACATAAATTAATACTTATTTATACTTAATGTTATTTATCTTTGTTTATTGGTTGCAAAAGTCTCAATTTCTGGTGGTTTGGTGGGACCAGTACTATATCAATTATTGGTCCTTGCACAACATAAGGAATCTCTCCCCTACCTAAAATGAGTATTGAAAAGGGATTTTAAAGAGTACCAAAAGGATTTTAAGAAAAGGAGGTGCATGTATTGTTTAAAAAGGGGCTTGTGCATATTTTTTTTTAAAAAGGGATTTGTTTATAGTTTCTTTTTCAAAAAATTATCAATAGATATTCAAATGGGTTGTGAAAGCATTTAAAAAATATATTTGTAAGAGTTTTTTGAGAAAGAATTGCATTGAGAAAGTATTGTATTTGTAAGTAATTTGTAGATCTATTTTTTCTGAAGTTGTGTAGTAGAGAAGTTTGTCGCTGTGTTTGAAGTTTGATTTCTTTGTTGAGTCACATTTCGTCAGTGATCAAATGGGAAAGGCTAAGAGGCTAAGAAAGTCAAAATGACAACACAAGATGTTTGAGATCTTCTTAGATCTAGTAATGAAGAGGAAAAAGGATGCCTTTGCATTGAAATTCATAAAACAATATGTCAATGACAACATTCTTCCCCTAATTTCAGAAGCCAAAACAACCAATGAGGCTTGGAATACTCTTGAGAAATTTTTTGGTGCAAGGGGGAGCACCAAAGTTGAAGATGAAGGTGGATCTACATCAATAGATCTACATCGAGATGAATGGATTGTTTAAACCCACTATGCTCAATTACACGTGGATGATGTTTGTGAAGAAGTCGCAGAAGCAAGAGAGAAGGAGCACATAGATGCTCATAAAACCCACTATGCACAACTACAAGTGGATGAAAACTTGGTGATTCCAACAACAAAACTTGTTGATGACAATTTGGTGAATCTAGCAACAGATCTTGCTGATGAAAGTTTGGTGAATCCAACAACAATGTTTGTTGAGGACAATGAAGCTTCCATTGGAGTAGTCAATACTATGGTGAATCCAACAATTAATATTGCTGATGTAAAATTTGATGAGGAATTGTTGTCTAATGATGAATGGTTGCAGGTGATGCAACAAAAATAACATATTGACATGATGTTATTTGGTGAGATGGTGGAAGAATACTTGTTTCCAGCAACACAGGTTATTAAAGAAGTTGAAGAGAGAGAGACAAAAACAAAGGAAGAGGCAAAGAAGGAAGCCCATAAAGAGAAAACAAAGACAGATGTAGAAGCAGAGCTGGAAGTGCAACAGAAGGAAGATCTCATTACAGAGCAGAAGAAATGGAACCAATGTGGTTTTGTAAATATTTTTAATTCTAACATTGATCTCCGAGTGCATGTACAGAGAATGATTTTCAAGAACAGTTAAATTTTCTTGAAGCATGGCTGGCAACACCATGCCTTGATGAAGTCTACATAGAAGATGCAGAAATGAATGTTGAAGACAACATTGATGAAGAACAAATTAATGAAATTTTTAGGTATTGGAGTCTTGAAGAAATATTATTTTATTATAATCTTATGTTGCAGCAGATTGATGATGAAAAGAACACTACAGAAGATAATATGTGGCAGCAACCCACATACAAGTCAGTTTTTGAAGAAGTCTAGGGTATGCTTAGAAAGCCTAGAAGAATGGAAGACCTGCACCAGCAAATGAAGAAACTGAGGTTTGAAGGATACAACAAAGATAAAAAGTTGAAACAATTTAGAGGCTATAGGATCTAGAAAAAGAGAAGAAGAAAAGTTGAAGTCAATTTTTAAATTGTAAACCTAGCTGAGACAAAGACTAGCAGGTATCTTAATTGAATTTTTTATGTGGTTGTAATTAAGGGGGAGTGTTGGAGAATCTAATCCCAACCACCTGTTAGGTGTCAAAACCGTCCCTCCAAGTGTCCCAGTTCAATTTGAGTTAGTTGAGTTTAAGTCGAGTTTAACTCGAGTCATTTATTAGTGATGTTTCCAATGTAACCTTATATAATTGGTTTGTAATATTGAGCAGAGCAAGTCCTCTGCTCCAAATTTTGTTTCTCGTCAATTCTTGTCAGTTAGCATTACTACCGTAGGGTTTTGTTTTGTCGATCTAGTTATACACTCCCATGCATCCCATCCATCAAATACTTCCAAACTTATCCTACAGTATATTATCCACAATATAAGGTTGACTCAAATGATTGAAGTCCTAAATACCATTCATTTTAGGCTCTTCCTGACTAAGAGGATTTGAAGGTCGAAATTTTCCCATGAGACCAGTTACTACATGTTCTAGGAGTTCCAAAATTTTGAAATATTTCTCCATTTTTTCCAGTTGTGCTTTCCACCTGGCATAATTATCTTTCAACATTTCCTCTTAGTTATAAGTAGGAAATCTCCAGTTCTTCCCATTCTTATCAAAATAGTCTAGTGGTGCACAAGTGGACATGTTCATCTGAAATAGATTTGGATGTCTACCCATGTATCCACACCATGTCGATCCATCCAATGAGAATATCTCCTTTCCAAACGATTTTGTTGTTTCTAACATATTCTGCAGCTCCTGAAAGTTGCAAATGTAGATGGAATTGAACACAAAAATATTCTTAGGAATTGCTAGTTTTATAACCATGGTGGCTTCATAATCTACATCCTTCAAGTCAAGGTTGTCTCTAGATTTATCTGTCTCTTGATTTATCTCTTCAGGTATCTTTTGTGATGGAGCTTATACCTTCAAATATAATGGGTGCATGGAAAACACATAAATATATTTGTATGGGTAGGAATCCCACCACATCGTATGAATAGAAGTATCATTTACTAGAAGAAACTAAAATAAATGAAGACCAAATTTGACACACAAGTTGAGAATTACTTCAAATCAGGAAATTCACCCACTCCAATGTCTTCATTTGTTCTAGGAGAAAAATTGGAATTGCAACTCCTGCACGACGCCAGGGTGTTTCCCTCAAGTTTCCATCTAATACAAAAATCATTGTAGCCATTCTCCCTAAAACAAAATCCCAGCTAAGCTCTCTATTAGGACAAACTTCGGGAATGATCCTTGTTCCCTCTTACTTAAGGACATACTTATATCTAATTGGAAAGTCCTCACTTCTTATTGTACAATCTACCTTCCAATAAGCATCTCCAAAATAAGAGAGTATAACAGCTTCTTCTAGCTCCCAATTTACTAATGTGATTGCATGAACGGTTAAGTACATAGTTTTCTCCCTTTCCAATCATGGGCAACAAATTTTGAAGTGAAAAACATTAGAATCTTGTACATTGAAATCCTCTGTAGACAAATGGTCTTCTTCAATATTTATTTTGGTATCCTAAATGTTTTCTTCATTCTCAAATTGGTGAAATATGGCTTTCTAAAAGGCACTTCTAGAAAGGAAGGATTTTGGGGCTGAGCCATCCTTCATTCTTCCAAGATTTGAGTGGTGTTGTGCCAAGGTTTATATTAATACAAGTGTTTCATCATTTAATGCATATCCATGTCGCCTTCAATTCATTTCATGAAAGAGGGAAGTAAAAGAAAATTAGTTTATATTAGTGGTAATTTTCATGTGAGGACATGGAAAGAAAACACAGAATAACAAGTAATTCACTCAAGGAGTGTAAAAAATATATTGTCTCAATTAAAATGTTGTGAATTAATCTGGTTGAGCACAACATGCTTTAACTCATAAACCAATTCAAAGCTCAGGTATGCCAATGGGCCTATTTATTATAAGTGACTTCGATATTTCACAATGCCCAAGGTGATGATGCACTTATAGAGCGAGTTCCTTGAAACACTCGTGACCATGCATTTTGAGGGTGGGGATTAATGCAAAGAAATGTTGGCTTATTAATTATGTCGATCTAGGGCTTCAAAGATGCATGGGAAATATAGAATTCTTACAAACCCTCGTGCACATGTTGAGATGGGGAACCAATCATGAACCTAGGGGAATATGACATACAATGATTTTTACCATGATGCCATGCAGTGTCAATGAGAATGCACCCTCAAAGGTATATGAATTAGGTTAAATCATGAGGGGAACCTTCATTTTGAAAATATAGGGTTTCTCCCAAACCCTAATATGGTCAATCATAAGGAAAGAAAAATTAAAGTCTTGCTCGTCCACAGATAATGCCTCCACTGGTTTCTATTCATATTGTGGAGAGATAAGTTTCGAAGTCACATGAGACTCTTAATACATAATTGAAGCGACAAACCTTCGAAACCCTAATGCAATCATAAGGTCAATATTTGAGATAAAAACATGATGTGTGGATACAATGTGTAAAGTGTGAGTGGGTACATCAGTAGGCTTTGAGAGGAAGGGTTGCGGGGAGAGCAACCAATTGAAAACCTTATTAAAACCCTAATATCCTTAGGTGAGGAGAGGGGGACCCAAAATTTTGGATATGCCCAATTTTTTTGTCTATTGTTGTAGTGGCCACAAGAGATCCATACTTACCATACCTCTTTTGCACCTAGAGCTCTAACCAAGCTACATATGCAAGGTCCATACCAGATTTCCTTTCCTACTCAACTCATTTTCTAGTTTGGGAATTCGTTAGGACATGATTTTGTGAAGGGCCCACCCATTCTTAAGCCCAAATCTCCTCCTTACTACATCCCACTCTAATCTAGGGATCTACTCAATAGTTTCCTTGTGCATGTTTTAATTCGATTGAATGTAGATTCTGTCAATTGATAGACTTTGTGATGGAAGTATTCATTGCCCTATTCATCAATGAATTTTAACTAAACTCAATTTTAGTCCTGCTATGTGGCTCTTTCCCTTCTTTTCCATCGTACCACCTACTCACCTTCACTTCCTATGCTCGTTTACGAGTCTTCTCTTAACTCCTTTATGTAATCTCTCCCTCTTATTTGGGAACCCCAACTTGTGAAAACAACAAAGTAACTACAGAAATTAGCAAGATTTTGCATATGTAAATAAACATAATACAAGTTTGAAACACACAAGAAACTTAGATTCAAAACTGAACATCATTTCTTATCATGATCTCTCAAGGCCTAAGCGCCTCCTTAACCTAATCTACATTATATTATCTAGCTAACTAGACATACTCGCAAGTTTCCTATATAATAAAAAGAAAATGAACCCTAGCAAAATACAAGGAATCAAGTACTATTTCCATGAAACTCCTTCTAGGGGCTTCAAGGTAATATTTACAATTAAAAAATTAGAGGAAATTGTGTCGTCTTTCCATGATAGTCTTGATGCACCTTCTAAAGGCTTCCAGATATCAAATTTCATTTTGGGAGGGGTCTATGCTCCTACATCAATCTCCTACTATAGAATGTCTTTGTGATCTCCAAATCATGTGCCATCATTTTTGCATCTCATTCATTTCCAATCTCAATCCCCTTTCTCTTCCTATATCATTGAGCTTCTTCACATACTTAGTAGTTCTTTACAACCAAGCCTCCATAAAACACCTCATAAAGCTCTCTTCTCTAGCTCAACCTTTTGGTATAAGAGCTTCACCTCCTATCTAACCTCTTGAGCTTCCTCTTCTTTGCTGGTTCTTGCACACTACTCAAATTTCTCAAGAACTTCTCCTATTCTCTTCTTCCCCAACCTACAGGAAATATTTTCCTTCTTTGATACCACTTAATCAAAATCGATTATAGGCATCAGTTTAAATTGAACCACTGATGGTTTGATTCTGGAACTTATGTGTTATGGGTCCATAAAATTTGGTAATTACTTCCTTTTTGCAACAATGAATCTCCTAACTCTAGAAACTATAAGGTTTCAACATTTCCGGAAATAGTTGAACAACATACATAGGATTCATGCACCCAACCTTTCTTCTACAACCCTAGGATCCCAAGCATTTAAACATCTCTTGACCTCACATGATCGGACTTGAATTAGTGGCTTAGGCTAGAAACAATCACCTTAGTTCGATGGTTAAGATGGATCCACATCTACCATATCTCCATTGCACTCAGAGGTTTGACCAAGTGGAATGTATGGGGTTTGCACTTGATTGTATCTCCCACTCAACTAGTCTGTCAATTTAGGAATTTGACAAGGGATGATTTCAGGAATGACCCACATTTTTTCAGTCCGAGCTCTCTCTATTGCTTGATCCCACATTGGTCAGGGGATTCAGTTAATAATTTCCTTGATTGTGTTCGGAGTTGATCAAATGTGGATTCCTTCAATCGATAAACTTTGTGATGAAAGTCTTCATCACCTCAATCATCGATGGGATTTTCCTCAACTCAAATATAGTCCTTCTATGTAGCTCTTACTCTTCTCTGTCGTCATTCCCCCTACTTGCCTCCACCTCCTCTGCTCCTTTGCAAGTCTTCACTCAACTCCTCTTTTCCATTTCTCCTTCTCAGTTGGCAACACCAACTTGCAAACACAACATAATAACTACAAAAATCACAAGGTTTTACATACCTAAATAAACACGATACAAATTCAAAATGCATTGGAAACTAAGATTCATACTTAAGCATGGTTACATATCATGGTCTGTCAGGGCCTCAACTCCTTCCCAATGTGATCTACATTATACTAGTCGCATGTCTAAACATACTCATAGGATGCCTATATAAGCAAAAGAAAACAAAACCTAAAAAAATACAAGGAATCATGTCCTCTTTCCACACATTTCCTTTTAGAGGCTTCAAGTTATTATTTATGATTTACAAAATTAAAGGAGATCATGTCATACTGCTATGATTACCAGGATGGATTGTTTAGAGGCTTATTGAAACCATATTTGATTTGCAGAGGGGTTTACGCTCTTACCTTATATCTGTCTTCTTGCTTTTCTTTCAAGACCCGGCCAAGTAGACTCTTCATTTGCCAATGCAGAGATATGGAATTGAGGTATTCTTTCCTTCATCCCCTACTATTACTTGAGTCAGGAACGTAGTGGAAGACCCCTTCCAAAATCTCTATATTAGAAAAATCTTGTCAGTCCATATTATCTTGAGAGTCAAGATTACAAATCTCATTTCAAGTTTCAGGGGGAGCAAGAGAATAAAAGATATCATCCACTGCTTCAGCTTCTTGTTGGTTCAAGTTCCTATCCTAAGGGCCCCATGCACCCGCTCCCCTATGGTTTTGAATACAATGTCTCAACATATCGTATTGAGGTGTCTCTTACCAAAGTTCCTTACAGGTGAAGAAAGTAATAGGAAAATAGAAAATGAAACATACTAAGCTAAGAATGAAAAAGAACTATGTAACATAAGCACGAGAATACAAGTGTAAAACTAGACAAATGATAGTCAACGTAATAGATTCTTAAAGAATATGTGGAAAAACGTGTTATCGGTATTTTGGAGAACCAATGTTTTGGACTAGCTTAGTGAGTCCATCATCAGACTAGCTTTGCCCTGATGATGGACTCACTAAGATAGTTTGAAACGTTGGTTTTCCAAAATACTGATAACAGGTTTTTCCACAGATTCTTTAAAACTCTACCAACTTGTATGGACTCTCTCTTTAACAGAATAGATTCTCCAGTACACACCAATAGAAACATCAAATTTCTAGATCCCAATTGTCCCCGAGAGTGTCAAAACCTTACTAGACTTTTAATTTCTAGAACGACATGTCCAAACAACCTCTTTCCATTGAAATTGATAAAACGAAATAGAGGAGGTTGTAGAACTTCCTTTATCAAGGTGACTACAATGACATCAAGACTTATTAATAAGCGAATAGACCAGGACAACAAGGAACCACCAATTCAAAAAACCATAATGAAAATAATCACAACCAAGACTAGACAACTTAATGGCATGTAAATTAACATAGTACAATAGCAACACTATAATTAGCTATCGCAGAGCAACTACTAAGACCCCAATACAAAGAACCTATAGAACAAGAACAAGCAACCAACTTCTGCTAAGAAAATATCCCTTCCCCTACCTACAATGCACAACAACTACTCCCCTACTTTTCCATGCCACTCCTAACCCCCTAGATTCCACTGGCTCACCATCAAATTAATTCCCCCATGAACTGTTATTGTCCCACAAGTACAACCCTGTTCTCCTTCACATGCATAGGTAGAAACTAGAGTATACTCCACCACTAATTCCGCACAAGGGTAAATTCCTCTTATGTATTCTTCTCCTTGCTCAATGTTGTTGAAGATAATGGAGAATATCCTAGAATAGGTAGAGTTGGTTCACGTAACCTCAGGATAGGAATTAGTTTCTATTTCTTAGGATGTTGTTCTAACTTCCCTAAAACCATTTATTCTATTTAATGTGTAATGTGCATGAAAAATGTAGAGCGTTCTGCAGAGCCAGACTCTCCTGGTTCACACTCTCTTTCATAGAGCTGGCCAGAGGGTTTTATTTTATTAATACAAACATTGCCATTTTTTATCATGGTATGAGAGCGTCGGGGCTGAGGAACCTATACACTGGTTGGTGGGTGGTTCTTTGAACCGAGATCATCATAGTTGTAAGGCAGATAACTGCGACGATTCTGAAATCGTCACTGATTATGAGTGTACCTATGCGATGAGGTCACTGTAGTTCCTTCGCGCATATTTTATTCTTTAATCGTCGCAGGAAAGACGTGTACAGCTGGGACGATGTCACAGAAAAGTCAGGAAATTCTGCAACGATCTTGGAAGCCAACAACAAGGCTCTGGATGCATGGGAAAGCCAAGAACAAGGCTGTAGCTGACAATAGAAAGTTGTCTAGAGGGTGAGAAGAAAGCCACAGTGATCTGCGGGTGTGCTACGAGACCAAACAACATTGAAGATGAGTGATATGTCTCTGTCATAGATTTGGGGTAAATTTAACATCTGTTACCTGTCGATATTTTTTTTTTCTAAATCGCCAAGATGAATAACAATATATTTGAAGCATGCATGAATGAGCATAACAAGCTCGATGGTTGCAATTATGCAAATTGGAAGTTCAATACGTAGACTTTGCTAGAAGCGCAGAGTGCTTAGACAATTGTGAATGGGGATGAGCCGAGGCCCGTGGTTGGATCAGCATCGGTCCCAGATTAGGAGAAACGAGAAAGTAGAGCAAGGACAATGTTAAAGATGTTAGTGAAATATTGTATTATACTTCACATCAGAGAGGTAAATCAGCTAACGAGATCTGGGGAATTCTGAAGGAATTGTATGAGATCAGGGATTCAAATCGTCTTTTGTTCCTCAAGAGTAAGATCCTATCCATGAAGATCAAGGATCAAGGATTTGAAAACCAAGTTATCATATATTTTTCATACAATGGACGATACAGATCTTGTAAGCATTACAATGAATGGTGTCATTGATGATTATCAAATATTCATCACTGGGATAAATGCTAGAGAGAAGATCCCGCACTTTGAAGAGCTGACAGGTATACTGATGCAAGAAGAAGAAAGGAGATTGACTCTGAAGCCCCAGAGTGTCGATCTTGCATTGATGGCGAAGAAGAACTTCTACAAAGAGAAAGGAGGTCCACAACAGCGAAACAGAGCAAGTTCACATAAACAGCCAAATCTTGCTCAAGGTATGCATCCCGATAAAAACTACTCTGAAACTAAATGTTTTTATTGTGGAAAATTGGGTCACATTTCCAAGGGGTGTAGGAAAAAGAAGTATCATGAAGAACAGCAGAAGCCGAAAAGACTTGCAGGTCATCTCGCGAATGGTGATCAGGTGTAGAATTTAAGATTGTTCATGGTAGATCGTGATGAAAATGTTGAAGTAGACATCTGGTATGTAGATTCAAGAGCGTCAACACACATGACAGGGAATAAGCACTGGCTGGAGGATTTTAAAGAAATCAATGAGGCACACAAATCTACCTAGGTGATGACAGAAGCCATCAAATCAAACGGTGTGGGAAAGTTTGTGTTATTCTACTTGATGGTAATATCAAACTAATTTATAATGTAATGTATGTGCCTGGTATAACAAAGAACTTGATTTCTATATCTATGATTACAGATCAAGATTTGAAAGTTGAATTTTTAAAATCTAACTTCTACTTTAAAGATCTCATAGTTGGCATGAAAGCAATTGCTATAGGAATCCGAACAGGAGGACTGTACAAGTTGGATGTGAGACGTACACCGGTTCGAGCATTGACAGCAGCAAGCCTAACTACAGAGGAGCTTTGGCATCAGAGATTCAGCCACATCAACTACAATGATTTGTTGTTATTACAAAAGAAGGAAATGGTAAGAGATCTTCCTATGCTAAAACAAGTACATAATGACTGTGATACCTGTACTTTAGGAAAAATGCATAGAGAAGAATTCCTTGTTAGAGTTGAAAAGAAACAGAGGGATATATTGGAGTTAGTGCACAGAGACCTTTGTGGTCCCATGTAGACAAAATCTTTAGGAGGTGCACTGTATTTCCTACTATTTATTGATGACTGTACAAAGTTTTCTTGGGCATATTTCTTAAGCAAGAAGAGCCATACATTTGAATACTTTAAGCAGTAAAATATGATTGAAAGAAAAATAGGGAAACAGATAAAAATTCTCCACTCTGATCAAGGGGGAGAATACAAGAAGGATGAACTCATCAGATATTGTGAAGATCATAGAATTTTGCAATAGTTTACAGTACCCCATACTCCACAGCAAAATGGAGTAACAGAAAGAAAGAACAGAACTCTAGTTGAATGTGTTAGAAGTATGCTTAAAGGTAAGAATCTTTCAAATGGTTTTTGGGCTCAAGTAGTGAATACTGCAGTTTATGTAATATTCCTAATTAGCTATGGCTAATTGGAATATTTGATTTTGTTCAATTTTTTCCTTCTATAGTTATTTGTGAATAAAAAGTGAGGAAGAGGGAACATAACTCACTTTAGAATAAAAAGTCACTTCCAAGATAGCACAACGTTGTGACTTAAGGGGGAATCAAGGGCGCCAAAGGGGGATGTAGGAATGGGGCCCACGCAGACACATGGAGGGACTGCGCATGAGGGAAGGAACACATGGAAAGAAGGGGATCACGCAGGAGAAAGTGAGCCTAGGTATTGTGAGAGGCAGAGGATATAAAACAGATATGAACCCCCTCATGTGCGATCATTCGGGTTATGAGCATTTGTGATAGTCATTTCGACTTAGAGCACGCTTGCTATTTAGCTAGTCTGTAGCACTGTTTAATGCATTTAGTGTCTCCGTTCAGAGATCTCACCCTTATCCCCAGGGGAATTCGAGTGACTGCTCAAGAAAGCTATTTCCATTGGCATTCCAACAGTAGATTCATCAGCATTTCAACAGCAGTTCCATCAGCATTTCAGGAGCATTTTCATCAGGGTCTTTGAGGAACTGCGCAGAACCCCAAGGGGGTGATTTTCGGGGGTTAGCCATTTGAAAAAAGCTTTTTGGGTTTTTCTGGGTTTTTGGAGTAGATTTTGATTCCAGAGTTTCAACCTTTTTTGATGAGGGGAGCAGCCCGAAATCCTCATTTGATTTTCAACAGCAGTAGTAGCACGACAGTTTCCCAGTAGCTGGGATGCAGATCAGTGTGAGGCCATTCCAGGAAAGCTTTCTGAGTTTTTCTGGGTTTCTTGAGTAGAGCCCGAATCCAGAGTTTCATCTTTTTCCGAGGAGGGGAGCAGCCCCAAATCATCATTTGTTTTCTAGCAGCAGCAACACAACAACAACATCCATGCAGAGAGGCCATTCTTGTCATTCTTAGAGTATTTCTTCACTTGCCTTGTGCAAGTTGAGGTGCCATCTGTCTAATCACCTCTTGTACTGATTTATTGCTTAGTATAATAAAATGGCTTAGCATTTCTCGCTGCATTTCTTATGTATCTGCTTATATTTCCAGTTTACATTATTCTATGTTGTTCCACTGTTATTTTATCACTTCTGGGTTATTATATCATTTTCACATACTTGGTTGGAGTTTTTGCTGGGGTTTGAAGAATATTCTGGGTTAGGAATATTACAGTGGTATCAGAGCATAGATCTGGCTTATCCTGTGGAGCTAGAAATCAATGACACCGGGGGAAAACCCTATATCTATTGCAAAGTTCAGAGATACAGAGACACTAGGCGTAGGTTGGAGAATACCTACCGAGAGGGAGATTGTGTTCTTGTGGCAGACGCAGAACAATTGGAACCTGTGGTAGACGTAGAACAGAGAGAGCCAGTAGTGGACACAGAGCAGATGGCAGACGAGGATGGGAAGAGATTTGAGGATATGCTCCTCAAATCAGCGCAGGATCTGTCGAGGCAGATTGAGGTGACGGCACAGAGATTCATGACAGTAGAAGCCAGAGAGCAGGAGAGCCCATGATTTTTTCAGATTGGTGAGGGATCAGGTGCATCCCATCACTTGCCAGAGCAACATGATACTGCGCAGCAGGGGGCCTCACATGCCCCTACACGCTCTACCATGCCCACCTTCTTAGGAGCAGACATGGGGACCAAAACCTAGCAGGAGGCAGAGCTCGGGCATATTGGTGATTATTTTGCAGAGTACTAGGCCTATGGGCAGGAGTTCAGGGAAGCCCTCTCATTCAGAGATTTTTTTCAGCTCCAGCGGGAGAGCAGACCCGGCGATCATCATAGAGGTTACCGGCATTACCATGATGGCAACAACCACCGTGCAGCGAGTAGATTCCACTTGGTTACATTTGATGGATCATCATACAGTTTGGCAAAATCTTGGTTGGAGAAGATGGACATATATTTCCAGCTTAACCAGATGTCGGAGGCAGAGGTCATCAAGGTGGCAACATTGCATTTGGATGGCGAGGCCCAGGATTGGTGGTTTCATGGGATGGTTACATTGGGGCACTCCACAATGACGTCATATGCTGATTTTACCAGGAGACTGATGGAGCGATTTGATCGAAGGGATCCAGAGCAGCATTTCGTTGAGCTGGCGAGGCTCAAACAGACAGGGAGCCTATAGACATACATTGCAGATTTCTTGAGGGTCTCCGTGATGGTGCCAGACCTCTCCACGGCACAGAGGGTCTATATGTATGTTGAGTGTTTAGCAGAGCCACTTCGGGGTCTAGTCTGATCCACTAGACCAGCTATGCTCCAAGATGCTATCAGCAGGACCCTGGACTTACAAGATGTCTTACCCAAGACCCAGACACCTTACCCCTAGAGACAAAATTTCCAGTCTAAGGGGAAGGATGTGAGGATTTCACCTCCAAAGGGGAATCCAAGATGAGTACATCTTGACGATGATGCCAGGAGGGAGCTAAAGAAGAAGTGGTTGTGCTTCACTTGTCAGGAGCCATGGGCACCAAGACATAGATGTGTTATTGGTAAAGCACATTTTATTGAGGTCTTTTCCGAGAGCAGTGGAGAAGAGGATGATGAGGAGGATGTGGAGGCAGGAGATAGCCATGCCATACAGGACCTTTTCCACCTCCACCACCAGCAGTAGGTGGTGCATCTTTTGCACCCACTGGAGGGGCCCTTGGAGCATTGTGAGGAGTTCCCAAGTATCTAATGCTACGTGTATGAGGGACGGTATGTGGCCAACGCGTATCAGTTTGGTTGAGAGTGGGGCAACCCACAACTTCATCGATGCCCAGATGGTTGAGCGGAGAGGTATACAGACAGAGAGCTTCGATGGGTTTTCAGTATTGGTCCCAGGAGATCAGACCATGACGTGTGCTCATTATGTTCTAGAGCTTTCAGTAACGATGGGCACCTACACATTGACTGACCACTTTTTCATGGTCGATATTGTAGACACCAACATGACACTGGGTGTTCAATGGCTTATCACTCTAGGGAAGGTCATGACAGATTGGAAGACCCTAGAGATGGAGTGGGATGATGAGAAGATAGGGAGGCATGAGAAGATACGGGGACATCACACATATCTGCCTCAAATTGTCTTGGCTCATCGGATGGAGGCAGTCTTCCAAAGGGGAGACATAGAGTGGGCAGTGGAGCTCTGTGCATCAGAGGCAGGAACTACAGGGCAGACAGTACACCCAGAGATACAGTCCATCCTTGACTGGTATGCCATAGTGTTTGGGGAGATTCCGCCAGGAAAGCCACTGGACCGGGGGTTTGAGCACACTATCGAGCTTGAGCAGGGCATCCAAGCAGTGATCACCACCCCCTATAGGCACCCCAAGGCCTATCGAGATGAGATTGAGCGGGCTATCCAAGAGTTGCTGGCTCTTGGGCACATTCGATCAAGGACGAGTCCTTTTGCTTCTTTTGTGGTGCTAGTGAAGAAGAAGGACAACACATTGAGGATGTGCATTGACTACAAGGTGAGGACTGATCACAATAGCCTGAAGTTCCTTTTGGAGCAAAAGTAGCTACATGAGAGACAACAGAAGTGGATCAACAAGATCCAAGCATATGACTTTGACATTGAGTATGTCAAAGGTAAGAACAACGTGGTAGCAGATGCCCTTTCACGTAGACCAGCCATGTCGTCTCTTATGAGCTTGGATACAGATTGGAGGGCTCAACTCTTAGTAGAGTACTCCAAGGACAGATTTGCATGTGAGGTTCTAGATGGGTAGGTGGCAGATGACAGGTGTAGGGTGGTCAATGAGATCATCTACTACAGGGACCAGATGTTCTTGATTGAGGGGTCTCAGCTCAAGAAGAAGATACTCCAGGCATCACATGATTCCCCATTGGCAGGACATCAGGTACCAAAACCTACAGGGCCATTAGGGAGAGGTTCTCATGGAAGGGCCTCAAGGAGGACGTACTCCAACACATCCGGGAGTGCGATGTTTACCAGAGGAACAAGGGAGAGATGAGCCATCTCGCAAGATTATTGCAGCCTCTTCCCATTCCGAAGGGGAGATGGGAGAGAATTTCGATGGATTTCATCACAGGGTTGCCCATGGTACAGGGCAAGGATTATATCTTTGTCGTCATCGATCAACTGACGAAGTACGTGCATTTCTTTGCCATATCCGCACACTATACAACAGCACAGGTGGCCGAGCTGTTCTTCAAGGAGATCTTCAAGCTACATGGCCTTCCTAAGACCATCATCAGTGACAGGGACATCCGTTTCATGGGCAGGTTTTGGCAGGAGCTTTTCCAATTGGTGGGGACAGAGTTGACACCGAGTACCAGCTATCACTCACAGACAGACAGAGAGATGGAGATATTTAACAAGTGGCTACAGGGCTACTTGCGTAACTCTGTCAGTGGGTAGCAGCGAGCATGGCTAAAGTGGATGCATCTGGGGGAGTACTGCTACAATACTTCGCATCACATGTCCATTGGTATGTCACCATTCTATGCCTTATATGGGTATCATCCTTTATCTTTTGTCAACGTGATGTTTGGTGATAGCAGGGCTCCTAGAGCCAAGATTTGGATCCAAGAGAGTCAGAATACCCTCCGAGCTCTCAAGGATAACATGGCTATAGCGCAAAACCAGCAGAAGTTGTATGCCGATAGGGGTAGGGTGGAGAGGCAAATAGAGGTAGGGGACATGGTCTACCTATGATTACAGTCATACCGACAGTCATCGCTAAAGTAGAAAAGGGCTGAGAAGCTCAAGCCCCGCTTTTCTGGGCCATACAGGGTGATACGCAGGATTGGACAGGTTGCATATGAGTTGGCGCTGTCCCAAGGCAGCAAGATTCATAACATTTTTCATGTATCATGCCTGAGGAAGGCATTGGGGCAGCAAGTGACCGTGACAGATGAGTTACCACCCATGGATGATGACGGGGATTTGGTATTGAAGCTGGAGACTATCATTGACTCTAGGGAGAGACGGTTGCGGAGCAGGACGGTCTGGGAATTCTTGGTGAGGTGGAAGAATTTGCCGGATGAGGATGCCACTTGGGAGAGTGAGGAAATCTTACAGCATCCATCACTTCAGTTGCTTGAAGACAAACAACATTTTGCCGGGGGAGACTGTAATATTCCTAATTAGCTATGGCTAATTGGAATATTTGATTTTGTTCGATTTTTGCCTTTTATAGTTATTTGTAAATAAAAAGTGAGGAAGGGGGAACATAACTCACTTTAGAATAAAATGTCACTTCCTAGGTAGCACAACGTTGTGACTTAAGGGGGAACCAAGGGGGCCAAAGGGGGACGCGGAAATGGGGCCCACGCAGCCACATGGAGGGACTGCGCAGGAGGGAAGGAACACATGGCAAGAAGGGGATCACACAGGAGAAAGTGAGCCTAGGGATTGTGAGAGGCAGAGGCTATAAAATAGAGAGGAACCCCCTCATGTGGGATCATTCGGGTTATGAGCATTTGTGATAGTCAATACAACTTAGAACACGCTGGCTGTTTAGCTAGTCTGTAGCACTGTTTAGTGCATTGAGTGTCTCCGTTCGGAGATCTCACCCTTAGCCCCGGGGGACTTCGAGTGCTTGCTCGGGAAAGGTATTTCCATTGGCATTCCAACAGTAGATTCATCAGCATTTCAGCAACAGTTCCATCAACATTTTAGTAGCAATTTCATCAGTGCCTTTGAGGAACTACACAGAACCCCAAGGGGGTGATTTTCAGGGGTCGGCCATTTCAGAAACGCTTTCTAGGTTTTTCTAGGTTTTTTTAGTAGAGTCTGATTCCAAAGTTTCAACCTTTTCTGAGGGGAGCACCCCCAAATCCTCATTCAATTTCCAGCAGCAAAAGTAGCACGACAGTTTCCCAGCAGCTGGGATGCAAATCAGTGTGAGGCTATTCCAGGAAAGCTTTCTGGGTTTTTCTGGGTTTCTTGAGTAGAGCCCGGATCCAGAGTTTAAGATTTTTCTGAGGAGGGGAGCAGCCCCAAATCATCATTTGTTTTCTAGCAACAACAACAGCATCCACGCAGAGAGGCCATTCTTGTCATTTAGAGAGTATTTCTTCACTTTCCTTGTGCAAGTCGAGGTGCCATCTATCTAATCACCTCTTGTACTTATTTATTGCTCATTATAATAAAATGGCTTAGCATTTCTCGCTGCATTTCTTGTGTATCTGTTTATATTTCTGGTTTACATTATTATATGTTGTTCCACTGTTATTTTATCACTTTTAGGTTATTATATCATTTGCACATATTTGGTTGGAGTTTTTGCTGGGGTTTGAGGAATATTCTGGGTTAGGAATATTATAGTTTGTTTAAAAAGTAGGAGTCCTACAAGAATTCTTGAGTCTAAAACTCCTTTTGAGGCACTATATGGATATAAGCCAGCAGTAAAACACTTAAAAATATTTGGATCTAAAGCATTTGCCCACATTCCAAAGGAAGATAGAAAAAAATTAGACTCAAAAGCCATCAGATGTACTTTTATAGGGTATTGTTCGTCATATAAAGCATACAAATTATTTAATCCCTGTACTCACAAGATCTTTGTTAGCAGAGATGTTAAATTCCATGAGCAGGATAATGAAGAAGCTGATGAGCACTATGATGGATGGGACATTCCCTACTTTGAGGAAGAAGAAGCAAAGAACAATCAGGGTCAGCAGCAGACAAAGGCAGAGGATGAACAACAGTAGCAACAACAACAACAACAACAATAGCAACAGCAGCAGCTACAGGAAGAAATAAGGTTTGAAACCACTATCGCACCACTCAGGAGATTAAGTAGAAAAGCTCAAATGCCTGGAAGATATAGGGAAAATGATTTTATAACTAGTGTGATGAATGTGGTTGAACCGTCTAGTTATAAAGAAGAAAATGAAAGTAGTGAATGGAAAACAGCCATGGAACAGGAATATGATTCAATAATCAGAAATAGCACTTGGGAATTGGTTGAACTTCCTAGAGGAAAACAGAGCATAGGTTGTAAATGGTTATATAAAATGAAAATTAATGTAGATGGAACTATATAAAAATTGAAAGCTAGGTTGGTTGCAAAGGGGTACTCACAAAAAGAAGGGATAGACTATGAAGAAACCTTCACCCCTGTAGCTAAATTGAACACTATCAGGATGTTAATTGTTTTAGCCACTAAGAAACATTGGATGATGCACCAACTAGATGTAAAGTCTGCATTTTTGAATGGATAACTAAAAGAAGAGGTTTATCTAGAGCAACCGGAAGGGTTTGTCCAAAAAGGAAAAGAACATTTAGTCTCTAGGTTGAAGAAAGCACTTTATGGACTGAAACAAGCTCCCAGGTCATGGTATGAGAAAATTGATTCATTTTTTCTACAAGTTGGCTATAATAGAAGCAAGAATGACCCTAATCTTTACAACATGAAAGATGAACAAGGGTGCGTAGTGTTGATTTCATTATATGTAGATGATTCGATAATTACAGGTGATTGTACTTATCTAATTGATGAAATCAAGCAACAAATGTTATAGATGTTTGAGATGAAGCACCTTGGTGAACTCAGATACTATTTAGGTCTTCAAATCTGGAGAGATTCAAGTCAAACATTTATGTCCCAAGCAAAGTATGTCGAAGGCCTGTTAGAAAAGTTTAGAATGGGTCAGTGTAAGCCTGCACCAGTATTGTTGCAATAGAACATCAAATTGCAGTGTGAGGATGGCTCAAAAGTGGTGGATGCAACACTTTACAGACAACTAGTTGGGAGTCTAATCTACCTAACCACCATTAGACCTGATTTAGCTTATTAGTTAGTGTGCTAAGCTAGTTTATGTCTAAACCACTTGAAAGCCATTGGAATGCAGCGAAGAGTGTTTTGAGGTATCTACAAGGTATTGTAGATTATGGAATTATTTACACTGACTCTTCTGATGTTAGATTGGCAGGATTTGCAGATTTAGATTTGGCAGGGAATGTAGATGATCGTAGATCTATAACAAGTTATGCATTCAGTCTTGGATCCGGGGTGATCACATGGAGCAGAAAGAAGCAGAACACAGTCTCCTTGTCCTCCACAGAAGCAGAGTATCAAGCCATGTGTGCGGCAACGTGTGAGGAAATTTGGTTGCGGAGACTTCTCCAGGATGCTGGGGAAGAACAGCAGTCGCAACAACAATCAGATGCGACAATTAGAGTTCAATCAAGCTGGCCAATAATCCGGTGTTTCACAAAAACACTAAAAATATTAATACTTAATTCCACTTTGTCAGGGAGAAAGTGCAATCTAAAGAAATCCATTTGGTATATTGTACTACATGTGATAATGTTGCGGACATTTTCACTAAGCCTCTTGGAAAATTTAAGTTTCTAATGTTTGGGGAGATGTTAGGCATATTTGTGAACCCATTCTCCATTAAGGGGGAGTGTTGAAGATAATGGAGAATATCCTAGAATAGGTAGAGTTGGTTCACGTAACCTCATGATAGGAATTAGTTTCTATTTCTTAGGATGTTGTTCTAACTTCCCTAAATCCATGTATTCTATTTAATATGTAATGTGCATGAACAATGTAGAGCCTTCTGCACAGCCAGACTCTACTGGTTCAGACTCTCTTTTGTAGAGCTGACTAGTTCCCCTTTGTCACTACTATACAAGATGGAGAATCAAGTTTCTAAAACCAGTGATCCACTTCATCAATAATCTTAAATTTTCGCATACACATGCTCAATTTAACATGACCTTAGCATGGTCTCTATACACACGTGGTTTTGAAATTTTCAATTTTACATGTTTCAAAATTTATAACAAATAATTAGAACCAGTACACGTTCTAAAAATATGAGGGTTTTAGGTGGAGAGGGCCATTATATATTCCAATTTAAGATGTTTCAAACGTATAACAATTTTTATAACGACAAGTCCTAGGACTTTGACATTGTTCGACCGGCGAGGGATATTATAAAACATTTTGGCCTCTATCAAAGGTAAACGTTTTCCTTTTAATCTCCGTTGTTACCAGTTGGTCAATGGTTACATTGTTAAGGTGGTTTTAGTGTAACGATCATTACTTCTAAACTAAACTAGTGGGTGTTCCATTGCCTTATGCTCCACTGTTAAAAGGAAAAATTCTGCCCAAAAAAGAATCAAATGAAAAAAAATCGGTCCAGAATAGAATATTAGTGACAACAGCAAATAAAGACACGGACTTTGAAGAAATGCCAAAAAGTGCTCTCCCGAAACTAATACTGCTCTGGATACATAGTCTGCACACAATCAGATGAGACATCTACACTATATTCATAATATTAACCATCATTAAGTAACATATACAAAGTGTTATTGTCTAAACATGCAGTTTCCATGCTATTGATTCGGCGGCTAAATCCAGTACATAGCACATTTCTTAGCGACCGTTGTGCTTTTACCAGCTCAGGAGAATCCTAGATCTCACGAACTATAAGCAAGATGGGGAAAGCCCAAAACCTCACCTATATATAGTATATATGACACAGAAAAAAAAAAAAAAAAAATCACAAGACTTCTCGCCTGCATTAGTCACAAGAATAGAATTCAGCAAATTCTTCCAAGCTGCAATCACTCTGAATAGACTCTGGATCGCTGTTCTCCAATATCCAGACCAAATGTTCGAACAACACCACTTCGCAGGCAATTAAGAAGCCCTCTCCGAATTTCTCGATAATGAGTACCGTTAGCAATGGATGGTTGAGATACTCTGCACTTATGAAATAGCGTCTCCTACTCTTCCCAACATACAATTCCTTGCATCCCTCGGGCGCTTTATCTACTCTGTGATCATGATCTGCGAGGACGAGGCTCGATGGCCTCTTCTCGGAAATGTCGGCTGCAAAAACTTCGTCCGAACCATGAACATCATCTCTGAATGAATCACGATGTGAACTGAGATTATTGTGTGAGCGTGCCACCCTCGGGAAGCTCTTCCATCTTTTGAGAATGCTCCTGATCTTCATCATCTTGCTTTGCTGCCCCATCTTCGAATGAAGCCTTTCTTTGGTTGCAGTCTGTCAAACTAATGCAATATGGGCAGGCGAGGGAGGGGAGGTAGCAGACAGAGACATTGAGCATTGTGGGGCTTTCTTCTAATATAGCACATTAAGGGAGCTGGTACAGGTAGCACGTGAAAGATGAAAGCTGTTTTTATCTCCAGATGATCAGATATGGAGCGCGCGAAAGACGAAAGTTGTTTTTTTCTTCCTCTAGATTAGCATAAACATGGAGATCATTATGGATGAAAGCATGTAAAGTAGTAGTTAAATGAGTCGGTGATATCTAAATTATTATTATTATTATTATTATTATTTAATTTTAAAGTTATGGTTAAGTTAGAAACTAAATTGGTATATGAGATTTTTTGTTTGTAGGATAAGGGACTCACTTTAGCGCTTGGCTTAGATAAAGGGATATATATTTTATCCCTAGTTTTGAACTTGTAACCTGTTAAGAGGAAACACATATTAACATGGTCTACTCAGATATTCTTTGTGCAGAGGTAATAATGAGAAAATCAAAATTGTTAAAAGAAGTAATAAGAATAATAAAGATAATCTTAGCAAGACATTGATATTGGTTCAAGGAAAGAGATGTATTAAATTATTGATGCTCCCTCGCTGAAGATTGTATCCAAGAAAACGGAAATCTAATGAGATTGAAGAAAGGAAAATGTAATATTTTAATTAGTTTTGAGGTTGTTGTCTAATAATTAGATGTAAAAATTTGGTACCAACAATTTTGGTGGTATTAAAAAAATGAAAATTTAATTAAAAAATTGAAGAAATAAAAAAATTGAGAAATTTATTACTCTAATTAATTTTAAGATTGTGATCTATAAAAATTTAATCCCCACTAGATGATCCAATCTTATAATCAAAGGTCAAATTCGCAAAACTATGTAAACTAACTACTCCAGATACAATTTTCCTCAATTAAACTTCCATTCAAAAAAAAAATATTAATGGAGAAAACAACATTTTCTTTCATAAATATATCATTAGACTGCATGTGAACGTCTCCAATGAAGGACAACTGTTGCCAGGCGCACTGAAATCACACATGCAGAAGATATCGTTTGATCTACAGTTCGTGACGGACAGCGTAATTCTATTATTTTTCATTAGATATTAATTAATTGTTCATTTTATAAATCCTTGACCATCAAAATCACTTGCACATGGAAAAAAGCGCATTCGTGTCACTACCATTTCGCTCTGTTCTGGTTAAGTCAGAGAAGCTTGTGGCGTTCGATGGTTTCCTTGGATGGTTGCATAGGTATAGCATTTTTTAATTATATATGTACATCGCGCCTAACAATAATTTTGTTTCTATGTGGTCGTCAGGTTAGTTCACTTGGATTGGAAAGCACTTGATCACATAATTTTTTTGTTCTTTTTCTCTTTTGTCCTTTCATAGGAGCGTCCACGTAACACAGGTTGAAGATTCGATTATTTTCTTATAATTTTTATTGATTGTCAAATCACTGAATTCAGCCAACTATCAGAAACAACAAAATCTAGAATCTTATAAGATCATCGTCATCGTCTACGTGAAAGGAAGCACAAATCTTTTGATATGGTTGCATATATATTGCGCTGATTGCGCTGCCCGGCGGCTACTGTGAAAATTTGTGAATTAGACTAATATATAACTTCTAATTGAGGGATTCGCCCCCCTCTACTTAAGAAATAGTTGGAAATATATAAACGAATATCCAACATTAGTATGATCATTTCATATAGATGGGCTTCAATTCACAACGGAGAGACCAATTCCGGCCAGATACGACGATTTAATCCTTTTGGTTTCTATTCTCAGTAACAGCATAGTTGAGTTGAAACTTGTTGGAGTGTTAACGAAAGTTTTTAGCATAGAGTGTATAGAGATATTGTTTACTCACTGTTTTTAGAGATATTGTTTACTCACTGTTTTTACTTCATTTCTCATTAGATTGGTAATGGTTGATGAAATATGAACACTTAGTTTCCATTGATATTGTTTACTCACTGTTTTTAGAGATACTGTTTACTCTCTGTTTTTACTTCATTTCTCATTAGATAGGTAATGGTTGATAAAATATGAACACTTATTTTCCATTTAATTTATAAAGCATTTTGTTTATGTAAAGTTTATAATTTGTTATTTCAGCATAATGTGGGTTTATCAAAACGCCTATTTGTCATCAAATTGAATTGATGTAAAGTTAATAATTCGTAACATTAAATAAGTACACAATATAAGATGTGAAACTGAAAAACAGTCTGTAAACCTTTCATTTTATGAGCGAAATTGTTTATAGGATAAAGAATTCATATATTTTCAATTTTAGAATGTGGATTTTAAAATACCTATTACCCTATTAACTTAATTAAACAATATTTTAAAATAAAAAAATATTTTCCAAGTGCATATAGCCCAATACATAAAAGCAAATATATGTAAAAACAAGAAAGGAAATAAACGTATAGAAATATAGAGAAAAATAAATTTATAAAATTAATAATCATATAATTTTTTTTAATTTAAAAAATTTGAATTGTTTTTCTTATTATTTTATTTTTTTTTATTTTTTGATAAATAATAGAAAATAATTTACCTTTTATATAGATAATTAATTATAATTATTTAAATTTAATTTTTTTTCTTATTGGGGTGATTATGGAGGCAATGGATTGGTTTGGGTAATGCTTGCCACCTATAAGAGACGTTCGCATTTAATGATGGGTTGCATGGTTGCCCCCCATGTATGCATAAGCATGCAATGAAATTCTTTATTGTCACCATGGTTCATAAAGAGAAAGAAAGTGGTCACGTAAGTTTGTGGGATAGCATAGCCGAGGGGAAACAAATCGTCAACTTAAAGATAGTGGCCTTGACTACAGATTGTGGGAGAAAAATGTTTGTTTACAATGTAAAGCACGAGGATCTGTGATGTGCTGAGAGTTATCTATTCACCCTGAGAGTGGAGTTGGGGAAAACCATATTCAAAGCCACCCTGCATGGACATGGTTTGGAGGAAAATATAGTTGTGGCTCCGTGGAGCACATGATTTGGGAGGATTTTAGCGAAATTAGGATCTCTTATTTTGATGTTTTTTAGTTCCTCGCTGCCCCTTTACCATTTGGACTACAGGGGCCTCCTCCAGGTCAACATCCTTGGTATTATGCGCCCTTCATCCTTTGGGTGATTCTAAAGCCTTCAAGTTTTCTTCTTAAGCTTAATTTTTGCACTCTTTTGGGGTCATGGTGATGGTGTGGTACTTTTTCCACTTGGTTCTATGGTGTTGTTTATTGGTGGATTTCTTCGGTGATTTCAACAATGTTAGTGTCTACTTAGTGGGGTGGATATAAGATTTCCTTCACTCCATATTATTAGTCGTGGTACTCTTCATCTGTGTGGAATTGGCTTTTCCTGGCATTCTAAATTATCTGGCATATATTTTTGTTTTCATTCTTCCCATTAGTGGACTACCCTCTGTAGTAACTTGTCATGGACACATTGGAATTCCCTCTACTATGTAATAATGGAAACATGCATGAAAAAGAGAAAATTTGTCTTTCTTTAGAGGTTGTCATAAACCCAATTGAAGTGGAGCATGATCGAACTGAGAATCACATCAGTAAACCATCCTTTGGTTATCATGTTGTTGAAAGTTTTGCTAATGTAATTAATCCTCATCTTCCCATGATATGCTATTACCTTCACCTCCCTTTCATGACCAAGGCATTGAGTTAGGTGATAGTGGAAGTTCAAACCATTCCATAGAGCATAGCGTGTGTGTGCACATGTACATTTCTTAAGATGATATAAATATGCATTTGTAATATGAATTTGATTTAATTGATGCTTTTTCACATGGATCTTTTCATCTTCTTTTAGCCTCTATAGACTATTCATTGTAGTCTGAATTTCTTGATGAATGTGTTCCACCATCTATCATCATAAAACCTTTGGAATCCTCTCTATCTATTCTTAATTGCAATCAAAGACAAGATGGTGATGTATAACATTTAGAAGATGAATATGGTGAATTCATTTCTCAAGTACCATTGGATTTACAATATTTAAAATGGGAAGGGTAAAATCAACTTACTCAGTTGGTTCATGTAATGCCTCTCACAAATTCTTCATTTATGATTCAAGAATAATCCTTCATTTAGAATGGTCAGTATGATGAAATTGAAATTCTCTTCAATAGTTTTTATCTTTTAATAATGATCTTCCTAATACTTTTGATGATGGTTGTCCATATATTCATGTTAATCTAACTAGCTTCTTAGATTTTGATCATTCAACATGTGAGGAAGACTAATCCACCATCTAGGCTACAAAAATATGCTCTGGTTGATTCATCCACATCCTCAATCCACGAAGAAACTTGGGTTATGAATAATGAAGAATATGATAAGATCAATATCTTCCATATTTGTCACCCTATTGACAATATCTTCACTGACATATTTAAGGATGGTTGTGAATATTCATCTATTGATCTTTTCTAAGCCATCAAAGCTTGATTATCCACCAATTGAGTGTTTAGAGACTTCTTAGGAAGTTAGCACTTCAGCTTCTGCTAATGGTTATGTTGGGTCCTCACATTCTTGTCAGCACTTCAGCTTCTGCTAATGGTTATGTTGGGTCCTCACATTCCTGACAAGAACCCTCAACAAGATTAGATTAGGTTTTCTTCACGAGATACATTCCATAGAACTCTTTCACCAAATGAATGCTCATCTTTGAATGTTTTATCAGACTTTTCACATTCATCATTTTGAGTATCATGATAGAATTACTGCCTGGTTGGAAGAGTATTATGTAGCAAACTCTTCTACTAATAAGAGTGTTCTATTTTATCTTTTTCTTTCTATGAACGAAAATGTGGATGAATGTACATTTATGAAAGGTTTTTAGGGTTTCCATAATTATCATTATCATTCTATGTTGTCAAATAGAATTGTAGCCTCTTTAGAACCTTCTTTATGGCTAACCCTTTTGCTTACAGGAGTGACATTCTTTCTTTGTGCAAGCGACATAGGTAAACATCTTTGTTTTGTACATTGTTTAATACCGGTACTAATTATTAATATATTTTTGTTTGCAAGTCTAGTGCATCTCTAGTGGTACATTGGAAATTTCACTATGCATAATCTCGTTCTCCTTTTAGTTAGACTAGGATTTAGGTTTAGTTTCAATTATTTGTTAGTTAGAACTGTTTTGCATGGCTAATTATTATTTACAGAGCTACATTTTCTTTGCATTTACTTAGTTTTATTGCATGATTAATTCAACCTTCATTTAGTTTATCTTTCCATTACTTCTTTTCATCTTGTTCCATCTAGTCTTAATAAGTTGCATTGCATTAGTCACATATTGTACATTTCATTTCATTTTCCTACATTGGTTTTCTTTGGATCGTATACGACTCTTATTTATTTGCATTACTTTATTTTGCATTCAACATAAGTCTCGTGCATTCGTGTTCACTCCATTAGCAATTGTTTACATTGCATTGTTGAACATGTTTTGTTTTGTTTTAGTTTATTTTCCTCATGTTGCATTTAATTTCCTAAACCTTTTGTTTCCTTCTACACTAATTTTCCTTTATTTCATTTAGCATCATTTCCCTGTATTTATTTTCATTTAATCGCATCATTGCATCATATGATATCTTTAGTTCTCATCAAACTATATTTCTTACATAGCTTTGTCTCCTTTTCATTGTTAGTATTATTTCATTTGGCACTAATTTCCTTGCATTATGAATCAACCTTTTCATTTAATAATTCCTCTTTTCATTTTGTTTTAATTCTTGTACAAAAATTATGTGATGAAGAGCTTCTCTTATGTTGGGTGTGGAGCCTGATTATCTTCTATACTCAAAGGTATCGCCACATAGGACCCTAGTTCGAAATGCCGCCGCCCGTAAAATATTCGCTGCGCCCCCGAAGCTAAAAACAGCTGTAAAATTGCCTTGTAAAAGTATAGTAATTTCTAGTCAATCTGGGCCGTTCATTAGGCGGATGATCTGACGGTAGAACTTATGTTTAGTTTAGGGTTTTTTTCCCTAGAAGGAAACCCTCTCTTTGTATGAGGGCATTGTATTTGAGGCTGTGTGATATATGTGTATTCTGTGAGCGAGAAATAGAGAGGTGAGACTGTGAGAGAAAACAGAGGATATTACAGCGGATTTGCTGTAGGTTGTGTCTCTTCATTTTGCTGGATAATAGAAAGGAAGGACTGGCTGTTCGGGGTGGACGTAGCCCAAACTGGGTGAACCACGTATATCTGTGTCTCTCTTGTTTTGTGTGTTTTCTGTGTTTATATTTCTGCAATATTTTATGTGTTCCATTGCTCCGTAATATATAATTTTCTAACATCTTATCCATTGTATTTGCCTTGTCCAATGCTCAAATCTCATGTCCATGGTTGTGTGTGGTTGTTGTGGTCACTCCAATAGGAAACCTCTTGTAGACCATAGGATTGAAATCTTGCCCTTGATATCCTTTACATAGATTTGCTTTCTTAGTAAGGAAAATATTTCTTTATGCTTGTGGGGGAACTCTAATCAACTCGTAAGGCCTATATTCGAGAGTTTGAAGTTTGTTCCTTGTCTAGTACTAATATTTCGTCGTGTGTTTTCATTGTCGACTTGCGAGTTTGAGATGTGATGTAGAAGTGTGAGATAAGGGAAAACCTAAGTTAGAAAATCTTTTAGTTTCTCTCAAAAAAGAAACAACCTCTCATGTCATAAAATAAGTCATTATCCCTCATTTACAATGGTGTGATGAACATCTTAATAAATGTCACCATTATGCAAGAAAAATAAATAAATATAATAATGTGTAAAGGAATGAGAAAGGATTCTTGCACAAAAAAGTGATTCAAGAAACATCATTGGGGCTATGGAAGTTCGGTTGAACCGAAGCGATGATTCTGGTTTCTTAAGTGACTTCGTTGGGGCTATGGATGCTCACTAACAATAGAGCAACACCTAAAACACTCTCTAAACTCTAAACACCACAAACCTCTGTCATGTTCTCTATATCATTCTCAAAAACTTGCATGTGTGAGTTGTTGATATATTGTATAAAGACTAAGAGGACCCAACCATGGAATGGATGAATGGAACATCTTTATGGTCAAGTAACTCAAGTGGTACCCACCATATCTAGTTCAATACTTCCTTGAATTATTAATAAGACTCTATCTATGATAGGAATGAAGGTAAACATGTTGGATTCTACCAATGGCTACCAATTGTTGTAGATGCTACAACACCACCAAAAGTTTTAGCCTAATAACCAAATTTTGGGGCCCCCTATGCTTTTCAAGGTTTCAATGGTTATGTCTATGCCTTAAATTTTGTATATCTTTCAATGACCTAGTTATCTTTGAAGGGTTATGGTTGCCTATGTATTCGTAAAACACATTTCCTATGTCCACTTTGTCTCATCCTAGTTTAGATACTTCTGAATGCATTAAGGTTTGGTGAATTGTTCCTTCTCTTATACACCTTTAAGTTGTAGACTATCATATTCTACATTGGAATCTACAAATGAATTTTATATTGCATAAGTGAAATGACTTCCATGCTTCACCTTGATCCCTGTCTTCTAAGGTGCATCTTTTAGCTTGAATTGTCTTGGGAATTTCATGATAAAAGGTTCTTGCATTAATCTCAACTCTTCAAAGAATTGATGTTTAACATTGATCTTATTTCAAAGAAAATACCTTACAAACATCCTTATTGTTGAGAAATCAAGAGGGTTGTTGATTAGGGTAGATTACTCTTAGTTGATAATTACCTGTGAATGTTTGTTAGCTTCTTATTAAATTTATGTTTTCTTATTCATCAACCAATTACCAAAATTACAAAACATGAAGATCACAAGAGATAAAGAACACAAAGATGTAGGCTCCAAGCTAGGAAAAAAGCCCCATAAAGGGGAAAACCCAAGACTCTATATATTATAGGAATTAACACAAAGGTGTTGGATTCCACTAGTGGCTACCAATTCTTGTAGATGCTACAACACCACCAAAAATTTTAGCCTAATACCAAATTTTTTGCCCCCCTACGATTTTCAAGGTTTCAATTGTTATGTCTACACCTTAAATTTGTTAGATCTTTCAATCACCTAGTTATCATTGAAGGGTTATGGTTTGTTATGTATTCAAAAAACACATTTCCTATGCCTACTTTATTTCATCCTAGTTTATATCCTTTTGAATGCATTAAGGTTTGGGGAGGTGTTGCTTATCTTATACACCTTTAAGTTGTAGACTATGATATTTTGCATCGCAATCTATAAGCATGAATTTTATATTACATGAGTAAAATGACATCCATGCTTTACCTTGATCCCCATATTCTAAGGTGCATCTTTTAGCTTGAATTGTCTTGGGAATTTCATTGAAAAATGTTCTTGCATCAATATCGACTCTTTAAAGCATTGAAGTTCAAAGTTGTAATTATTTCAAAGAAAATACCTTAGAAACATCCTTATTGTTGAGAGATCAAGAGGGTTGTTGATTAAGGTAGATTAATCTTAGTTGATAATTACTTGTGAATGTTTGTCGACTTGTTATTCAATTTATGTTTTCTTCTTCATCAACCAATTACCAAAAATACCAAACATGAAGATGACAAGAGACAAAGAACACAAAGATATAGGCTCCAAGCCAGGGAAAAAACCCCACAAGGGGGAAAACCCAAGGAAATCCTCTTCTTATAGAATGAGATCAAAGTGAGATATCTAAGACCCAAGACCAAGAACAAGACAACCACAAAGACCCAAGTGAACCCTCCAACCTCTTAGATGTTCTACCATTGAATATGACATCATTATAGAGATATTAATGTCATTTATTGGTTGCTTCATTACACGTCTGAGGCCACAAGGGTTTACATCAACAGCAACTAACACTTTCTTTATAAAATTTGTATCATATAGAAACATGAAACTTTTATGATAAAATTGTTTGTAACAGAAGCTCGCATTATATAAGAGATGCATAATAAAAAGCTCACTTACTTTATGTGTCAAAATTCTTGTTACACACCTTAAACCCTTCTACTAGATACAATCAGAATTGAATTCCAAAATGTGGACCACAGGTGCCAATATATAGTTGTTCAACCATATGAAGAGACACAACTTATGTGCTGGTCGACTTGTCCACTTGGAGGGCATATTTGGTTTTGTGCACACACTTTTACTAAAAAAAAAATTCATTTATTTTCTTTCAAAAAGTACAAATAGGACTTTGACTCAATCACTCATAACAATTTTATATTTGACTCAATTGATCCTATAAGCATGAAGAACATGATTTGACTAGAATAATAATAATAATAATAATAATCTTTTTGTCTTCTTTTTCTTTTACATAAAATACATAAAAGTACGATGATAATTATGAATACCGAACCTAGTTACTTTTCCAACACTCCCGCTTAACTAAGGAGGTATTCATAATGACACAATAAGATACTCTCATCGAAATATTCTTATAAGAATGGATTCAAATTGATAAGCATCATCATCATCATAATAAGAAACATTATCAAACATAGCAAGGCCTTGACTAACAAGCTCTATCTCTCCGCTAGATCACAACACAATCTTGGGAGCCATACATTTGGACACCATCACCGCCTCTCCAAGAACATAACCCATCCGGATGTTCACTAGGTATGTTATTATATGATTATTGTTATCTTACGTCACCCATCCTCAAAGAATATCAGTACTTAGGACTACTCTTATTTTGCATACCATATCCTTAAAGAGTATTGGACCTCAGGACTACTCCTATCTTACATACATTTCCTCAACTTATCTAATCCACCATTCTCCCTACCAATGCCCTCACTAGGCTTGTAGATGTTAGTCCTGGAAATAGTGCATGACACATGGAGAGTACGGTGTCCATCCTTACTCCCTCTCAACCAATTAGGAAATCCTTGGTCCCTTCTCAAATAGGGAGGAACAACCACAAGCCTAGGCTTATCTAAAAAATATTCATCAATACATTAGCTACTAGTTCTTCCATGGTGATCTTGTTGTAGCGTCTTGACTCCTATCTACATCACATCATAATGATCTTAAACATTATTTGTGTTGGGTGTGGGGCCTCATTTTCTTCGTGATTGTTCATAGGTTTTTTGTTTCAGCCACATTGGATCCTTGTTCCTAATGGGGCAGAAACGTCGCTCATTTAATCATCATCGGGAGGGGGGTGACGATAAGTTTTTTAAGGAAATCCTCAATTTATATGAGGGAATTGTATTGTAGTTGTGTATGGTTATTCTCAATGAGCGAGAAAGAGGAAGTTGTGTAAGAGCGAAGAGGAAATGACAACAGATTTGTTGTAGGTTGCATCTCTTCATTTTGTTGGATAATATAAAAGGAAGGATGGGTTGTTTCTGCATGGATGTAGCCCAAATTGGGTGAATCATGTATATCTTTGTCTTTCTTGTTTTATGTGTTTATGAGTTTATGTTTCCACAATATTTTATGTATTTCATTGCTCCATTAATTAATTTCTAACACCTAGTTCTTTGTTAATCCTCACGTAACTTCAACCTGTCATTAAGTAGTTCATCAAACAAATTATGGAGCCAAAATGATTTACAACTAATTGCACAAGCCTTCATATATTCTTTCTTTGTAACAGGATTATGCTTTCATGTTTTTCCAAGAAACTATATTAGCTCCTAATCAATATTGGTATCTCTATTAGCATAAATATTGTCAACTCAATCAAACCAATTAGTTGCTGGTACAATCACACTAGAACTCTTCAACTTGCTACCAAAGGATATTCTCATTGATCTGTCATTTTCTCCTTTTGATCATAAAATTCTCTAGATTTTCTTCCAAAATTCAAGTAATAGTCATCTAGGATCTAGCATCTTCCTCATTCTAGTTGAGATAGGTAAACTTATTACCTTTTATTAAATCTAGATCTTCGTGTTGTCATCTAATTGACTTCCTTTGATACATACTTCAAGCTACTTCATTATTGTCTTCATGTTGCGTTATGTTCTTACAAATCTTCCATGTCTTTGTCAAGCTTAGATAAATCTTGCCTTGACCTGCAATCTTTTTTAGAAGACTATAAAAGAACAAAAGAAAAAGTTTATAGAAAAAATAGCAACAAAAATATTTTTAAAAAGTAGATATAAAATACTTAGAATTTTTAAGGAGAGCCAATTCCATCTTAATTCTGTACCCTTTCATACATTAGCATGATGTCATTCTTATCAATCTCAAAAGCTAGCTTTTCTTTATATAGTGCAAACAATCAGTTAGGTTTTTTGTTTATAATGTTGCTAATTCAAACCTTTTCTAGGGTTTAAAAACCCTAAATTCTACATGTTCCAAAGTATCCAATTCTTGTCATTGAATAATTTCAATTTCTATAAGAATACTACTCGGTTAGCTACAAACCCTAGAAACTTTATTAACAATCCTGCTATACCAGATATTTCATCCATAAAAACCTAGTCCTTATATGTAGTATAATAATTTAAATGTTTTAACAACAAAATCTAACATATCTACATAGATATTTGATGATCCTCACCATTGGGTAATTATATGGGCCTTAATTCACCTCCTAGCTTAGTCAAACCAACTTTTCTCACAACTTATTACATGTTTTTGATTATATTTTGTTTACGAGATGAGTTAGAGTTGGATATTATGCCTAGTGGATTAATATGCATTGAATGCAGGATTGAAGAGAAAATCAAGGAATTTTGGAAAATAATAAGTTTAAAAATTGAATGGGACGAGGGAGAGGGATTGTAGGAGGTAAATCCTCGTCATTTACTTCTCCCCCATTCAAATATTCCTCCATCCATCACACCGGCTCAAAGTGCAAGCAACCAAACCATGAGGATTAGAAGGCAACCAAAGAAGTGAGAGACAAAGAGCTAGTTTATCTGGAGTACAGGAGCCAAGCCTCCCTAATTTTAAGGAAGTCATTGGGGACTTCACTTGTATCAGTAGAGAGGCCTAGAGCCTCATTAGGATTTGAATTTTTTTTTGTAAAAATCTAAGCTGTTTTCGAGCTCCAGAATTGTCAAAGTTTTATTGATGAATTTTCTATTTTGGTAATAAGAATGAGTTTTGTTTTGAGCCAACACTGAGTTAACTCAGAGGGCTGAAGCTCTTGGGTTAGGGCCCAACTCTAGCAGCCAAGGCTCCTCTTTTCTTGTATCTGTATGTTTAGATTAGTCTCATAGCTTCATTATTAATAATTTTGCTTTTAGATGTGTTTTCATTGCAAGTAGTGTAGATTGGATTGGTTGTTTGTTAGTTTTCTTCCATTTGTGCCTTACTTCAATATCAGGTTAGCAGGGATAAGAGGAGTATCACAAGGTTTTCAGTAGGTGCCTTGGCCTCATTTTCTCCCTTTGGGATCATGATTTGAGGAAGGGACCCTTATGCAGCCCCAAAAACACAGATTTCTATTTCTTGCATAAACTTTAGAGGTTACTGTATTTAAGTTAGCATTTGACCAATTTTACAAAGTAGGATTTAGATGCCATCTCTTCTATCTTCACTCTTGCAGTAGATCTCATCCATGCTTTCATTCCTTTCAGCAACTTTCCTCATGCATCATGTAGGCAATTAGTTCATTAATTCTTCTTTTCTAGCTTATGAGAATGCTTCGTGTTTACATAACATTTTCGGAATTATACATGTTTTATGAAGAGTAGGTGATTTAGGGGGAGGCAAAGAATTCATAGCCAACAACTACCTTCTGCTCCATCCACCATAGTCATTCCTTGTTTTCACCATCACCTTCACTAGTTTTAATCATTTTTCATAGAAATTCTTCCAATCACGTTGAGCAAATCCAACCATCCTCTATCTTTGTTGTTGAATTATGAGTGATCCTAGACCATTCCTCACTTTATTCCACCAATCTACCACTTTCCCTAAGCCTTACATCACCTCCAAAACCTTCCATTTTGCTCTCGGCTATATCGTGTAGGTTTACACAGAATCCTATAGGTTTCTAGTACATAATGTAGGTTTTCTTGAAATGGCCTATTTGAGGCTGAATTGAGGGACCTCTAGGAAGTCACCAAAATCCTCCCAAGGGTCTCCCACACCATCCAACCATCTCCAAACTCTTTTGGCCATCCTCCAAAATCCTTAATTCACCTGCTACATCACCGAAAGAAATTAGTTTGCATACTTGATTTTGCATGAAAAGACAAAAAGACAAAAATAGCTTTATTTCAATCCCTTTATTCTCACATTAGTGATGTTTGATGCTTATTAATTCCATGCTTAGATAGTAGCGTTTGGTTCATGATAATTTAGCATTATTGCAAAGCATAGTTTCTTGACAGTTAATTAGAAAATGGTGTGATTTAGCATTAAATTTCGGTCTTTTCCTTTATTACAGTAGAGTAGCTCTGCCTTAGAGTAGATTTCCCTTTCTTCCATCAAGAAACCAAGCTTATTCGGACTCCATAGAAGTCTGGCTTGAAAACCCTAGTGGTCTCTTGCCAGCTGAACCGTGACAAAAAGCAAAACCATCACTGTTACTTGTGTATACAACACTCTCACCTTCAAGTGTGTACGAACCCCGGGTTGACAAAGTAAAGATCATAGCCCAGGAGTTGCAGCATTCTTGCTGCAATATTGACACTCATCACTTTTTGGCACTGTTGCTAGGGAGGTGTCTAAGTAATATGTGAATACTGCTTCTTACTTCTATTTCTTGTCTCTAATATTTTTCCATTAGTTTATTTCTGCAAAAGTAATTTTATTACTTCCTTTTTCGTTATACATTTTCTGCTTACCTTTCCATTTTGCAAGCAAGATGTCAATTCAACAAGTAGTTTTTCACTCAGTCAGTAGTTTTCATTTAATTAGCAATTTCAATTCTGCAAATTACATTCGAAGTTTGAAAAAAAAAAAACACAAAACCAACTCAAAAACATTTCTTTTCATGGCTCGTAGGAATAGGGATAACTTAGAAAAAATTTTGCCAAATACCCCCACTGCATCGAACTACCAACCTTCCCTCTTCTTTGGTGGCTTTGAATTGGAGGAACCCTTAGGTGAGCAACCTGACATATTTGAAGAACCTACATGGGAAGAAGAAGAAGAAGACGAACCCATTCCTACTGAACCAATGGCTGAAAACAGAAATGACAGAAGACCTCGACACTTTCCTATTTCAGTTTTTTGTTATATGCCAAACCTATGACTATACAGATGATGAGCAGAAGTTAAACTATTTCCATCTATTCTCAAGGATGTAGCATTGCGTTGGTTCATGGGCTTACCTTGGGATAGCATCACAACTTGGGCTCAGATGCAGTAATCCTTTAACAATAAGTATCGAGACTACTATCGGTCAAAGGATACTAAAGAGGAAACTTTTAGGATGGCCATAGGCAATGATGAATCCTTAGAGGATTACGAAGAAAGATTCCAGCTTAGTTGCAAAAGGGTCAAGTGCACACTTGACCCTGAGTCACAAAAGCTGGTCCTACTTAGGGGAGTAAGGGAAGATCTTTTGGATACCCTACACTTCTTAGAAGGAGGAGATATCTACCAATTACCCTATGAGGATATCAAGACTGTCTTTAGAAACCATTCTAGGGAAGCTAGGAAAAAGGGTAGGGGTAGTCAACCTATGGTTAGTACATCCTCTTCCAACTCATCCATCAAGGGTGAAATTGGAAACATGCTGGAAGATTTCAAAAATGAGATGCTGCAAACCCTTTCCTTACAAATGGACACTATGCACATTAAGAGAAAACAAGAGGAAGTAGAGAGAGCCTTGGCCATTTTTTGTCCTAGACGCACTAGGAGGTATCCTAGTAATGAAGGTCCATTGAATTCTATTGAAATTGGCTTAGTATGTGAAGAAAACCACTCCACAGACAAGTTCCCTTCTTTTCTTGGACTCAAAGCTGTATATCAAGGAGCTAAAGGGGTCACTAAGCAGCTCTACTACATAAACCAAAGGAGACCTCATGGGCTTAGACCATACCAACAGGGCATGCAAGGGTCATCCCATGCATATTACAACCCCAACCAAACCACAAACACACCTTCTTGGAGACCCCTTGCTCATCCTTCCTGGTCTACACCCCCTCATTAGCCCTTTGCATCTTAGTATCACTCCGAGCCAGCCAACCAGTCATTTCAACCAAATTCTTTGCCACAACCTCATTGGAATGCACTGCACTAGGGGTGGAGGCCCCAATACAACAATGCTCCAGCTTTATTGCCTCCACCACCTGCCCAACGGCATCTGTTACACTATGCTCCACCCAAGCAACCCCAGACTCCTACCCAACCAAATTCGAACACAAACAACAGATAGGCTCATCGAGTATAAAGTGGAGAGACATCATATCCAACTTATGCTATGGAAATCCAAGAGATTAACCTAAGATCTGGGAGAGTTCTCCCGGATAACCAACCTCCACCTCCACCTACGGAGGTTGAGGAAGAAACAGAGGAAATCATTCTTAAAGTGAATCCACCCTTTCTTGAGAGATTAGCCCAACCACTCTAGCCTACCCCAGAAGAGACTGAACTTTTGGGAGAATTGAAAAATATATGTGTAAAGATTCCACTTCTCCAAGTAATAAAAGATGTTCCTATTTACAATAAGTTGATTAAGGAGAAGCGCTTCAAGCATCCAAGGAGGCGAAGAAGGGATGCCCCTACCATTAATGTCATTGGACAACTATCCAACTTAATGCTGGGGTAGGTAATATGTCCAAAGTATTTGGACCCTGGAAGCCCTGTAGTAGATGTGCACATCAATGGCACCATTGTCCCACACACTTTGATCGATCTTGGGGCTGCCATTAATGTGATGACCAAGGACACCATGCTCAAGCTCAACCTCAAGGGTTCGTTGAGGAAGACCACAACAGTTCTGCAACTTTCAGATTGCTCCATAGTGACCCATGAGAGGATTGTGGAGGATGTGATTGTCTCCATTGACTCTTGGGAGTACCCTGCAGATTTCCTAGTTCTATAGCCTAAGGCTAAGCTTACTGGTTACTCCATCATCCTTGGGAAACCCTGGTTGGCCATTGTCAATGCTTACCTTAGCTGTAGAGCTGGGAATATGATGATCAAGAATGGGCATATGTCCAAGCAGTTAGTCCTATACTCTCCTTCTTAGCCATCTCTAGAGCATGATTTAAATTTATGGTTGGAGGAGGAGGAAGAAGATGAAGTTCAGACCACCCAACTTTATACATTAGAAACAACCATGCGAGGAGGACAACAAGATGAAGATGATTTGATTGAACACCTACTCCAAAGTCCAACTCCCAGTACATTGGCCTTAGAAGATGTAGTAAAGTAAACCTAGAACAATGATATAATTGACCTATTCTTGGCCGATTCCAACCCCCTCCATGTCAAAACCATAGAATTTGGCCCTGAGAGAACCTTGAAAGTCAATCCATCTCTTTCTTCTATCCAAGAAGAGAAGTTATGCAACATGCTAAACGAACATCTAGATGCCTGTGCTTGGAGTTACACAAAAATGAAGGGAGTACACCCCTCAGTGTGTACTCACCACATATACATAAAAGAGGCTTGCAAGCCAGTGTGAAGCCCCAAGGGAGGATGAATCCAGCTCTTAAAGATATAGTCAAAGAAGAACTACAAAAACTACTAGATGCAGGATTCATCTACCCTATCTCTGACCATGAGTGCGTTTCTCCTTTTATGTTATTTCCAAAGAAAAATTGTAAGTGGAGGATTTGTGTCAATTACAGGGAGTTGAACAAAGCCACAAATAAGGAAAATTTCCCTCTACCCTTCATTGACCAAGTGCTAGATGGCTTGGCAGGGAATTTTTTTTCTCTTTCCTAGATGGATTCAGTGGTTACAACCAAATCCAGATCAGCTTGGCAGACAAGGATAAGATCACCTTCACTTGTCCTTGGGGTACTTTTTCCTATAGGGTCCTTCCTTTTAGCCTATGCAATTCTCTTACCACTTTCCAGAGAGAAGTCATGAGTATTTTTGCCGAGTTAGTCCATGATGCGGTGCAAATTTATATGGATGATTTTACACCTTATCGCTATGATTTTCAGGAGGATTTGTCCAACGTATGCAAAGTACTACACAAATGCATTGAAATGAACCTATCTCTTAGTCCCAAAAATGTGAATTTTTGATGACTGTAGGGACCATGCTAGGTCATTCAATATCTCAGCAAGGACTATAGGTGGACCCAAACAAAATAGCTATCATCTAAAGGGTCCCAACTCCTCAAAAGCACATAGATGTTAGAAATTTCCTAGGGTTAGATAGATACTACCGAAGGTTCATAAAGGACTTTACCAAGTTTTCCTCTCCTTTGTTTGGTTTGTTGGCCAAGGACTTTGAGTTTATATGGTTGAAAAGTTGTCAAAAGGCCTTAGACACCCTAAAGAACAAGTTAACCACTACATCGATTCTCTGAGGCCCAAATTGGGCCCTTCCTTTTCATATTCATGTTGATGCCTCACACAAAGCCATAGGAGTAGCCCTAGGTTAGGTAGATGAAAAATTTCCTTATGCTATTTAATTTATCAGTAAGAATCTGTTAAAGGCTTAACTAAATTACACAGTGACTGAAAAGGAACTCCTAGATGTTGTGCATTCATTGAACAAATTTAGGCATTATATTACTAGAAATCAAACATTTTTGCATACTGACCATGCTGTAATCAAATATTTAATGAATAAACCAGATGTGAATGCTCAAATTATAAGATGGTTACTTTTGTTACAACAATTTGATCTGGCTATTATTGATAATCCTGGTAAGGAAAATGTTGTTGCATACTTTTTGTCCAGATTGAATTTACATGAAGGTGAAGAAGGAATGGTCAATGACTAGTTACCGGATGAGCACTTATTTTCTAATTCAGTTCTCTCTCCATGCTTTGCTGATATAGCCAACTATTTGGTATTGCACAGTTCCCACCAAACTTGTCCTCCAAAGAGAAGAGAAAGATAGTGAGGGAGACCGCCCCCTTCACTTGGATTGGGGCAATCTCTTCAAACTTGGCCCATATAAAATCTTGAGAAGGTGTGTGAGGGAGGAGGAAGTCTTTGACATCCTTTTGACATGTCATGATGGGCCTTGTGGAGGTCACTTTGCAACAAAGAGGACAATATTCAAAGTGTTACAAGTAGACTATTATTGGCCCACTCTTCATCAGGATGTGCAAAGATATACTAGTCAGTGTGATCAGTGCCAAAGGATGGGAAGGCCTACTCCAAGAGATGAAATGTTTCTGCAGCATCAGGTGACTTTCAAGCCATTTGACAAGTGGGGCATGGACTTCATTGGACATATTGACCCTCCTTCCAAAAAAAATCAATATATCATTGTGTGCACTGACTATCTGACTAAGTGAGCTAAAACCAATGCAATTAAGGCAGCAAGAGAAGAGCAAGTAGCTGAGTTCCTAAGGGAGAATTTATTTTACAAATTTGGGTACCCTAGAGAGTTGGTCACAGACAAAGGCAACCAGTTTAACTCCAACATGATTGAAGACATACTCAGCCAGTACAAGGTCAAGCATAGAACCTCCACTCATTATCATCCATAAACTAATGGACAAGTATAGGTGACCAATAGAGTGCTGGAGGGCGTCTTGACCAAAGTGGTACGCAGTAGCAAGAAGGATTCGGCAGATAGACTAGTTGAGGCCACCTGGGCCTATAAGACCACCTGGAAGACCACCATTGGATTCACACCCTCTGAGATGGTCTATGGGAAAAAGGCCTTGCTGTCCATTGAATTTAAGTATAACACATTAAGGATGGCAACGCAACTAGATCTAGATCTCAGCAGTGCACAAAAAGAGAGATTTCTCCAGTTGAATGGTTTGGATGCGTTCAGAATGCAGGCCCTCCTACATACAGAGGTAATTCAACTTCAGAGGAAGATCTGGCATTATAGAAACAATTTCAAGAAGGTGATTGGGCTTTGTTATATGATTCTTGGTATAAAGACTTCAAGGGAAAGTTAAGGACAAGATGGCTAGGGCCTTATGTTGTAGAAAGATGCCATGATAATGGTTCAGTAGAGATCAAAACCATAGATGAAGAGGTCATTCCTTTACTTGTTAATGGACACCGACTAAAAATTTACAAGAGACCATTGTCAAAACAAGAATTCATTGATGATATCAATAAAACAATGATGGTAGTGGAGCAAGTTTCATTTCCTACCTCATCAGATCACTGAGAGAAAAAAGAAAAAGAAAAGGACTCAGGTGAAAACCTCCATGAGGCGCCTGAGTCCCACTATCAGGTTGAAAACCTCTTGGGGCGGCCCAATGGTGTCAATATATATTAAAAAAAAAAAGAGAAAAAAATGAGAATAAAAAGATCCCTGGGTGAAACCTCTCTTGCGGCACCCAGGGCAAACAACTGGGATGAAAAACTCTCCGAGGCAGCCTAGTTGTTTTCAAAGAAAAAGAGAAAAAAAAAGAAAAAAGGAAAGAGAAAAATCATGAAATTTTCTATTTTGGAGGTCAGCAAGAAGGACGATCAAAGAGAAAAGGAGGATCACCAAGACACCTATTTCACTCACATTTTATTTTTCCACTCATTTTCATTCATCACTCTACCATTTCTCTCATTTTTTCCACTCCTTTCCTTTAGTTTACAAGGGGACTGTGTTTTCTATAGGATCCCTTGTAAACCTATAAGATCCCCTGAAAATGTACAGGATGATCCTGTAGGAATCGCAGTGACCCAGAAATCCTACATGAAGCGAACTTAAAGGAAAAAATGACCTATTATGTCAATGAAATAACACCACTACATCATCATACCATGACCATACCTATGTCCACCTTCAGCACCCTTGCATTAAACCTTAAAAAAAATATCAATTTCAAAAAAAAACAGTCTTCGAAAAAGAAGGAAACAAAGAGCAATAGGGAGCATCACCTAAGTATTCCTCATCCTCCACACTCCTAGTCTCCCTCTCCATCCATGTCACCATCCTCAAACTCCCAGCAGAAGGTATGATTAAGATTTATGAGGGAGAAGCAGCTACAGGACATCCTGTAGGAAATCCTATAGTAGCCTATCCCACAGAATACAAATCATAAGAACAACAAGCTTCCAGCATGATGATCCAAGAGCAGAAGGGACTCCAAATCAAAAACAACACCATCATCTTCAACACCAGGTACCTGTACCACCAAAAAAATCATCAGAGAACAACAGAAAAGGGAAGAAGAATAGCATGCAACTAATACACACAGCAAGCACCTCTGGTCTTCAACCACTGCAGAAAGGTATTAAGCACCACAAGTAAGTATCCCGCTCACTCTCTCATGTGCATAATGTATTCAAAAGATGTAAAGGTTACAAGTAAGTTGGTTTATAAGAAAAATGTGTGCATTTAACTTGGCCACCTTCAATCAGTCAACAAACACAAAACAATTTGTCCTCTCACACGTGGTAGTAGTCAACTCAAAAATAGAAAGGAGAAGGAGAAAAGAAGTTAAGGCTACGAAAGCATGAAGTGGGGGTTGATTACAAGGAAGTGGGGAATGTTGAGGTGGTAGTGGGGACCAACGGTCCGAAAATGGAAATCGTACATCACCTGCCAGCACACCACCTCAACCCAAATGACCATAAGAGGAAATAATTGTCGTCCCCATGCATTCATGCGTTCACTTCCTCGAGGCTCACTCTCACAAGTCGCTCTCATACCAAGGCAACCTGCACCACGGAAGACACCATCGTTTTTCTGCATAGGAATTCCTATAGGATTGCACACGAAATCCTACAAGATTGCACATAGGATTCCTACAGGATACACAAAGACAGTCTATAGGATAGGTCGAGAGGAGTTTCATAGGGGAAAACGCGGGGTTGACCACATCAAACATTATGAAGAGGTAGGCTTTGTAATTACATTCCTCTTTCCAAGTAAATTGAACAAAAAATCCTTTAGTTTGAGTGAATTTGGCAGTGGTGCAAGAGAATTGTCCACACAGTCATCTTAGCTTTTTACTTCTACATTTGAAAATTGTATCAACCATCTCATCTCCTCAAAACCTCACCAACCAAGATGACAGGAGGGTTTAATGAAAGGGATCCCACTAACACTGTGAGAATCCAACAACACCCCAGGTACTATAAATCTTGACAAGGCATAATTGGATGGGGTTTTTCAAAAAATTAAGGGGGTATGATGATGAGGTGACCTGAGATTTTTCTCTCTCCCTCATTCGACTCACCAAAATCCATGCCACTATTGTGGTAAGAGGCCTCTCCATAGAACTCAACCCTGAACTCATCATTAGAGTTACCACACCTCCCCTAACAGTACCATGGAGGAAGGAAGACAAAGGAGATAGCCAGGTTTCCAAAAGGAAATTATTTTTACAAGGTGAGAAACCTATTGAGGACAAAGATGGAGTAAGGAGAGCAAGTCTGCCATATCCCTAGAATGAGGTAATCTAGCAACTTATCAAATACATTTCATGTGAGGGTAGGTATAGTGTGGTCTATGGCTATCATTTTAGGCTTCTTGAAGAATTGCGTTTTTTAGTAAAAACACCCCCTCACCACAGGCTCACGATACCATACTTCCTACTGCAATCACTGATAGACTCAAGCATCAAAGTGCAAGAGGGAAATTCCCAACAGTTAGCTCACCATGGGTTAATTAAAATCCTTATAGAAGATGCCCTCCAAAACCTCATAATTCCTATACAATGGTCAATCTTTAGAGACATGCAAGTAGAGGAAGAAATCAAAGCTCTCACATATGATGTTAGTCCTACTGTCAGTGAAGAGTGAGAGGAAGAGACTAAAGCAGAGGAAGAAGCAGAAACAGAAGGAGATGAAGATGAGAGGGATGAAGACAAATATGAAACAAAAGAAAATGAGGAAGATGAATAAGAAGAAGAGAAAGAGAAGGAGGATGATGAAGAAACATAGGAGGATGTTAAGGAGGAAACTGGTAAAGATGATGAGGATATACAAGAGGAAGAAGAAAGCAATAGGAGAGAGGGGGAAGAAGACAAGGAGGAATCACCTAGGGTGTCTCCAAAACCCACTGAGAGAGAGGTAGCAGCTTGCCTCACTGCTCTTAGCACCCACACCAAGAAAAAAGGCAGAAGATAGAGGTGGACCCCCTTCTATTTCAGGACAAGGAAAAACACAGGAATAAGGCAGGGGAAACCCCAAACACCAACCAAAATTCCCATTGTGATTGAAGAAACACCTAAACAAAATGAGAAAATTCCTTTCCCTAAGTCTCCTATCACCTATGTGAGAAGGCCTATGACTAGATCCACCTCCTGCAAGGGAAAAGTGATCGTACAGGATACACAGCAGAATCTACAAAAAACAGAAGTAGTCCTACAGGATACTCTGTTGAGCCTACAGGAGACACAAAAATTGGAAAAGGAGGTAGGCTAACACCAAGAAACTAATGAAGAGAACTGAGAGTCAAAAGAACCTAGCCCCCAGCATAACCTCGATTCCTACTACAGATTTATTGAAGGAGGCAGGGTCATACCTCAAACATTTGCTATTCCACTGTTCTTCAAGCTTGAGAAGGACAAAGCTAGAACTCACCAATGGATGCAGATAGTCAAATATAAGGGGGTGGAAGACATTGGGCACATGGAGGAAAAGCTCAAGGAGATGGGAAGAGAGATAAGTAGCTTGAGAGATAGAGAGGCCATAATGAAAAATCAACTAGAAACAGAAAATGCATGGTTGAGGGGACAACTGCAAGAAAGAAAGAATCAATTGGCATGTATGGCTAGTCTCTCTTTGGAGGCAATCCAGTGTAGGATGCTAGTTAAATCTTATGCGCTATACCTCAAGGAATAGTGGCTGTAGTTCTAGATCAAGACCCTAGCACAAAGAGGCACCATGTCATTTCAAGACTACAGGCAGTTCATTGATCTTTGTGATCATATCACACTAGAAGATAGGGCCAAGATGTCCCAGTTTTATTTGCACAACATGGCCTTAACAGACATGAATTTATGGGACCCTAATGCGAAGCTAGGAGATTTACAATTAATGTCTTCGGCATCATGTATGAACCATGAGGAATCAAGGGCTGCAGAGATGAAGAAGATATTAGAAAGAGAGAAAACTAAACCTCTTATGATTAGAGCTGAAAAGTCAGATCCCATGTCCCTCATGATTACCCATAATTTGATTGCAAATGATCCTCAGCTTGCACCTAGATATCTTGTTGCACAAGAGCAAGAAATTTCACATTTTGAGGACATGTTCAGACTGTTACGGGATGATAGCATACATGCTTTCATGAGGAGATGGAACACACTGCCATACAACTTAAATATAAGAGAGTACCAATCTCCTCAAAAGATTGAGAGAAGCACTAAAAAGGACACCCATGTACAAGAAATCTATGCAAAGGCTGAAAGTCAACTGGATTGGCCTGAAACTCAGTCCACCACTACTTTTAGGAATGCTAGAAGGAAGGAAGGAAGAAGAATAAAAGAGGTAGTGGGAGGAGGTAGAAAGGAAAGCAGGTTTCTATTAACAAGAAGAGGAAACCACAACAGAGGCATGGGATGTCAGGGAGGCCACTAGAGCTATGAAGGATATGGATATTGACTAAGTTGCTCATAGGATGAGCAACACTTTTAGCAAGGCGATGACGATGAGCCTCATCATTAGGTAATTATATTGGCCTTAATTCACCTCCTAGCTTAGTCAAACCAACTTTTCTCACAACTTATTACATGTTTTTTATTATATTTTGTTTATGAGATGAGTTAGAGTTGGATATTATGCCTAGTGGATTAATATGCATTAAATGCAGGATTGAAGGAGAAAATCAAGGAAATTTAGCAAATACAAAGGTTAAAACTTGAATGGGACAAGGGAGAGGGATTGTAGGAGGTAAATCCTCCTCATTTACTTCTCCCACATTCGAATATTCCTCCATCCATTAGACCAGCTTGTAGTTCAAGGAGCTAAACCATGAGGATTAGAAGGCATCCAAGCAAGTGAGAGACAATGAGCTAGTTTATATCGAGTTTAGGGGCCGAGCCTCCCTTATTTTAAAGAATTCATTGGGGACTTTAGTTGTATAAGTAGTCATTAGGATTCAAATTTTTGTTGTAAAACTCTAGCTATTTTTGAGTTCCAGACTTGTGAAAGTTTTATTGATGTACTTTTTTGTTTTGGTAATAAGAATGAGTTTTGTTTTGAGGTAGCACTGACTTAAATCAGAGGGCTAAAGCTCTTGGGTTAGGGCCCAACCCTAGCAGCCAAGGCTCCTCTTTTCTTGTATCTGTATGTTTAGATTAGACTCATAGCTTCATTGTTAATTTTCTTTTAGATGTGTTTTCATTGCAAGTAGTGTAGATTGGATTGGTTGTTTATTAGTTTTCTTCCATTTGTGCCTTACTTCAATAACAGGTTAGTAGGGATAAGAGGAGTACCACAAGGTTGTTAGTGGGTGTCTTGGCCTCATTTCCTCCCTTTGGGATCATGATTTGATGAAGGGACCCTTATTCAGCCCCAAAAAGACAAATTTCTATTTCTTGCATAAGCTTTAGAGCTTATTGTATTTAAGTTAGCATTTGATCAATTTTACAAAGTAGGATTTCATTTCCATCTCTTTTATCTTCACTCTTGTAGTAGATCTCATCCATGCTTTCATTCCTTTCAGCAACTTTTCTCATGCATCATGTAGGTAGTTAGTTCATTAATTCTGAGAATGCTTCTTGTTTATATAGATTTTTGGGAATTATACATGTTTTATGCAGAGCAGGTGCTTTAGGAGGAGACAAAGAATTCATATCCAATAACCACCTTCCACTCCATCCATCGTAGTCATTCCTTGCTTTCACCATCATGTTCACTAGTCTTTATCATTTTTCATAGAAATTCTTCCAAGCACATTGAGTGAATCCAACCATCCTCTATCTTTGTTTTTGACTTCTGAGTGATCCTAGACCTTTCCTCACTTCATTCCACCCATCTACCACCTTCCCTAATCCTTCCCTCACCTCCAACACCTTCCATTTTTCTCTCGGATGTATCTTGTAGGTTTATATGGAATCTTGTAGGTTTCTAGTACATCCTGTAAGTTCTCTTGAAATGGCCTATTTTGAGGCTGAATTGAGGGAAAACCTCTAGGAAGTCACAAAACTCCTCCCAAGGGTATCCCACACCATCCAACCATCTCCTAATCCTTCCATCCATCCTCCAACATCCTTAAGTCACCTTCCACATCACCAAGAGAAATTAGCTTGCATACTTGATATTGCATGAAAAGAAAAAAAGACAAAAAAAGATTTATTTCAATCCATTTATTTTCATATCAGTGATGTTTGATGCTTCTTACTTCCATGCTTAGATAGTAGCATTTGGTTCATGATAATTTAGCATCATTTCAAAGCATAGTTTCTTGGAAGTTAATTAGGAAATGGTGTGATTTAGCATTGAATTTCGGTCTTTTCCATTATTGCAATAGAGTAGCTCTCCCTTAGAGCAAATTTCCCTTTCTTCCATCAAGAAACCAAGCTTCTTCTGACTCCATAGAAGTCTGGCTTGAAAACCCCAGTGGTCTCTCACCAACTAAACTGTGACAAGAGGCAGAACCATCACTGTTACTTGTGTATACAACATTGTCACCTTCAAGTTTGTATGAACCTCAGGTTGACAAAGTAAAGCTGGTAGCCCAGGAGTTGCAGCATTCTTGCTGCAATACTGGTGCTCATCACTTTTTGGCACCATTGCTGGGGAGGTGTCTGAGTAATATGTGAATACTACTTCTTACTTCTATTTCTTGTCTCTAATATTTTTCCATTAGTTTATTTCTGCAAAAGTAATTTAGTTACTTCCTTTTTCATTCTACATTTTCTACTTTCCTTTCTATTTTGCAAGCAAGATTTCAATTAAGCAAGTAGTTTTTCACTCAGTCAGTAGTTTTCATTTAATCAACAATTTCAATTCTGCAAATTACTTTCCAATTTTGAAAAAAAAACACAAAACCTAACCAAAAACATTTCCTTTCATGGCTCGTAGGAATAGGAATAACTTAGGGAATTTTTTGCCAAATACCCCCACTACATCAAACAACCAACCTTCCCTCTTCTTCAGTGGTTGTGAACTAGAGGAACCCTTAGGTGAGCAACCTGACATATTTAAAGAAACTACAGGGGAAGAAGAAGAAGAAGAACCCATTTGTACTGAACGAATGGCTGCAAACAGAAATGACAGAGGGAATAGAAAGAGAGTGTAGGGTTCCTTCCCCATCAGGGAAACCAATGGGGACACTAATACTTTTATGGAGTCAAAAGAAGCTTGGTTTCTTGATGGAAGAAAGGGAAATCTGCAGCAAGAAGTAGAATTTCTTCTAGGCCATGGTTAATTATATTATGATCTTTTGAAGGTTAGTGTCAATATTGATGAGTGCTAGTATTGTAGCAAGAATGTTGCAACTCCTGAGCCACCAACTTTACTTTGTCAACCAGAGGTTCATACAAAGTTTGAGGTGACAATACTGCATACACAAGTAACAGTGATGGTTCTGCCTTTTGTCACGGTTCAGCTGGCGAGAGACAACTGGTTGTTTTTGTTGGCTTGTTGGGGCCTGACCCAGGTTTGGAGGTGATTTATCCAAACAAATCTCGGTACTACTGGCCCTTTCGGCAACAGTCTACGGAGTGTGGACTGAGGACTCACCCAAAGTAGTATGGGAGGGTGCTAGAATGAGGTTTCCATACCGTGGAGATGTCTGATGAGTTCAAGTGGTCTGTGGTTCGACCCTGCATGCACGTTGCTACACGAACTTACCCGTACCTCACAGCCTGTGATGTTGCCTTCGCGCAGCCCTACTCAGGGGCCGAACGTTGTTATTACCAAATTCATTATTATTATTCCACCATTAGTTGATTAACTTAGCTTACTTGCATGTGTAAAGTATACTTAGTAACATAAATCATTCATACGAGTGCGCGCAATAAATAAACAATATATTTGCAATTGATATCAAACAAGTAATAACTCAAGAACAGATACACAAAATTTCGATAAAACTTCTTTTATTATTCTCTTCTCCCATTACAGACTCAACTTCACCCTGCACACTCATCTGTAGGGGTTCGCGCACTTAGCTATGGACAACTAGGCCTCTACGCACTCAACTGCAGATCCTTCTCCTACTCTACAACCCAAAGACCCATTTCGACACTTGTGACTCAATCCATTAGACTTGTTTCTATTCAATGCTTCCTTCTTACTTACTTCTTAGAGCCTCACTCTATTTATACAATCCCATGGTCCGCAGACCATGGGTAAGCCGACATTATATTACAAGATTAGGGCAGACAACCCTATGACTCTAACATACTTCCACGCCCACAATTCGCAGAGATTTACAGTCATATTAGACCAAAACATGGGCTTTGAGCCCCAAAACATGCCGTGGGGGGATTCCATACGCAACAGGCCCACAACACAAACATCGTGACTCACCCTCAAGTCACTTTATTGGTGCGACGATCTTGGCACGAAGTTCCTCCAACTGCCGTTGCACTGTGCTGATGTTGGCAACGCACTGAGCCGCTGCTTGCTAGATCTGTTGCATCCTTTGTTCTAAGACCTCCGTATTTGAATTATTTCCTTACATCTGTAACGGTATCTACTAAGTATGTTTATAGTCCCGCGCCTTTGTTCGGCTCCTTGGAGCTCGAAGACTATGCTTCAACTATCTAGTTAGATAGCCGGCCCACCCGTGTAGGGCTTCAAGCATCTGCCATTTACTTTACCTGGGAAGGGTTCTACTTCTCTACCTCATACTTTCAGATCACCCTAACTTACTCTGTGAATACCAAGGCTTATTCCCAACCAAAATTATGGATTTGAAAGGGATCGTTGGCGACTTATGGATTATGAAGATCACCATAAAACCCCATGCAACAGAGGCCTTACTTCTTGAACCCGAAGTACAAGGAAAAGGTCCACGTAGAATTGGACAAAATTCTCGCAGCCAGAATTATTAAGTCGGTGGAAGAATCTGACTGGGTGAGCCCTATAGTAGTACAGGAGAAAAAGGAGAAGGGAGAAATAAGAATATGTGTGGACCTCAGGAAGCTAAATGACGCCTGTGTACATCACCCATTCCCGACACCGTTCACAGATGAAGTATTGGAAAATGTTGGCGGAAAAGAAGCATACTCATTCACGGATGGGTTCTCAGGGTACCACCAGATCAAAATCGCGCCGGAAGATAGGAGCAAGACGACCTTCACAACGGAATGGGGTTGCTTTCAATACATTGTTATGCCATTTGGATTAAAGAATGCACCAGCTATCTTTTCGCACACCGTTGTTGCCACCTTCAAAGAATACATCCACAAGTTCCTGCAGGTCTATCTGGATGATTGGACTGTCTTCAAATTAGTTAAACACCATGTAGCAAGCTTATGCTTGATGCTAGATACTTGTCGACGACACCAGATTGTGCTAAACCTTAATAAGTGCACATTCCTCGTTCCCTTTGGAAAATTGTTGGGACACGTGGTCTGCAAATAGGGACTGATGGTGGACCTTGCGAAGATTGCAGTGATTCTAAATTTGGAAGCACTGCGAAGTGTTAAACAGCTGCATGCCACTTTGGGACACACAGGATACTACAAGAAGTTCATTAAAAGCTATGCCCAAACCACCATGCCGATGGAGAAAATATTGAAAAAAGATGTCACATTTTGCTTGAATGATGATTGCATGAAGAGCTTGGATGTCCTAAAGGGGAAATTGGCCTCCGCTCCAATCCTGGTCTTCCCAAAATGGGATGTGGAGTTTCATGTCCATGTTGATGCGTCGTGTATCACGCTAGGAGTAGTGCTCACACAAGAGGGAGGAAAGGACTTGGACCACCCTATCGCGTTTGCAAGTTGTAGATTGTCTAAAGCCAAGAAGAACTATTCCACAACCGAGCGCGAGGGGTTAGGGATGGTGTATGCGCTCCAAAAATACCGAGAATATTTGCTGGGAGGACATTTCTGGATGTATATAGACCATTCCGCACTAAAATACTTGGTCAATAAGCCTGTGTTTGGGGGGCGCATATGCAGGTGGCTCTTATTTTTTCAAGAATATGACTTTGAGGTCGTGGTCAAACCTGGACGCCTAAACACATGACCAGATCACTTGTCCTGTATTGAGACAAGCGAGGAACCTACTAATTTGGAGGAAGGATTACCTGATGCACAACTCATTGCGTTGTGCATCACGGATGGGCACTTTGAAGATATAATCCATTTCTAACAACAAGGACTGCACTGAAGGAATACTCCATCCAATATAAGAAGGAATTGGTGGTGTGTGCGGCAGATTTTTCTGTCATCGCAGGGCACCTATACAAAATAAGAAATCATGAGATATTGTGAAGATACGTACCTGAATTTGAACGAAGTAAAATCCTCGTGGAAGTACATTGGGGTGTTGTAGGAGGACACTATGCAGGATGCGCGACCGCACAAAATATTCTTCGCTTAGGGTTATGGTGGCCAACCCTTCACTAGGATTCAAAAGCATACTATAAGGCCTGCGATATATGTCAAAGAATCAGAAAAACATCGCGAAGGGATGAGACGCCATTGAATCCGTAAATGACACTACAATTGTTCGAGAAATGGGCAATTGACTTTGTGGGACCTATCAAATTTTAGGGAAAGACGGGCGCACACTACATCATCACCACAACAGAGTACCTAACACAATGGGCGGAATCGCAGCCGGTCAAAGACTGCACAACCATTACGGTTGCGAATTTTTTGTTTGAAAACATGTTGACTCAATTTGGTTATCCAAAAATCTTAATGCGTGATTTTGGAACACATTTCCTGATCAAAATCGTTAGCACGCTCACAAAATAATTCCAGGTGTATCATCAGAAAAGTACACCATACCATCCACAAGCCAATGGGACTGTAGAAGCCTTCAACAAAATACTAGAGACAATGCTAACCAAACTGTGCAATGCGCAGCAAAGCAATTGGGACCTGCATGTACCTATAGTGCTATGGGCTTACAGGACAACGTGCAAAAAACTGATGGGACAAACACCTTTCCGGTTAGTTTATGGCGTGGAAGCTGTCATGCCGATGGAATATATCATACCTAGTCTGTGCATAGCAGCAATGTTAGGCCCCTATACTATTAGTGTAACCCCTTATTGTTATTAGTACAACCCCCTTATTATATTGTTGTACCCATGTAGTCCCCATATTGTTATTATTGTGCCCCATAGAAGCCCACGATTGTTAGTATTGTGCCGTTACATTATTATTGTTGTGTCAACTCTGATTATATTATGACCCCTTAGACTCCTATATATAGAAAGGAGGTCTTGTCATTTGTATCATCCAATAATTTTTCATTTGTGTAATGTAAAGGAGGTTTCCCCCTCGAAGAGGCTGAATTCTCAGGCATTTATCTCTCTTTTCTATTTTTTGTGTGCTGGTATCATAACAAGCACTCACAGGGATGACAGACCGCGAAGCTCTGGAGGAAAGGCTCGTGCAATTGGAAAAACTTGAGGAAGAATGATTCTTGGCTGGGTTTCATTAGCAGGTACAAAAGCAGCGTGAAAAGCCCGGCATGACTACCATATCAAGTTGTGCACCTTCAAGGTAAATGACTTAGTGCTGTTGTATGAAAGTAAGTTTGAAAAATTTCCAAGAAAATTCAGAATGTGTTGGCTGGGACCATACGTGGTTAAGGAGGTCACAGACGGATGCGTGGTCCAGCTAGTCAAGCTAAATGGACAACCCTTCCTAGGCAAAGTAAATGGCAGTCGCTTGAAGCCCTACACAGGTGGGCCAACTATCTGACTAGCCAGCCGAAGCAGAGTCTTCACGCTCCGAGGAGCCGGATAAAGGCATGGGACTATAAACATATGCAGAAGATGTAGGTACATATGTAAGTAAATAATTCAGACACAGAGGTCTCAGAATAGAGGATGCAAAAAATCCAACAAGAAGCGGCTCAGTGCACTATCGACATCAGCACGGTGCGAGGGCAGTTGGAGGAACTCCATGCCAATATCGCTGCACCAATAAAGTGACTAGAGGGCGAGTCACGATGTTTGTGTTGGGGGCCTATTGGGAATGGAATCCCCCCACGACATGTTTTGGGGCTCAAAGCCCAAGTTTTGGTCTAATATGATTGTAAAGCTCTACGAATTGTGGGCTCGGAAGTATGTTAGAGTCATAGGGTTGTCTGCCCTAATCTTGTAATATAATGTCAGCCTACCCATGGTCTGTGGACCATGGGAATGTATAAATAGAGAGAGGCTCTAAGAAGTAAGTAAGAAGGAAGCATGGAATAGAAGCAAGTCTAAGTGATTGAGTCGTAAGTGTCCAAGTGGGTCTTTTGGTCGTAGAGTAGGAGAAGGCTCTGCAGCTAAGTGGACAGACCCTTGTAGCTGAGTGCGCAAGGCAGAGTTGAATCTGTAACTGGAGAAGAGAATAATAAAAGAAGTTTTATCTAAATTATGTGTATCTGTTCTTGAGTTATTACTTGTTTGATATCAACTGCAAATATACTATTTATTTAGTACACGCACTCGTATGAATGACTTATGTTGCTAATTATACTTTACACATGCAAGTAAGCTAAGTTAATCAACTAACGATGGAATACTAGTAAGGACTTGGGTGATAACAGTGTTCGGCCCCCAAGTAGTGTTGTGCGAAGGCAGCATCACAGGCTGCGAGTTACGGGTAAGTGCACGTAGAGACGTGCGCACGGGGTCGAAATGCGGATCACTTGAACTCATCAAACATATCTTAGGTGCGGAAACCTGGTTCTAGCACCCTCCCATACTACTATGGGTGAGAAGTCAGTCTGCGCTTCGTGGACTATTGCCGTAAGGGCAAGTAGTACTAGGATTTGTTTAGCTAAATCACCTCTGAACCTGGGTCAGACCCCAACAAGCCAACAACAACCCCAGTGGTCTCTCACTAGCTAAACCATGACAAGAGGCAAAAGCATCACTGTTACTTGTGTATACAGAACTGTCACCTCCAACTTTGTACGAACCCCAGGTTGACAAAGTAAAGTTCATGGCCCAGGAGTTGCAACATTCTTGCTGTAGTACTGGTACTCATCAATATTGACACTAAATTTCAAAAGATCATAATATAATTAACCATGTTCTAGAAGACTTAACATTATATGTAGAAATAATTACAAAATGAAGAAGAATGATGCATACCTCTTTTTACCTTACCTGGTCCTTACAAGGATCCAGTATTTTAACATTTCTTCAATTGTCATGTCTTATTTTCCTTTAACAATAATACCTCATACCTTTAACTATTGAATCATAAAGATAATTTACTTTGTATTTCATGCTTTAGTATTAAATAGGTTGACTTCATGGTGTGAAGCTATTGACTCCATAGAATTCTTGCTTGAAAACCCTAGTGGTCTCTCACCAGCTGAACCGTGACAAAAGCAGAACCATCACTGTTACTTGTGTATACATCACTGTCATGTCCAAGTTTGTACGAACCGCAGGTTGACAAAGTAAAATTGGTGGCCCAGGAGTTGCAACATTCTTGCTCCAATACTGGCACTCATGAATATTGACAATAAATTTCGAAAGATCATAATATAATTAACCATGGTCTAGAAGACTTAAAATTATATGCTGAAACAATTACAAAACGAACAAGAATGATGCATACCTCATTTTACCTTACCTGGTCCTTACAAGGACTACGTATTTTGACATTTCTTCAATTCTCGTGTCTTATTTTCCTTTAACAATAGTACCTCATACCTTTAGCTATTGAATCATAGAGATAAATTACTTTGTATTTAATGCTTTAGTATTAAATAGATTGACTTAATGGTGTGAATCATTCTTCTTATATGTATAGGAAAGAAGTCTCATGGCTCTACACATACTTATCACAGTTATTCCAGTTTTGGTCTTCAAGAATGTCACGGATCTTAGACCTATCTTTTAGAGGTTCATTTCTGGTTCACAATGGGAATGAATGCTTTATACATGTCTCAAACTATTTCTGAGCAATATGGAAACCTTGTAGTGTCCTTTTGTGTTTAGTATGGCTGACTTTAAGTTCTTAAGGTTACAAATTTTATAGTCTTGGTCTCTTCTACTATATGGTAGTCAAAGTAAACTCATTTTATTCCATATGAAGGATTCCAACATAGCTCAAGACTTCGCTTCTATAAATGTGTCTTGGATCACACTGTGATAACTTTATACTATCCACAGGTCCTCATATACAATACATTAGATAAGTGTTTTCACAGAGAATTTTGTAGACTATAGCTAGTATAGTAATTGATGTTGGTTGGTGTTTGTTATAGGCCATTTTGTCACATCTGATCAATAGTCCTACAAAATAAATCAATCAACATCCATGACCACTTGTCATCATCCCTACGCAAATCCTTAAGCACGACTCTCTCAAATCCCTAAGTTCCTGACCTTGACTATTTGATTCTAGGGTTTTTAAGGCTTAACGAACCCTGGCCCTTTACAGACCTGCTTTGAGTGGAAGGTTGATTAGTTCTAAGCCTTCTTTGATCATAGCATGTTTCCCTTGGTTGAGGTGCACTGATCAAGAAAATTTGGTAAAAAAAAAAAAGAATATCAAAGCCTCCTCTTCCAGAAGCTTCCTGGACTTGTTAAAACCATTTACCTTGGATAAGAACTTTGAATCCTATCTCATCCTACCTTGGATATTTCACCTCTTAGACCTTGAGCTCATCCTCCCATCAAGAGCGGATCTCAAGCCTAGTTTGGTAAATCAATAAGAATTTTTAAACTACCATCCTCTCATATATACTTATCACCATCCACAAGCTTGAGGTTGGATTTTGGAGACTAATCGTGCCCTTATGATGTTGCTTTGATCATAAGAGAGTTATTATTACCATGCATTAGGGTGGCTTGAGGTGTGCATTGTGGCAATGAAGGACAGGTAAACTTCGGAGGATATCTACAAGATCAACTTCCTTTTTTGGTTTTAAAATCTCTCGCTTTCATATTAATACAAAGAGTATACCATTTTCCTACATGTATTACGATATGTCTGTATGTATGTATTTCAATGCTATTGTGATCCATTGAATAGATTAATTGGATAATGCTACATAGATATTGTAGATCCTTAGCTTGTGTTGATTTTTTATGCAGGGTCTAATAATAGCGATTGGAGCTTACAAGCCAAGAGGAGAGAGAGATTGTGATGGATCAGAAGTAAGTATTCTTTCCATTCTCCAATTCTTCTAAGGAAAAATTTATAGTCTTTTATTTATGTTGTTCTAGACTAGGCCACTAGGTCTAAGGAAGATACTTCTATCCATAGTTGTAGATTTTGTATAACAATGTTATCATGGATGCTTGTCCTTGTATCTTGCATTGCAATATTTTGTAACTTGCATCATAATATACTTCCTCGCACAACTTTTATAATTTTGGAATTATTCATATTTTTCTTCGTTCTTGATGCCAAGGAAAATTTTAGGGGCTAATATTCGCAAGTGGGCTAATTTTCCATGCTTTTTCCAAAAAAAAGATTCATTATTTTCCAATTTTTCTAAAAATTATTCGCCCAAATTTTATAGTATAACAGACTTTTACCTTAAAAATCGCCACAATTTTATATAGAGACTATACAAAACTATTATAAATTTGAATACTTTTACAAAAACATTGCCAAACATTTTACAAATTACATATTATGTACTAGTGAGATTCGCCAAGGTTTCTAAACTTGAAAATAAATCTCCATCCTTAAAATTTTCCCAGCTTGATGCTTGCCTCAATGTGTTGTCAATTGTGTCAAATTTATTTAGTGACTATTAATGGCTATTTCGATTCCTTTTATTATGTATAGAGATTATTCAGATGAAACCACCCTTCTACTTCAATAAATAACCATAGACTTTCTTTCTTTTATCCATTTATACTGATCTCAGGTAATAGGGTTCAGACCTTTCTCTAAGAAATGAAACACATAATAATCTTGAATTTGTGTGCCCAAACTTCCTCATTTTCTAGCAATATTCTTAGCATCAAAGTGTAAGATAATTCTTAAAATTTTAATACTTTCAGGCTTGAGTAAATAAACAAACCTCTTTTAGTAGCCCTAATTTCCAACTTCCATAGAGTAGGAGAAAGAGTATATGTTGTAAAGATGTGTCACAGAGCTTATGTCAAGTGATCACCGAGTTTCAAAATTATTTACAAATGAGTCTCTTGAATGTCATAAAAATACAATTTCTCAAGAGTTTGGATCCACATACTACAAAAACTCATATTCCACAAATATGTTCCTTAATAAAATTCTTGAGACTAGTTTCGATCCTTCTTAATTAGATGTTGTAGATTTTGAATCTTTGTGAAGTATTCTTAACACACACATTTAGTTCAAATGATTTGTAATACTTTCACACTCTTGAAAATTCTGAGGGAGTACTTTTAGGGATGAGAAAGAGTTGTCGTTCAAGAGTATGATAATTATTGTAAGAATGTAAAAAATCCAACAAGTTGTGATATTCAAGCTACCTTCTTAAAACTTAGCTCTGATACCATGTTGAGAATTCAAGAGGATGGTTGATTGAGATAGATTTCTCCTACTTAATAATTACTTATGAATGTTCGTTGGCTCCTTATTAAATTAATGTTTTCTCCTTCATCAAGACATTACCAAAAATACAACACATCATGATCACAAGAGATGAATAACACAAAGATGTAGCCTCCATGCCAAGGAAAAAACCCCACAAGGGGGGAAACCAAAGAAATTCCTCTTTATATAGAACTAGATCAAAGTGATATATCTAAGACCCAAGACCTAGAGAAAGACAACCACAAAAGACCCAAATCATCCTTCCAACCTCTTTTATGTTTTGTTAGTTAATCTCAAATCATTCGATGGATACTGATGTCATTGATTGACTGCATCATTATAGGATTGATGCCACAAGAGTTTACATCAACTTGAATGAGAACTTCATTTACATAATTCACATCATAACCATAAGTCAAGTCATTTAGAGACCTTGCATCATGTAAGAGCACATATATCACATCATATAGAAACACAAAACTTGCAACATAAAATTGTTTGTCACAGAAACCCACACTATAGAGAGAGATACATAGCAAAATATATGCATAATTTATGCCTCAAAATTCTAGTCTCAAACTTCTTGTTCCACAGAAAGCCCGAATTGAATGCCAAAAAGTGGCGCAAGGTGCTAGTATATAGTTTTTCGACCATATGAGGGTACATGACTTATGGCGTCACCAACTGATCCATCTAGAGGGTTGACTTGGTCTTGTGAAAATACTTGGGCTCAAAAAATAAAATTATTTTATTTTAGTTCAAAAAGTCCAAATGGGACTTTGACTCAATGGGCCATATAATTTTTTATATTTGACTCAATTGATCATATAAGCATGAAGAGCATGCTTTGACTAGAATAAAAATAATAACATTAATATTAATAATAAATTATTTTTCTTATTTTTTCTTTTACATAAAATATATACAAGTACAGTGATAATTATGAAGACCAAACCTAGTTACATTTCCGAAGCTTATTACCTATATTTGTAAACCATTCATAGCTTTCTTTTGGAGTCTCTCTTGGAGCTAATCCTTGCAATCATTTTATCTAAGGTGCCTCGGAGGCTTCAACATTCAAACTTGCAAATAGCTCATCTTTCTATCTCTCAAATAAAACATTAAAAAGATGCAAACATTCAAGAATTTGCAAATAGCTCATCTTTCTCTCTCTCTCATATAAAGCATTAAAAACTTATAATTTTGCACAAATATCTAGTTACATTTTTACACAAATATCTATCAAAATATATACCAGTTGTCCTTACAATGAGTTTGTATAGTGTGATGATAATTTTTTTTACTATGAGTTCGTATGGGGTGATGGTAATTATTTTTACAACATGGTTTGGTAGGCATCTCCTTGAAAACAAGAACAATGATTATGCAATGGTGGAAATTTTGTGAAGTAGTTAAGCATCACCCAAACAAATTCTTTCATTGTGTCTAATTCGGAATGGATACATCAACATATCCCATATCTTTAAGCTTAATTATACAATCTTGTATTGCTTGACCCACCTTTGAAGAACAAGAGTGTATGTAGCAGTGGTGGAAATTACTACACATATTCTACGATGCATGGAAAGAAAAAAGTCACATTTCTCAACCTCGTCAATGTAGATATCTATCTTCCAATCCTATGAGGAGGAAAATGACACAGGGAAGATTCCCATAAGAAGGAAAATGTGTCATCAGCTCATTAATAATGGTTTAATTACTTTGTGATATGGTGGGCATTGCGCTTTGATTAAAAGGAATAATACTAGGAAAAAAATGATTCTCAAACATTTGGCTTCACATGCAGTTTATGCTATCCCAAAGAATTGAAAATTATTACATGTAGAGTGCAATGTCCAAAGCTTTGGTTGCAAGGATGCCATGTAAACTTGTGTTATAAGATTACGAGAGTGTAATGCAATGAAAAAATCATAATTTGATTAGATGATCAAGTTAGAGGTTGCACATGTGATAAATGTCGAGAGGATGCTATAATTTCATGCAATGGAAAAATGTGATTATGCACTGCAATGTAAGGTTATGGTAAAGTGATGCGATGAAGATTATAATATTGTTAATGTGATAAGGATTTTGTTTAGCACATGCGATAGTCACTATATGAAATGAGTGCCATGAAGGCTATGGTAATACAATGCAATGAAGACAATGATAATTGCACAAACAGACCATAAGAAAATGATATTGGAAAAGAAATGCATTTGAAGACTATAAATAAATAATGCGATGGAAACTGAATCAAAATCCTATGATTAATGACTATACACTAAAACCTGTGATGAAGGGTTACAATAATATGCTACAGTGTAATACTATGTAAATGAATGTGATAAACACATGCTATTAATACATGTGATGAGGGAAATAAAAGTGAAATAAATGCAAGGTTATTAGAATTATGATGCGCTGAGAATTGTAGAGTTGTAAAAATGTGATGGCCTACAAGGAATATTCTCAAGGATGCAATAATACTATATCAAAGACAATAATAAAGCGCTGAACATGTAGCACGATAAAGATAATATTAATAGAATGTGCTCAAATAGAACTATGATAATGCGCTAGAAACAATCCAGGTGCCACTATGGTAAAAGGTTGCGATTGAGACTATGTCAAAGGTAGCGATGGAAGGTGATAGAGGATTATAAAATATTTCTAGCGATATCAATGCTCCCGGATACATGAATGCAAGATAAAATTATTAAAAGAAACCTGGATCATACAAACAAAGTAATTTCACATGAGTCCATGTATTTACAAGTTAAAACGATTGTTTGTGATGTTATCACAACAAACGCAAATTTGTTGTGTTAGGATATTCCGACACATAGGAAATAGTTAAGTATAACTTGGTCTAGTGTAGAGTTAGGTAAAGTGTGTTTCTTTACTATGTACTTTTGTAACTTACAACCTGACGGTCATGATATGTTCTAGACATTAAGTGATCCGACGGTTCATTCTCTCCTCGGTATTACTGACACTTGATTTGTGTCTTAACACCTGGCTGGTCCATGATCTCTATTTAAAGAGCATGGAGGGTCATTTGTAGGGTGATCGTTCATGAGAGAAGCTTATGTAAATTTAAATTATTTTATTAATAAATTGCCTGAAGTGGCCGCGTTGGCATAGGAAATAGTTAAGTATAACTTGGTCTAGTGTAGAGTTAGGTAAAGTGTGTTTCTTTACTATGTACTTTTGTAAGTTACAATCTGATGGTCACGATATGTTCTAGACATTAATTGATCCGACGGTCCATTCTCTTCTCGGTATTACCGACACTTGATCTGTGGCTTAACACCCGATTGGCCCATGATCTCTATTTAAAGAGCATGGAGGGTCATTTGTAGGGTGAACATTCATGAGTGAAGCTCATGTAAATTTTATTTATTTTATTAATAAATTGCCTGAAGTGGCCACGTTGGCTCAAGCTGTGGACTGTTTCCCCCTTTGAGGGTTTTAACCACATCAAGAATATTGGTGTATTGATCTATGATCTATTTGTGAGCAGTGTCCTTTGGTGTTGTATTTCAGGAACTTACCCTATAAATTCCTACATGGTACCAGATCTATTTGAGGGCCGCATTCATTGGTGATCCAAGTCTGAAGCTAGTACAACTGCATCTGACTATCATTTCCTAGATCTACTATTTATGACTACTTTCGGGCCAAGAGGACTATTGTATTGTGTTAGGAGCATATGTTCTAGTGAGGAGCCCCTTTTGTTTCACGTGAAAATGTTTCTGGTAGCCCTAACTACGTCACTTTTATGATCTAGAGGTATACAGTCTTTATTTGCAGTTTTATTTATTCATCTCTCTATTTATTTCGATTTATTTAGCTCTCTGTTTTTTATTACCGGATCTATACCTTTGAATTCTACATATGGTCTTTTCCTCGTGAATTTGTGCGATCAATCAGAAACATCAAAGGAAGGATAATTTTCATGTGCATGCTCTTTTCTTCCGTGCCTTAGTGTGATCTCAAAAAATCAGAAAATTGAGGAAAATATTTAGTTCCCGGTGAAAGATATTGTTATGAAACCACCTCACAAAAGGATAGAAAAGGTAGATCAACGCCTGAGAAATAAGCCTCTTCGACTGGGCAACCTCCTTTACATTACACAAATGAACAATTCTTGGATGATACAAATGACAAGACCTCCTTTCTATATATAGGAGTCTAAGGGGTCATAATATAATTAGAGTCGACATAACAATAATAATGTAAGGGCACAATAATAAAAATAGTGGGCTTCTATGGGGCACAATAATAACAATATGGGGACTACATGGGCACAATAAGGGGGTTGTACTAATAACAATAAGGGGTTACACTAGTAGTATAGGGACCTAACATGCCCCTCTACTTCAAAATGTGTTTTCCTCAATGCTTGAGTAGTTCTTGATGCTTCTGTATAAAATTATTTCCCCCCATGTGGAATCTTCACCGGGTAAGTCCTTCCACTTGATGAGATACTCTGTGATTCATCGACTTCGTAGCTGTCGGGTTCTTGTTTCTGTGACTGGTCTTGGTTCCAATATGATTTTTCCTTCCTCGTTAAGTTCTGCCAATATTGTTTGAATTGGGATCTTCTGCAACTTTTAAATGAGTGGACACACTTCTTCATCCTTCTTCCATTCATCCCTTTCTTTGTTTATCCAATGTGGTAGGATAATAGAAATAGCACAAAACAATGCTTCCACATCCTCATTCTTTCTTGAGAGTGCATCTGCAACAAAAATTTTCTTTCCTTTTCTGTAGATGATGTCAAAGTCATAACCCAACATATTTGTGACCCATTTTTTCTATTCCTCTAAAGATAATATTTTTTCTAAAAAGTATTTAAGACTATCATGGTCCATTTTTACCTTGAAGTGTCTTCCCATTGGGTAAGGTTGCCATTTCTTAAGTGCATGTAGTATTGCCAACATTTCCTTCTCATAAATAGTTTGTTTGAGATGTAGCCGTAAAAATACCCAATCACCTACATCAAAACTTTTTTCACTGTGATGTTGATCCACCTGTTGTTTCATTCGACTCTACACCAAAGTGGTGTTATCCTTTAAAAGTTGGAGAACTTGTTGTTGATGCTCGATGTGATCTTTCACTGCTTGAACCTTTTTCTTCTTGATATGTCCTTCTATCTTAAGAGTTTGAGGAGTATTAATTTCTTCCAATGCTTTACAAGATATGGTCGGATTCATTTCTTGATGCTCGATGTGATCTTTCACTTCTTGAACATTTTTCTTCTTGATATGTCCTTCTATCTTGATAGTATGAGGAGTGGTAATTCCAGCCAATGCATTACAAGATATGGTTGGATTCATTTCTTCTTTCTTGATGTGATCTTTCACTTCTTGAACCTTTTTCTTCTTGATATGTCCTTCTATCTTGAGAGTTTGAGGAGTGGTAATTCTTTCCAATGCTTTACATGATATGGTTTGATTCATTTCTTCTTTCTCTGGGGTTAGGTCCTCTCGTATATCCTCTTCTTTTGATGTTTCTTGATCCTTTTCTTCCTCCTATTCATACTCTATGTAAAATAATTTCTTCTCAGCAGACTTACGACCTTTAGTACATTTGCTATCACAATTGTAACGAAGCTCTTTTTCCCTTTTTCCTTCCAACTGTTGTGGTGTAAACCTTGTAGCTTGTGGAAGGCTAGGAGAAGAAAGACTTTCATAATTATAGTCATGAGTCGTGGGATTCATTGTTTCCATAATTTCGCTTTCAATTTTTCTTGCCCACCTAAATGCCTTCTCCACTGAATCAGGTTCCCAAAGATGAACCTCATGCTGAATGTTATCCTTTAAAGTACCTATGAAGACATCAATCCTTTTCTTCTCTGGAATATCATTTACCCTTATATTCAATTTTTGAAAGTCCTAAATGTTCTCTGCCATTGGAAACTTTTGTTTGAGATTTATCAACTGGTTAAAGAAGGTGTTTCTCTTTGTATCCTCATAATGTGCTATCATTTCCTCCATGAAAATTGACCACGTGATGGGTGGTTTACGAGAACAAAGCCCTTTATACCATAAGAATTGATTCGGTTATAAATAAGTAGATGCAAAACATACCTTTTGTAACAGTGGTACACCATGTAGATCAAAATATTTTTCCATCTGTAGTATGCAATTTACCGGATCCTTGCCATCAAACTTCCCCGTCTCGCTTTTTCTTCATTTTAGGAGCTTGATCTTGAAACGACTGTAACTCTGTAATTTTCGATATTCCAGTTCTAAAATCGTGATCTGCAGTAGCCCTCTATGCCCTCTGTCCAATGTCACCAGTCTAATCAAAATTGGATTCTCCAAGAAAGAGTTATGCACAATCTCCCAAGATGACCTGATTATATACCTTTTCATAACAGCGTACTTGTATGAAGTGCCACATGTCACTGTTTTGACCTCTAGATCTTAAAGATATACACAGGAAACTACAATCTGTCTTCTTTCTGTAACTTCTTATGAAATTTCAATCTTATGCTGAGAGAGACAGTTATGACAATTTTCACAAGGTGACCTGTTTGGAATGTAATTTGGGGCTCTGCACAAACCCTAACTTCCTCAAACTATATCTCTGAAACTATAGTGCGACAGGATCTGAAATTTGGAGTCAAGTTTTAGACCGATTTCTTCTTAAATGGGTTTTTGTTTTAGATTCTGAAACTTCTTAGCGAAAGAGTTATAGCAACAATCCCACGATGACCTGTTTTAGTTGAAATTCTGGAGTTTGCAAAAACCCTAAATTCCTGAGATCATATCTCTGAAAATATAGCGAGACAAGCTCTGAAATTTGGACCCGAGGTTCAGCGTGAGTTCTTCTTAAATGAGTTTTTTTTTCACTTCTGAAATGTCGCATAAAAAAGTTATAGCGAAAATGCCACGATGACCTATTTGGAGTAGCAAAACCCTAGAATCCAAAGCGCTGATACCAAATGTTATGAAATTAGCTCACAAAAATATTAAAAAGATAGATCAACGCCTTAGAAATAAACCTCTTCAAGGTGGCAACCTCCTTTACATTACACAAATGAACAATTCTTGGATGATACAAATGATAAGACCTCCTTTCTATATATAGGAGTCTAAGGGGTCATAATATAATCAAAACTGACATAACAATAATAATGTAACGGCACAATAATAACAATAGTGGGCTTCTATGGGGCACAATAATAATAATATGGGGACTACATGGGCACAATAAGGGGGTTGTACTAATAACAATAAGGGGTTACACTAGTAGTATAGGGACCTAATAGAAGGTTTGGTTTTTTTTGCATGTTCGTGTTGGGTTGTGTGGTTTTTTCTTTTGTAGGAAAAAAGAGCTTTTTCACGTAAGCATGCACCCCAAAGCTTTAGTGAAAAAAAAAAACAAACTCCTTCTTTTCCAAAAATTACTAACCTTTTAAACTAGCCCACTTGGTCCGAAGTTACTTTATGAGAATAGAGGTCTTGGGTTCAAGTCTTTCTTTTTGTTGAGTTACTTTTCAAAAAGTACATGTAACTTATGTTTTAAAGTTACTTTATGTAAAAGTGTTCTCACCCATTATAAAAAGTGAGTAACTTATAATTCTAAGGTCTCTTTATATTTTATTTAAGTTACAATTTAGTGAGTAGCTCATAAAATACCTTTGTAAAAGTGACTTTCACTTATTTATAAAAGTGGGTCACATAAAATATTTTTTAAAGTGAGCTAATTAGATTAACTTTGGAAAGGGGGAGGATTTTTTTTAAATATAACGTTATCATTCACTTCCACACATTCATGCACTTCGTTGGCATCTTCAACAACTTTTTTTCAAAAAAACATAACTTCTTCAACTGGAAGCCATTTTCAGAGCCGTTTTTTTTAATATGCCTAATTTTTCGAGATCTTTCCATTAGAACACTTAGTTTTAGTATCTACAGCCTCAGTTTCTGTTAAAATGGAAAGTCCATGCCAGGTTATTCTTGACAATGCTAACTACTTCCAATGGTGGTCCTACATTGTGGATTTACTTAGAAGTAAAGGCCTTTACAGAATAGCCTCAGGCCAAGAAACTAAACCTAAAAATGAAGATAAGGCAGCCAAATGGGAAAATAGGCAAGATCAAGAACGTGGGTTGATAGGGATGTCTATTTCTCCAGACCTTAGATTCCATATCCCAGAACTTAATACCCCTAATGAAGCAATGAAACAGCTCACTAAAGTTTTGGAATTAAAAATGAAATTAGGACCCATCAACTCGAAAAAGAGTTGCTTATGTTAGACCCCGACAATTTTTCTTCCATTGAAGAATTTTTGTCCAAGTTCAAGACCATTAGACTTCTCTTGGAAGGTGTTAAGGTTAAGAAATAAGATGGTAGCCTTATCAATTCCATTCTTACTAAGTTGGGACCAGCCTACTCTGTGTTTGTTTCCACCTTCCATTCTACTAGAGAAGCCTTTATTTCTTAAGGACAAGACTATAATTCCCCCTCTTTTGATGCCTTTTGTGATTCTTTAATAAGAGAACAAGGAAAACTCTTACATCTTGGTCTTCTTAATCTTGGAAACTCTTCTAAGAAAGCCTTAGCCACCCAGCAACAACCAAATTCAAATAATACTAAGAATCAGTATCCTAAAAAGAATGGTCCTAAACCTAACAAGGGTCCTAAGCAATTTCATTTTCAAAATGAAAAATCAATTCAACAAAATGATAAGGCAAATAAAAGAAAAGGGAAGAATATTGATAGGCATTGCAACTTTTTTAATCGAGATGGCCACTTCGGATCCAAATGCTTTAAAAAGATGGAAGCCTTGGAAGCAACAATGAAGAATCATAACATCCATTTGGAGCACTCCTCAACTACAACTTAATCTTCATGAATACCACTTTCTGCATGTGGTTGTCAAGCATCTCGGTCTGGTTATGCACTAAATGCATCTTCTTCTTCTCATTCTCATGAGTGGCTAATTGATTATGGAGCTTATTATCACATGGCCAAAGATAAAGCCATGTTTTCTTCTTTAAATGATTGTAACAACAAAAATATATATGTTGGTGATGATAGATCTTGTAGTGTTGTAGGGACTGGAACTATTCATCTAGACAATGGTCAATTTAATGATGTACTATGTGTTCCAACCTTATCCCGCAACCTTCTATCTATATATCAGATAACTCATTCAGGTGAAGGCAAAATCGTTGAACTTTCACCTCACGATGTTGTAATTAAGGACCTAATAGTTCCTAGACAGATTTTAGCTGCTCACATTGTTGATGATTCTATAAGGTTGTATAAGTTTAACGACTTTGGGTCATCAACACTTCCCTAGATATTTGTTGCTCATAAGATGAAGTGAGCAAACTTTAGCATGAGCGATTTGGTCACTTAAACTATCACTCCCTTCAAAATCTATGTAAAGTAAATATGGTTACAGATCTTCCTATGGTATCTTGCAGAAATGGCATTTGTTCCAGATGTGTACTTAGAAAACATCATCGAGATAGTTTTGAAAACCGTGCCTCTTGACACGCCTCAACCCCTTTACAGCTTGTGCATAGTGATTTATGTGGTCCACTTCCAGTTGTTTCATTCTCTGACTACAAGTATTTCTTAACATTCATTGATGATCTCTCCAGATGCACCTGGGTACACTTCTTAAACTCAAGAGTGAAGTATTTAACATGTTCTTGGCCTTTAAGGCCTTTGTTGAGAAATAATCTGGACATCAAATTCTTAAGCTAAGATCTGATAATGGCTAAGAATATGTTAACAATAAATTCATCAACTTTTTTATTGAGCATGGAATTCAAATGCAACACATTGTTCTGTATACTCCACAACAAAATGGTGTAGCTGAAAGGAAGAATCACACCTTAAAGGAAATGGCTAATTGTATGCCTCAATCTAAAGGACTTAGTTTTAATTTTTGGGCAGAAGCAATTAACTGTGCAATTACATAGTAAATTGCACTCCAACTAAGGTTTTAAAGAATATTACTCCAGAAGAAGCATAGAGCTCAATTAAACCAGATGTAAGTCACTTTCGTGATTTTGGAAGTGAAGCATGGGCCCATATTCTAGATGAGAAACATAAATATTTAGAACCTAAGAGTGAAAAATGTACTTTTGTTGGATATTCTAAAGATGTCAAAGGATATAGACTTATTCCACTTCATTCCAAAAATGTTATCATTAGAAGAGATGTAACGCTTGCTAAAAATATATCGGCCTACGAGCCTGGTTCAGCAGATGTGCCACCTCTCTCTATCCCTTCTACTTCCGAAAAAAATTATTCTTCAGATGATGACAGCAAGTATGACAACCCTCCCCCACCTTCTCAGGATCCTCCTTCAACTCCTCAACTCCCAAAATGGGTCCGTGCTATTCAGGATGCAAAAGGTGCTCTTGTAGGTGATCCTATAGATCAGCGACGTACACATTCTCAGTTTCATAGAGCCTCTTCTTTACTGGCTCAAGCTTCAGTGAATCATGATCCTGACACCTTTGCAGAAGCTTGGGGCCATACAGATTAGGATGAAGCTATGAATGAAGAATATCATTCATTATTAGCAAATGATACATAGGATCTTGTTCCTATTTCAAAGGGAAGGAAACTTGTTAGATGTAAATGGGTTTATAGAACCAAGTTTAGACCAAATGGAAAAGTTGATAAACATAAAGCTCGTCTTGTTGCTAAGGGCTTTTCACAAGTTGAAGTCATTGACTATACTAAATCCTGCTCCCGTGTTGCTAAAATGAACTCTATCTGCCTTGTTCTTTCCCTTGCTGCCTCTTTCAAATGTGAAGTCCATTAGATGGATGTTAAATCTGCCTTCTTGCATGGAGACTTGCATGAAAAAATCTATATGGAACAACCTCATGTATTTATACAAACAGAATCCAGCCTTGTATGTCGGCTTAAGAAATCCCTTTATCATCTCAAGCAAGCCCCTCGGGCTTGGTATGCCAAAATGGATAACTTTCTTTTAGATACTGCTTTTTCTAGGTGTCATTCTGACAATACTGTCTACACCAAGAAAGTGGGTAAGTAACTTATCATTCTTGTTCTTTATGTTGATGATATTATCCTTACTGGTAGTGATCCCAACCTTATAAACCATGTGAAGTCCAACCATAAAAAGAAGTTTGAAATGACATACTTAGGACACTTGCATTATTTTCTCGGTCTTCAAGTCTTGCAATCCAACGAAGGTATTTCCCTTTCCCAGTCCAAGTATGCCTATGATATTCTATGCCACTTTCACATGGAAGACTGTAACTTAGCCCCTTCTCCCTTTCAGTCTGGAGCCAAACTTTCAGTTACTTGTACTTCCCCTAAAGTTGATGCTACCTTATACAGTCAACATGTAGGAAAACTTTTATATCTGACCCATACCTGTCCTGACCTTTCCTTTGTTGTTGGCCTTATTTCTTGGTTTATGCAAAAACCCCATGAGATTCATTGGAAAGAAGCTTAAATAATACTTTGTTATGTTCAAGGTACAATTTAGTTTTGGATTCATTACAGTGCAAAGGCATATCCTCTATTGGTTGGTTTCATTGATTCCGATTGGGTTAATCACCCTGATGATCAGAATTCTACTGTAGGTTATGTGTTCACTCTTGGTTCTGGACCTATTACATGGGCTTGTAAGAAACAAAGTGCCATTTCTCTTTCTTTAGCAAAAGCAGAGTATCGTGGCGCTGTAGAAGCTCGTAAGGAAGCCCTGTGGCTTCGTGAGATCCTATCAGAATTTGGCTTTCAGTAGCAGCATTCGACTACACTTTGGTGTGATAATCAAAGTTCCATTCAATTATGAAAGGATCCAATCCAACATCAACGCAACAAACACATTGAATTACACATGCACTTCATCAAAAATCTCATTCATGGCCATGTTCTTGAAGTGAAATATTGTTCAATCAATGATCAATTTGTAGACATCTTTACAAAGGCTCTCACAGAGGTGAAGTTTACTAATCTTTGATTTATGGTTGGAGTTCAGAAAGTTGTCAATAAGGGGGGATAGGCTCTAATGCCTCCTCCCTTCTCCTATTGTGTCATAATTGTACATCCTTCAATCCTCTCCCAAGCTGTTCTTAAGGGGGGACATTAGGATATTCCGACACATAGGAAATAGTTAAGTATAACTTGGTCTAGTGTAGAATTAGGTAAAGTGTGCTTCTTTACTATGTACTTTTGTAACTTACAATCTGATGGTCACGATATGTTCTAGACATTAAGTGACCCGACGGTTCATTCTCTCCTTGGTATTACTGACACTTGATCCGTGCGTTAACACCCGATTGGTCCATGATATCTATTTAAAGAGCATGGAGCGTCATTTGTAGGGTGACCATTTATGAGAGAAACTTATGTAAATTTTATTTCTTTTATTAATAAATTTCATGAAGTGGATGCGTTGGCTCAGGTTGTGGATTGTTTCCCTCTTTGAGGGTTTTAACCACGTCAATAATATCGGTGTATTGATCTATGCTATGTTTGTGAGTGGTGTCCTTTGGTCCTCTATCTGAGGAACTTACCCTGTAAATTCCTACATGTTGTTGTTATGATGCAATTGAAATTCAAGCCCGAGCCTATATGTGAGCTGTGCATTCCATTATGAGTATGCAAGTTGTATTTATTTATGAGGGTGTAGTTAAATGAAGTTTGGGCTACATCTCAAAAGAATGTGATCATAGGTACATATAGTTTGCGCCAATGAAACTAAGGAGTTAAAACGTGCTTAGGGAATCAAAGGATTGGAATTGATTGCAATTCCCAAATTGTGAATCTCATGTCGCAAATCATAGTTGCAATGCATAATGGTAATCACCCCTCTTGCCACTGTGAATCACAAACAGGATTTGCAACCTCCAAATCGAAAAATTGTTTTCACAAACTGCAACAAGACTTACATCCCATTGTCTTTAAATTTCCCTATCACGATCAACAAATTCCATCCCCAATCTGCGTTCATATCCATCTCTAGTGTTGTAAAAGGACTACCAAAGTGCAATATATATTCCTGAGGCATTAAAACAATGCAAGTGAAATCCATTTTCTACTCTCAACCTTGGATTGATAAGAAAACACTTTAGCAAATTTTCATGAATTGGATGAGTTGAACTAATGATTATTGGACTCATATCATTGATAAGGAATTTCTAAGCTTTACTTCTAGTGCATGGGAATATATTTAATAAATTTGTTTAAGGGGAATGACTATATATTCAAATATCAATTGTGAAAGGCTTGTGTATGCCAATAATGATTATATAAGTGCTTAGTCCAGATTTGTTATACTAGATCTGCGTTAAATGGATTCTAGTTAATGGATAATTCAAAATTGAGTTGAAAATATGCCCAGCTTGAATTGGAATGGGATGCACTGGCTAGAGGTCGGTGGTAAATGAATAAACATATGATTCACTTTTCCAATTTATGTGAGTGTGATTTAATGGGTTATCAATAGTGATTATTTCCTTGCAAGAGCAACATAATATGGAAGAAAAATTCTACTTTGTCAAAGGGTATCCCATATAAGCTAACAAACATGAATGATGGTGAAGACAAGGCTAGGTTGATAATTAAGGCTACCCAGATTGGTATAAGTCAAGACAATTATATGGTTGATATCATAACATAGAACAATTTGTAATGAAGGCTATAAAATCCTCAGAGTATCAAGAGCAAATTTATTTTTACTTTGTGTGTGAGATGCAAAATATTATTCTCAATGCCTTGCAGTACTGGTTCAGAGATTAAAAATGTGTGCAATGAGGGTAATTTTTATGAGAAACACGAGATCAATATCTCATGATTTGATGCAAATTATTGATAGAGTAATCAGTAATTCAATGAAGAAAATAAGGTAATTAATAAGAAGGGAAGAAAAATATGTGACAACACTAGGATAATGGGAAGTAACACTTGTATTGAATCATAAAAGTGTTGTATTATATGAGCAAAGGAAACAAGTTTTGTTTGAGATTGGTGAATCATGGAGAGTGTGTAACTAGCTACTCTTGTTTGAAATTTTGACAAGCCCATTTTTCTTTGTTTAGAAGTGCCACAAAGTTACAACTTTTTAGCCAATGGCATGGGTGATTTGTTGGATGACGCAATTGAGTTTTGGAGCACCAAAACATGTTGTTTAGAGTGTTAAAAGGGCTTTGGGGTCACTTATAAATTGCAAGGATGTTCAACTTGTTATAAAAATGGTCACAATATTCACACATAGTCGATCTATGGTCAAAGATGGTCACAATAGTGACACTGTCACAAAGTCACAATAGTTAGCCATGGCCAAACATGGATAACCTTAACCATATTTAAGTGTTTTCAACTAAATTTAACCATATTCAATCATAACCAACCACACTCAACCAAAGTCAACCATTTTTCATCCACTTTGTCAAGCATAACCAACATGTTCAACCATATTCATATATAGTTCAACATTTTCCAGGATGGTCATCCATATTTACCATAGTCAACCATACCTGACCATAGCCAACCATTCTCTTATAAGCTCATTCATAGTCTAACATTCTAACCATGGTTAAATATGGATAAAAGATTAATCGTAATCCATGATAAACCATGGTTAGATTAGGTAAAAAATGGTTACCATGGTCACTCAAGGTCAATTATATTTAATCATAGTTTACCATGGCTGACTATGGTCAATCCTCGTCAACCTCATGAACCATCTTCAACCATGATCAACTATCTCCAACCTTTGTTGTCCCTCTTCAACCATTGTCTACCATTGTCAACATTAGTCAATCATGGTCAACCATATTTCACTGTAGTCTACCATTTTCAACCCTCAATAATGATAATCAACCTTAGTAATCCTTCATCAACCATAACATGAAAATATTTAACCATAGTTGACAATAGTCAATCAAATTCAGTCATAGTCAACCATGGATGAACAATAGTCAACAATGGTCGACCATGATCTACATGGTCAACATTGTTCACCATCATCATCCCAAGAGATTGAAGGTCAATATGGTCAACCATAGTCAACATGGTTAACCATATTATCCTTGACAACCATGGTTAACAATGTCCATTCTTAGCCAAACACAACAAAGAAAATCCTACCATGCTCAAATAAGATCATTTGTAGTTAAACATGGCCGCCAAGTTCAAGGTTGGATAGCAACTTCAACCATATGTAACCATTTTCATTGACGGTCAAACCAACTCAATGATGGTCAACCATATTTAAGCACAAAAAATATAGTCAACCCTTGTCACCTATGGTCACCAATGCTCAATATTCATCTATCCATGGTTAACCATGGTCAATACTCATCAACCTTGTCAACCATCACCACCCTTTCCAACCACTAAAAACTATGGTCAACCATGGTAATCCCTCATTAACCATAACGTAAACATATTCAACCAAAGCCAACCATACTCAACCATTATCAACTACTTTGTGAGGCATTGCTAACATGCTCAAACATATTCACCTATAGTTAAACATTTTCTATCATAGTCATCCAAGTTCACTTATTGTCAGCAATAGTTGACCATAGTCAACCACACTCTTATATGCTCATCTAGGGTAAAACATGCTAAGTAAGGTTAAACATGTTCAAACATGGTCGATATGTTCTATCATAGTCAATCATGTATTTAACAATAGTTGAAAATGGTCAACCCCTCTCACCCATGGTCCACCTTATTCAACTATGTTAAATCTTTGGTCAAAGATGGTCATTCCTCATTAACCTCATCATCCATGGTTAACCATCATTGACTATTGTCCACCATGTATAACTCTATTCAAACATTGTCTACCATAGTTAACCATAACCAACTATGATCAACCATTTTCATCCATGCTCAATCTTGAGCAATATAATCAACCTTGGTCAATTGTCATGAACCATATCTTGATCATATTTAATAATAGTTTTCCATAGTCAACCAAAGTCAACTATACTCAACCGTGGCTGAACCATAGTCAACAATGGTTGACCATGGTCTTCCTAGTTAACCATATTCACCATGGTCATCCTTGGACATCCATGTTGAATCTTGTCAACCATAGTCAACTTGGTCAACCATATTCGTCTTCACAAACATGGTTAACTCTATTAACCCTTAGAAAAATACCATAACCTACCATTGTAAAATACACTAATTCATACTCAAGTATCATCGCCATGGTTAAACATGGACTACAAGTTCAATCATAATCAACCATGTTTAACCATGGTCAAGCTAGCTCAACAATGGTCAACTATTGTTGCCATGGCCAATCATATTTAATCATAACCAATTGTAGCCAACCCTTGTCACTCATGGTGAGCCATGATCATTAATAATCAATCTTAATCTACCCCTAGTGAACCATGGTCAATCATCGTCAACGAACATCAACAATGGCTAACTCTCATCAACCATAGTCAATAGTAGTTGACAATGATCTCAGCAACCATCAACTATGATTAGATAAATCTCAACCACATTAATAAGGTGATTGATATATGTCAATATATAGTATTTTCCATCATTCACACACTATTTAATGCCATTAGTTTTAAATGAGGCCAATCAGAATATATGTGGTTATGCTAATTTAAAATACAAGAATATATATATATGATTGTTTTATGTATTGCGTTATATGTAATATTTGATTGATTAAAGATATTTAAGTTATTTATCTAAAGGGAAAAAATCTAAAAAATAATATCTACTAGCACAACTAAATTAATAAATATGGTTGATATAAGTGATAGGCTTATATCAATAATCGACCATTACTAGCAAGTTTCACTAATGCACATTCTATGTAGAGAACTTTGGCATTTATTTTGAAATCCGTGACACGTAAGAGAACCTTATCGAGACACCTGTCGATCCCCTAACAATAAAATTATCATTTATATATAATTTTATAAAAACAATTTTATCGCATTGAAAGTAATGAGAAATACAAATAATTAACCATAAAAATTTATACAATACACACTAATGAAAAAAAATAAACTTGATTTTTTCAAAATATATAAACAAAATTTTATAATCTATTAAAAAATAAATAATAATAAATTAAAAAAAAACGATTTGTAATAAAATTAGATAAAATGTATTTTTTTAATTTACCAATTATATTAATATTCATATTTTTTCAGTACATATAAATATTCATATTTTTATTGATATAGAACTTACAAACACCACTGATAATATGGACATCTTCGGCTTCCCTCCAAAATTGAGACACTCCATAGAACCTATTCCCAAATTAAGATTTCGACTAGTTTACTCATCCCATATTTGAATAAATTAATTTGTATCAACATAAAAGACAATGTTATTCCCAGGATGAAATTGAGAAGAGTCTGCGTGTTCTCAAAATAAGATTGAGAATAGTTTGCTCATCCTCTATTTGAATAAATTAATTTATATCAACATAAAGATAAAATAGCACACAACAATATATTCTATTATTATGAATGAGGAAATTATACACATATTTATACAATCAATAGTCTCAAGATAGGAATTCTATCTTAGACGTACAGTAGTGTGGTTGAGAGATTCTCTCAACCACACACTAAACTAGGAGAAACTAAATTCCTATTATGTAGGAACAAACTCCTCAAATGGAGAATTACAACCATAGACAAGTAGGAATTAATTATTTCTAACTCCCCCCCTTAATGACTACTTGTCATGATAGTCAAATCCACCACCATCAGGCGAATTGCATGTACAGAACCTCCAAAACACAATCTGCCTCCCCTCGCAAATCGTCAAACGAAGATAAGGATTCCCGCGGATCCCCTTGAAGGTGAATTGGCGCGATCCCGAGCGAAAAACCCGCGCCCATATGAAATAGGAAACTCTTGGCACGATTTTTCCATAAAATTCCGCAAAATTCCGCACCAGCGCGATTAATGGCCTAACAGACGTGCCAGTTGCGCATCCTGGCGCGACTGTCAGTGCGAAAAGCACGCCAATCCCCTTCTACTCAGAAAATTAAAAAATCATCTAAGTTCGAGCCAGGTGTTCTGCAGTCCACCTACTCAATTGAGCACAAAGCTCTCGTGTACACGCAGCCACAAAGGCACCTCAAGCCACAGAGGCGATTCTACCACAAAGGCAAGCACTTCAGCCATAAAGACTCTATAGATGGTTTCTAGCTCACGACCAACCATCACATTACAGTGACAAAAGATGGTTTCAGGCTGACCATAAACCATTACAATGTGGTTTTAAGATCACCATGAACTTTCAGATGCCTTTAAAACTTACATTTCGTTCCACATTTTGGAGTTTCTTGGTACATACAATGACCACTACAACAACTGGACTTGCTTATAACATGCTAGGGAGTCTATTCCACAAACCACAATAATTCAAACAAACATCTACTTTGTTGTCCACCCTAAACGTTGTCGTTGTTCCTTTAGTGTCACTGTTGCACAAAATTAATATTTGATACAATTCAACCTTGTTACCCACCACATAGCACATTTGCATCATCTTTCTGATTTAATTGTCTTGGATTTACCTGCATGATTTGTTAGAGTAGCTAATTCTAACAAAACCACTCCATTGAGTTAGCTAAGCTCAATGCTTATAATTCCAAAACATTTATAAATACCACATTTTACTGTTGCAGTGGCAGAATATTACCAAAGAAACTCGAACCCAACTGTTATGGCTCGTCCATCACCATGCTAACCAGCCCTCATTTCAAACTGATGGCCTCCATAGCACTTTTCCAAGTAAAAGTAATCCTCCGCCCAGACTTTCTCCGCCACTTCAAGGGTTCTGTCAATGGAATGGTCTCCATCCAGAAGAACCTCTGGCTCCAACAAAGTAGGATGGTTGGCTCTTCTACGACGCAACACCACCGCGCTTCTACTGCGCTCGGTCTCTACATGACACCAAAGAGGTCGACTCACGGCTCTTTACTCTCTCACTCCAGCTCTGGAGCTCCACGAATTCAACGCTTAACCATGGTTGAATAATGATGAAAGCCCTGTTAATGATGTTGGACCACACCATAAAAGTCCATGACTGCACATTTCTCTCCAGGAAAGATCTGGTCAACGACAATGGCCACACAAACTCTCTGCAATCTGCATCAACTCCATGAGAAACTCATCACTACAGAAGAGCCCAGGGGTTACAGAAAGTGAAGAATCGGTGACCTTTAAGGTACAAACATCACGGGCCTTCAGCTTGAAGCTCCCAGGTAGCTTCCCCCCATAATTCGATAGAGAGATTGGCCTCATAGCGCTCTTCCTCGTCGGCCATGGCAGATCCACGCAGGTAGCAGATCTCAACACCAGCTTGCCTTCCTCTGCCAAGCTTGATCCGGCAATCAAACACTGGTGAAATCTACAAACAATTCAACAAAAACGGGCAGTATCTGCAACCCTACAAATCCTGAATGTTCGATTCCTTACATTCTTTCTGTAGTCGCCGGACACACATATCGCTTGCGGATTACTAGCGTGGCTTCCTTATCGTCATTCAATTTCCTGCTTCACAAACATAACATGACTTTAGCTGAGACGGACGGCCACTACGTGGAACCATTCGTTGTTAAAGACCTCAACATATACTCAGGGGAGACATATTCAGTACTCATAATAGCAAATCAGAATGCATGCAGAAATTACTGGGCAGCGTTGCACGTGCAAGCTCGTGAACCCAAGACGCCAACAAGGCGTGCCATCTTAACATACATTACAAATCCTCCCTCGATGTTGCCTTCCTCCGCGCCTCCAAAAAAGGCCCGCCTCGTTCCCCATGACTATGCGAAAGTCTGATGACCAGCCTTCTTGCTGACGGGGTAGGGTTGGTGTTAACGAATTCCACACTATCGGGCCTGATGCACGCCTTCAGTACATCCGGAAGAGGAGCGGCATCACCGCAATCGGCCATCACTGGCCCGCGCACACCCAAAACTAAAAGAAATCGCAGATCCCTCAAAAGAAACCGCAGATTGCTCCAACACCAACGTAGCAGATCTGGATCTAGATGCAGTCTCCACACATGAGCATAATTTGTCAATGCTTTAATGCATAAATCTGAACCGATCTGAGTGGAGTGACCACCTCTTCCGTGGTAGCAGCTTATGCATCATCTTCACCAGAGATGAGTAAATAGAGCTCACCCATTTTCTTGCCAATCTTGGCATCCTTGGAAGCTTTTCAAATCATCTGCATAGGAGGCAGCAGAATTAGAATTCAATTCTGCGCAGAAAATCCCAATAACTTCTACATACGGATCACATCATCGGAAATCTGCTACCAGAGAGCTACAGAAAACTCCAGATCTGCTGCAAGAGATCATCAATCTACACTGATTTCGCCTTTGTTCTACGCTCAACCGTGCAAGGGAGCACCCTTCACTTTATTATGATGCTCTTCGATCTCACCACTCTTCGATCTCACGATCTTGCAAATCCCGTGATCGGTGCCACACTTCTAGACCTTCAAGGGCTCAATCAATGAAACAACACCTAATTTGTTTGACAGATCAACTCACTCCACCACTGGAGCAGATTAACTCACTCACTCGATATCAGATCCACGCAGTAGTTAAATGCACCTCCTCCTTCACGGCGAAGCACTCCAGCAAAGAGGGTGTCGACCTTGAATCCACCAGAACCCGGCAGATCGACCTTGATGCGACCTCCTCCAGGCATACGAGATACAACGCCTCCACGGTCAACACAACGAGCTCAACTCGACGACCAACACTAAGTTGAATAATTCGATATATATATCGCTCTTGAGATGCTTGGTCAAGCAAAGGCCAGTTTGCAGTATGTCAGACAGGAGATGAAGCGGTGCCACGGTGGATCGACCCTCCATCAAGATGCAGCGGATCGGCCCTCCAACAGATCCACCCTACAACAACCACCTACTGTAACAATCCAATGCAGGTAGCGTTCACCAAAAAAACAAGTTGTGTTCACTGAGTGGCGAGAGCAGAAAATGCTCACAAAGACTTAGAAAATTGCTCGATGGAAAAACTAAAAAAAATTAAACAAAATATCCTCTTTTATTTCCCTGGCCCAGGAGGGGCCAAGGGCCCAGGCCCTCACGGGCTCTGACGCTCTGATACCAAGATAAAATAGCACACAACAATATATTCTATTATTATGAATGAGGAAATTACACACATATTTATACAATCAATAGTCTCAAGATAGGAATTCTATCTTAGACATACAGTAGTGTGGTTGAGAGATTCTCTCAACCACACACTAAACTAGGAGAAACTAAATTCTTATTATGTACTAACAAACTCCTCAAATGGAGAATTACAACCATAGACAAGTAGGAATCAATTATTTCTAACTAAAAATTGTTATTCCCAGGAGAGTTTGCGTCGTCCATACTTCTGACTTCAATAATCTATTTGAATAAATTAATAAATTCAAGCCTCAAGCCTGGTTGTACTCTGAACGCTTATTTCACTCTCCAGCGCCTTGTCCCCAAAAAATGAAGATGACTCTCCAGTTTCTTGAAGTGGATTGTGAATTTCGCTATCGCCAGGATTTACTTCTTCATCGTGACTACCCACGCCATAATCCACTTCCCAGTTCATCATACCATCACATAGAAGGCAATTGGTAATATCGAGGCAACAAACTCGGTAAAAATGTTGCTCGTTGCATTAACGGAGCTGCTGCACTAAATATGAACGTAATCCCGTCATAGTCGACAAGCAATGTTAAACATAATTTATTAATTTAATTGAAATTCCTATGTCAACGAGTTACACGGGTGTTACAGATTTTCGAAATGAATGGTAACGATTAATGGACCCCAAATTTTAATAGTCCTTGCATCCTGCTCTTGCACCAAATTGCAGTAGTCCTTACATCTTGCTCTTATCATAATCTTGTACCATAATGAGGTTTCGGTTATACCAAATTTTGTGGTTGTTAGTAAATTTTTCAAATTGGTAACGAGGATCTCTAAAGTGGAAATTGTAGATTTTATAGAAGTGCACTGATTCCTCCAACACCCTCCTCAAATATAGCTAAGGGGAATCTAACTTAGGTCCCAGTTTTGAAGAGGTTTGTTGTTACACCAAAATCAATAAGTGTTATTAAACTTTTTAAATGGTAACTAATAATATTTAAATAGTTGTTAGTAATTATTTTACTTAATAAGTCAAATTCACTTAATATACCACAAAATATATGATTTTTAAATTTATACTATGAATTATTAGTTTAAGACTGAAAATCTATTGAAATACTTTTCATATAATGATTTGATAATATATTTGAGAAAAATATTTTACTGAAATCAAATCTTACCTATTCATTTATTAAAACCTAAAATTCATCAAACCCAATTACATAAATAACCAAAGCATACCAAATGCTTTCGTTAAAAAGTAAAGCAAATTATTGTACTTTGACCGTTCAACACATTTCAACTCAACGATGCTGTTAGTAAACATGCAAACTAAAATGGATCTCTCCTTGGGGAAATAAGACTCTGCCATATATTTAAAAACGAAGACACTAAAGTTCGATATTGGTTTATATATTTGCAATTACATCAAAATTACAAAGAATAAAACAATGATCATTCTAACCGTTTGTGCTATATGCATATTTAATTTAAAAACGAAAACCTATCAAAACAACCAGGCAAATCATCGAGCGCTACTAATTTGACCGACCCAAGGAGAACAGAGTGAGAAAGGAGTGACACGAATGCGCTTCTTCCAATGTGCAAATGATTACGGTGGCCAATGCTTTAAAAAATGAACATTTGATTAAATTATTAAATGTAAAATAATACAATTACTAACTCTATCATGAGCCCGAAATCAGACGATATCTTCTGAATGTTGGGTTTCAGTGTGTCAGACAATAATTGTCATAGTGTCATTTGGTTCAATTTTCTTGTTAGTTTATGTTTAAGCCATAAAGAGGTTACTTTAGGAATATATGAAGTAGATGTCCTTAACTGATGTAGATTTCAGAAAAATTCTAAAATCTGAAATTAAAAATTGGTTTACGAGAAAACTACTTTCATCTTTCACGTGATACCTATACCTGCTCCCCTAATAAGTGGTCCCTTAATGAGCCATATTAGAAGAGAGATCCACACTGCCCTCAATGCCCACCATCTCTCTTTGCAACTTCCCCTCCCTCAGTTGCCCATATAGCATTTATTTGACAGTCTGCAAACTTCTTGATTTGATGATGGGGCAGCAAAGCAAGATGATCAAGATCAATAGCATTCTCAAGAGATGGAAGAGTTTCCGGAGGCTAGCACACTCCTGCAGTAATCCCAGTTCCGATTGTGATGTATTTATAGACGATGATCATGAGTTGAACGAAGTTTCTGCACCCAAATTTTCAGAAAAGAGGCCATCGAGCCTTGTCCATGCACATCATGATCACAGAGTAGACGAAGTGCCCGAGGGATGCAAGGCAGTGTATGTTGGGAAGAGTAGGAGATGCTATTTCATAAGTGCATAATATCTGAATCATCCTTTGCGAATGATACTCATTGTTGGGAAATTGATCTGATAATGTGCAATGGGGCAATAAGATTGTGAAATACATAAAAATTGAAGTAGTGAAAGAAAATAATAGACAAACACAACAAGTTTAATAATGAGTTCACCCAACACTCCTGGGCTACGTCTCCTGGTCCAGCCTTCAGTGGTGACCTCTCTATTATGCCTTCAGAGCAGAATTTTTACAAAAGTGAGCTCAATGTGAGTGTCACACAACAGATACAAAACAACAAGGCTTTACTTGGATCCCCCAAGTCTTTCTGAGTACACAGACTCTCCTCACTGACTCTCTGTCTCTGTTTGCTCTCTGTCTCAACACTGCTTGTCTCTGTCTTCTGTCTTCTGTGGCTTTAAAGCCAATCGACGTTGTTTGTTCCTTTTCCCTTCTCGAGCTCTCTGGATCCCAACCTTTGTCAGCTCGAATCCCCCTCTCAGTATTAGCAATCATTGCTAAACTCCTTTAGAGAAGGTGGCTACCTGTTTTGCAATAGAAGGGACCATCGAGCCTTTGAAATCCCCAAAAATAGTGTTTTCTGTTTACACAGAGAAACACTATAAAACACGGGAAAAATCCGCCAAAACATTGTTCATCGGACTTCAAATATTCATAAATCTGCACTATATTCCTATCGGGTTTGCCTTTATATCGTGATCGCATCTCCACCGTTGATCTCAGGGATCTTGATCCAATGGCTAAGATTCATTTTGGGCATTGAAGGCGTACGGAGGTTACCCGCCCGAAAAGACAGTTTTCTCACACCACATGTCAGCCAATGGATGGGATCGGGCAGAGCCCTGTCAAAACCACTTATTCCCTATGGCCCGCCCGAAATCCTGCTTGTTTGCGATCTCAAAACATATACACCTGCATATATAAGCCCTTTCAAGTCTAGTTTCATCGCTTTATTTGCATTTCTTTGGTTTTTCATTTATTTAACGAAAATGCAATTTACATTGAAAAAACCCTTTTACCGGACTTGAAATATTACCAAATATAATTCATAATTTTATCGGGTTTGACTATCGTAGTCATAGTTATTATCAGCCCCGCTCCTTTGCATAGCTCTGATGCGATATTGCAGTATTGCAATCGCATATCGCCGATCTTTCGAGACGCAATTAAGTCCATATATATATATATAGATATATATATATATATATATATATATATATATATATATATATATATATATATATTAGCAAAGCGATAGCGCGATTGAATCTAGACCGTTGATCTGCATGCATAGATCAACGGCTCTCGTTTGATCGCGCTTTCCATATAGCTGCCTCCGATAGCCTCCGATAGCCTTCGCCGATTGCGATATGCCGATCGGATCTGGACCATTGATCGACCAGATCCTATGGCTCTCGTGCAAAGTAATTTTAAGCCCCCGATAGCTCTGCTTTTCAATTTTTTTCAGGCCCGATAGTGTTATCCGCCTTTTTTAAAGGTTTTCCTCTTGTGATAGTTTTTAACTATATGAAGACTTAGAGGGTTAGGATCCATTTGGATTAAAAATTCAAGGATGACTTCTCATGTTTTTCAGGCCCGATAGTGTTATCCGTGTAGGAATTTACAAGGTAAGTGCCTCAGACAGAACACCAAAGGACACCACTCACAAACAGATCGCGGATCAATACACCAATACTTTTGACGTGGTTAAAACCCTCAAAGAGGGAAACAGTCCATGGCCTGAGCCAATGCGGCCACTTCAGGCAATTTATTAGTAAAAGAATGAAAATTTACATAAGCTTCTCCCATAAACGGTTAACCTACAAATGACCCTCCATGCTCTTTAAATAGAGATCATGGACCAATCGGGTGTTAAGCCACGGATCAAGTGTCGATAATACCGAGGAGAGAATGAACCGTCGGATCACTACATATCGTGACCGTCGGATTGTAAGTTACAAAATGTACGTAGTAAAGAAACACAGTTTACCTAACTCTATACTAGACCAAGTTATACTTAACTATTTCCTATGTGTCGGAATATCCTAACATCCCCCCTTAAGAACAACTTGGGATAGGATTGAAGGATTTACAAATATGACACAATAGGAGAAGGAAGGAGGCACTAGAGCCTATCCCCCCTTAGTGACAACTTCCTGAACTCCAACCAAAAATCGAAGTTTAGTGAACTTCGCCTCTGTGAGAGCCTTTGTAAAGATGTTTGCAACTTGATCATCTGTTGAACAATATTCCACTTCAAGAGCATGGTCGTGGATGAGCTTTCCGATGAAGTGCATGTGCAGTTCAATGTGTTTGCTGCACTGATGTTGGACTGGATCTTTGCATAGTTGAATGGCACTTTTATTATCACACCAAAGTGTAGTCGGATGCTGCTGCTGAAAGCCAAATTCTGACAGGATCTGACGAAGCCACAAGGCTTCCTTACTAGCTTCTACGGCACCACGATACTTTGCTTCTCCTGAAGAAAGAGAAATGGCACCTTGTTTCTTGCAAGCCCATGTAATAGGTCCTGAACCAAGAGTGAACACATAACCTGCAGTAGACTTCCGATCATCAGGGTCACCAGCCCAATCGGAATCAGTGAAACCAACCAATAGAGGAGATGCTTCGGCACTGTAATGAATCCCAAACTGAACTATACCTCGAACATAACGAAGTATTCTTTTAGCTGCTTTCCAATGACTTTCACGTGGGTTTTGCATAAACCGAGCAACAAGGCCAACATCAAAGGAAAAGTCAGGATGAGTATGGGTTAGATACAAAGGTTTTCCTACAAGTTGACGGTATAAGGTAGCATCAACTTCAGAAGAAGTACAAGTGACTGAAAGTTTGACTCCAAACTGAAAGGGAGAAGGGGTTGGCTTACAGTCTTCCATGTGAAAATGGCGTAGAATATCACAGGCATACTTGGACTAGGAAAGGGAAATACCTTCCTTGGATTGCAAGACTTGAAGACCAAGAAAATAATGTAAGTGTCCTAAGTCTGTCATTTCGAACTCCCTTTTAAGGCTAGTCTTTACATGGTTTATAAGGTTGGGATCACTACCAGTCAGGATAAGATCATCAACATAAAGAACAAGAATGATAAGAGACTTGCCCACTTTCTTGGTGTAGAGAGTATTGTCAAAATGACACCTAGAAAAGCCATTTTCTAAAAGAAAGTTATCCATTTTGGCATACCAAGCTCAAGGAGCTTACTTGAGACCATAAAGGGATTTCTTAAGCCGACTTACAAGGCTGGAGTCTGTTTGTATTAAGCCAATAGGTTGTTCCATATAGATTTCTTCATGCAACTCCCCATGCAAGAAGGTGGATTTAACATCCATCTGATGGACTTCCCATTTGAAAGAGGCAACAAGGGAAAGAACAAGGCGGATAGAGTTCATTTTGGCAACAGGGGAGAAGGTTTCAGTGTAGTTAATGCCTTCAACTTGTGAAAAACCCTTGGCAACAAGACGAGCTTTATGTTTATCAACTTTCCCATCTGGTCCATACTTGGTTCTGTAAACCCATTTGCATCTAACAAGTTTTCGTCCCTTTGGTAGAGGAACAAGATCCCATGTATCATTTGCCAATAATGAATGATATTCTTCATTCATAGCTGCTTCCCAATCTGGATGGCCTGAAGCTTCTGCAAAGGTGTCAGGATCATAATTCACCGAAGCTTGAGCCAATAAAGAAGAGGCTCTATCAAACTAAGAACGTGTACGTTGCTGATCTATAGGATCACCGACAAGATCACCTGCTGCATCTCGTAGCACGAACCCATTTTGGACGCTGAGGAGCTGAAGGAGGATCCTGAGAAGGTGGGGCAGGATTTTCATCCTCGCTTTCATCATCTGAAGAAGAAATATTTTCAAAAGTAGAAGAGATAGGGAGAGGTGGCACATCCGTCGAACTAGGCTCGTAGGCCGATATATTTTCAGCAAACTTTACATCTCTTCTAATGATAACATTTTTGGACTTAAGTGGAATAAGTCTATATCCTTTGACATCTTGAGAATATCCAACAAAAATACATTTTTCACTCTTAGGTTCTAAAGCTTTATGTTTTTCATCTGGAATATGGGTCCATGCTTCACTTCCAAAAACACGAAAGTGACTTACATCTGGTTTGATTGAGCTCCATGCTTCTTCTGGAGTGATATTCTTTAAAAACTTAGTAGGAGTGCGATTTATTATGTAATTTGCACAGTTAATTGCTTCTGCCCAATAATTAAGACTAAGTCCTTTAGATTGAAGCATACAATTAGCTATTTCCTTTAAGGTGCGATTCTTCCTTTCAGCTACACCATTTTGTTGTGGACTATATGGAACAATATGTTGCATTTGAATTCCATTCTCAGTGCAAAAGTTGATGAATTTGTTGTTAACATATTCTCCGCCATTATCAGATCTTAGCTTAAGAATTTGATGTCCAGATTGCTTTTCAACAAAGGCCTTAAAGGCCAAGAACATGTTAAATACTTCACTCTTGAGTTTTAAGAAGTATACCCAAGTGCGTCTGGAGAAATCATAAATGAAAGTTAAGAAATACTTGTAGCCGGAGAATGAAACAACTGGAAGTGGACCACATAAATCACTATGCACGAGCTGTAAAGGGGCTGAGGCGTGCCAAGAGGCACGTTTTTCAAAACTGTTCCGATGATGTTTTCCGAGTACACATCTGGAACAAACACCATCTCTTCAAGATACCATTGGAAGACCTGTCACCATATTTTCTTTACATAGATTCTGAAGAGAGCGATAGTTTAAGTGACCAAATCGCTCATGCCAAAGTTTTCTCACTTCATCATTATGAGCAACAAATACTGAGGGAATATTTGATGACCCAAAGTTGTGAAACTTATACAAACTTGTAGAATCATCAGCAATGCCAGTAGCTAAAATCTGTCTAGGATCTCTTAGGTCCTTAATTACAACATCGTGAGGTGAAAATTCAACGATTTTACCTTCACCTGAATGAGTTATCTGATATACAGATAGAAGGTTGCAGGACAAGATTGGAACACACAATACATCATTAAACTGACCATTGTCTAGATGAGCAGTTCCAGTCCCTACAACCCTAAGAGATCTATCATCACCAACATATATATTTTTGGTGTTACAATCATTTAAAGAAGAAAACATGGCTTTGTTTTTGGCCATGTGATAAGAAGCTCCAGAATCAATGAGCCACTCATGAGAATGAGAAGAAGAAGATACATTTAGTGCATAGCCAGACCGAGATGCTTGACAACCACATGCAGAAAGTGCCATTCCTGAAGATGAAGTTGAAGTTGAAGAGTGCTCCAAATGGATGTTATGCTTCTTCATTGCTGCTTCCAAGCCTTCCATCTTCTTAAAGCATTTGGATTCTAAGTGGCCATCTCGATTACAAAAGTTGCAATGTCTATCAGTCTTCTTCCCTTTGGTTCTATTTGTCTTATCATTTTGTTGAAATGATTTTTCATTTTGAGGCTGAGATTACTTAGGACCCTTGTTTGGTTTAGGACCATTCCTTTTAGGATACAACTTCTTAGGATTCTTTGGATTTGGTTGTTGCTAGGCGGCTAATGCTTTCTTAAAAGAGTTTCCAAGATTAAGAAGACCAAGGTGTAAGAGTTTTTCTTGTTCTCTTATTAAAGAATCACAAAAAGAATCAAAGGAAGGGGACTTGTAGTCTTGTCCTTGAGAAATGAAGGTTTCTCTTGTAGAATGGAAGGTGGAAACGAACACAGAGTAGGCTGGTCCCAACTTAGTAAGAATGGAATAAATAAGGTTACTATCTTCTTTCTTAAGCTTAACACCTTCCAAGAGAAGTCTAAGGGTCTTGAACTTGGACAAAAAATCTTCAATTCAAGAAGAATTATTGGGGTCCAATGTAAGCAATTCATTTTCAAGTTGATGGGCTCTAAGTTCATTTTTTATTCCAAAAACTTTAGTAATCTATTTCAATGCTTCATCAAGAGTATCAAGTTCTGTAATATGGAATCTAAGATCTGGAGAAATAGACATCCCTATCAACCCACGTGCTTGATCTTGCCTATTTTCCAATTTAGCTGTCTTATCTTCATCTTTTGGTTTGGTTTCTTGGACTGTGGCTATTCTGTAGAGACCTTTACTTCTAAGTAAATACACAATGTAGGACCACCATTGGAAGTAGTTGGTGCTGTCAAGAATAACTTGGCATGGACTTTCCATTTTAACAGAAAATGAAGCTATAGATGCTGAAACTAAGTGTTCCAATGGAAAGATCTAGAAAAATTAGGCTGTTTAAAAAAAAAACGGTTCTGAAAACGGCTTCCGGATGAAGAAGTTATGCCTTTTTGAAGAAAATTTGATGAAGATGCCGACGAAGTGCAGGAATGTGCGGAAATGAAAAATCCACCTCCACAAAAAGGAGACTTGAACTCAAGACTTCTACTCTCATAAATTAGCTTTGGACCAAGTTAGCTATACAAAAAGTTTGAGAGAGAGAGGGGGGGGGGTTTGAAGCTTTGGGTTGCGTGCTTGCTTTGAGAAAGCTCTTTTTCCCTACAAAACAAAAAACACAAAACCCAACACGGACATACAAAAAAAACGAACCTTGCGGCTCGAAGTTAGCTTTAGCCGGAAACTAAATATTTTCCTCAATGTTTCTAATTTTCCGAGATCACACTAAGGCGCAGCGGAAAAGAGCATACGCATGAGAAAAATCTTTCCTTTCTATTTCTGATTTTCCCAGATCGCATAGAGTCGCGGGGCAAAGAGCATACGCAGAAATGAAAAGTATAGATCTGGTAATAAAAAAAAGCTAAATAAACCGAAACCGAAATAAACAGAGAGAAAATAACTATAAACTGCAAATAAACATTGTATACCTCCAGATCTTAAAAATGACGTAGCTAGGGCTACCAAAAACCTTTTCGCATGAAACGAAAAGGGTTCCTCACTGGAATAGATGCTCCCAACACAATAGAGTAGTCCTCTTGGCCCGAAAGTAGTCAGAAACAATAGATCTAGGAAACGTCAGTCGGATGCAGTTCTACCGGCTTCAGATTTGGATCACCAACGGACGCGGCCCTCAAATAGCTCTAATACCATTTAGGAATTTACAGGGTAAGTTCCTCAAACAGAACATGAAAGGACACCGCTCACAAACAGATCACAGATCAATACACCATTACTTTTGACGTGGTTAAAACCCTCAAAGAGGGAAACAGTCCACTGCCTGAGCCAACGTGACCACTTCATGCAATTTATTAATAAAAGAATGAAAATTTACATAAGCTTATCTCATGAATGGTTAACCAACAAATGATCCTCCATTCTCTTTAAATAGAGATGATGGACCAATCGGGTGTTAAGCCACGGATCAAGTGTCGATAATACCGAGGAGAGAATGAACCGTCGGATCACTACATATCGTGACCGTCGGATTGTAAGTTACAAAATGTACATAGTAAAGAAACACACTTTACCTAACTCTATACTAGACCAAGTTATACTTAACTATTTCCTATGTGTCGGAATATCCTAACAATCCGCCATTTTCAAAGGTTTTCCCCTTGCGATAGTTTTTAACTATATGAAGACTTAGAGGGTTTTAGGATCCATTTGGATCATAAATTCAAGGACGGATTCTCATTTGACTGCGAGGTTGTGTTGTTCAAACATTTGGTGTGGATATTGGAGAGTGAAGAGGTTTTCAGTTACACCAAAACATGTATTGGAAATTACGGATTTCATAGGGTGGAAATTACGGATTCCATAGAGGTGCGGTGATTCTTCCAACACCCCCCTCAAATGCAACTAGGGGGAATCAAACCTGGGTCCAGGCTCTGATACCATGAAGAAGTTTTCCATTACACCAAATCCCACAGGTATTGGTAAACGTTCCAAACCAGTAACTAGGATTCCCAGGGTGGAAATTACGGATTCCATAGAGTTGTGGTGATTCTTCCAACAGAGAACTGTCATCTAGAGTCTATTCAGATGGATTGCAGCTTGGAGGAATTTGATGAATTCTATTCTTCTGAATAATGCGATTATTTATTTGTTTATTTTTCTTGGACATATATAATATATGGGTAGTTTAATTTAAAGATTAAATAGCTTTCTTCACCATTTTGTGTTTTGATAGTACATTTGAATTAAAAATTTGAGCTTAAATTTTTTAATTCTAAAGATTTAAAATTTTTTAAATTGTTAAATTTATTTATACATTCAAAAATATATTTTAAACAAAGAAAATAAATATTTTCTTAAATTATTTTATCAAATTCAAATTAAAAAATATATTCTATCTATAAATTATACTATACCTATAAGCTGACGTTTTAAGCCATCTTAATCTTGCTTATAGTTAGTGGAAACGCGGTTTCTCCATAGCTTGTAAAAGTACAGCCCGCGCTTAGAAATATGTTATGTTCTGGATGTTACCGTCGAATCAAATGCAATGACGGTCGTTTACATCTACCCGAATTTTTGGTTAATTTTAATTGTTTCACTATGATCTTCTAGGTCGAGCCTTTTTACCATGTATTTTACTAATTGTTTTACAAATTGAGAAGTCACAGAATTAAATTTCCTCGAAATTTTTAAACCTAGATAATTGATATTAGGAATATCATTTAGATGTCGTATCTGATTGTGCAGAGCATGTATGCAGAGGAGTATAAGCTTCCGGAGAGAACTTCTTGGCGTTTCTTCAAACTTTGTCTTTATCTACTTTTCTACCACATATCTTCTAGTTCTGGACGGACTCTTAACGACATCAATTAAAAAGTTTTGTTTTGATACAGGTCAAGATATTTATAATCTCGCTCTCCCACCGAACATTCGCATACTCCAAGAACTTCTCGTCCTTCTAAGATTTGTTATACGTTTGAAACCTTTTAAATTGAACTTTACAATGTCTCTCTCCACCTAATCCAGTCATATTTCTAGAATTTGCTCTATTATTCCTTATAAATTTTGAAACATGTTAAATTGAAAACTCCAGACTATACTTTTGCATAAGCTAATGACAAGTATAAGCAAATGAGTGCTACATACTTGTATATCTAAATATACATTTTTATTTAAATATATATTTTTAACACATTATTCATGACAAACAGACATTTTTAAAACATTAATTTGTTCGAGTCACGATTGCTTTTACATCAAAATTAGTAGATGTTAGTAATCAGACACATGCTAGATTTAACCACATGCCATGAAACACACTCGGAGCGTTGACCTTCTACACTGTACATTGCCATTAACGGAGAGCCAACATAATTTTTGAAAAATCAAAATATTAAAATATAAAATGAACCTTTGTACTTAAAAACATGTTTTTTTAAAGTTATATATACTTGTATATTTAAGCATATATTTTTAACAGCTTAATTCATGAACAACATACATTTTTAACATATTAATTTATGACCAAAATAAAGTATTAAAGTATAATATGAGCATGTGTAATAAAAACATATTTTTCTAAACTTGCACATGTTACCAAGTACATATATCACTTGTAATTTTCTGAACTTGCAAAAGTTGTGGAGTACATATATCAATGTCTGGATCATTTGTTTTACCAACCCTACATTAAATGCTCATTAGTTGTTAATTATATGATGTGTTGCTCGTTTGTAATCCCTATTAAAAGTTCATTTAATCCATGTGCTTAAGCCTGGAAACAAAATTCGTAACTGGAGTAAAATTTTTCTTGACTTATGTACCACAAGGATGGCTGCTATCAGTTTATTTAACACAGTGATTGGGATTAATTTTCCAACAGGAAGGTGATAGAAAATTATAAAATGCCGCAAGGGATATCAGCGCTCCTGGATACTTGATCCAGGATAAAATTATTTAAATGATATATCGGTCATGTAAACAGAATAATTTATACGAGTCCATGTATTTATAAGTTGAAACGACGGTTTGGGTTGCTGTCGCAACAAACAAAAATATGGTGTTGATACGATGCAATTGAAATTCAAGCCCGAGTCTGTATGCAGCCGTGCATTCCATTATGAGTATGCGAGTTGTATTTATTTACGAGAGTGTATAGATAAATGAAGTTTGAGATACATCTAAAAAGAATGTGATCACAGGTACAAATAGTTGAATTGCACCAATGCAACTAAAGAGTTAAAATCGGTCCCACTTCCCAAATTGTGAGTCTCATGTCGCAAATCATAGTTCGAAGCATAATGGTAATCACCCCTCGCCATTATGAACCACAATCGAGATTTGCAACCTCCAAATCGCAAAATTGTTATCGCAGGCTGCAACAAGACTTAATTCCAAATGTCATTAAATTTCCCTATAGCGTAACTAGAAAACATAAGAACCATTCAGAAGGGAAACAAAGCAACACGGCGCAAAAGGACAGGAGTTCAAATGATAGTTTGGGAATGAAAGAAACGATCTACGTTCATATCCATGTCCAGTGTTACACAAGGACTACCAAAGTGTGATACATATTATTGAGGCATTAAAACAACACAAGTGAAATCCATTTTTTGCTCTCAACCTTGAACTGGCAAGAAAACACTTTAGTAAATTTTCACGAATTAGATGAGTTCAACTGATGATTATTGGATGCATATCATTGATAAGGACTTTCTAAGCTTTACTTCTAGTGCATGGGAATAGATTTAATAAATTTGTTTAAGGGGAATGACTGTTTATTCAAATATCAATTGTGAAAGGCTTGTGCGTGCGAATAATGATTTTATAAGTGCTTAGTTAAAATTTGTTATGCTAGCTCTGCGTTAAATGTTTTCTAATTAATGGATAATCCAAAACGCAGCTGAAAAGATGTCCATAATTTCTGGGAGACTGATTTAATGGATTATCAATAGTGACTATTTCCACGAAAGAGCAACACAATATGGGAAGAAAAATTATAGTTTGTCAAAGGGTATCCCATATAAGCTAACATATGTGAATGACGGTGAAGACAAGGCTAGGCGGATGATCTACCAAGATTGATATAAGTCAAGACAATTCTATAATTGATATCATAAGATTATCCAGAGCAAAGTTTATTTTTGCCATGTGTCTTAGATGGAAAATATTGTTCTCAACACCTTGCACCACTCGCTCAGATATTAAAAATGCGTGCAATGAGGGTGTTTTTTACGAGAAACGTGAGATCAATATATCATGATTTGATGCAAATTATTGATAGAGTAATCAGTAATTCAAGGAAGAAAATAAGGTAATTAATAAGGAGGGAAGAAAAATATGCGGTAACACTCGATAACATGAAGCAACACTTGTCTTTGGCTCATAAAAGTGACGCAAGTTTTGCTTCAGATTGGTGAATCATGGAGATTTTGTAGTTAGCCATTCTTGTTTTAATTTTATTTTTTTTTGGGCACAGGCTGAGTCGTTAACTGTCAGACCTAATCTAAGGAAGACCCATGATCAATTCTCGTAGCTTCAACTATAACACTAAGAGTACATCTAACAACTTGCAAGCAGATATACCAATTCCTTATGATTTTGGCAAGAGCCGAGGCTCACGGATAAGGGGAGTCTACTCCTTCAGTCGCACACCATAGCAGGATAATATAGTCAATGTGATTTGATCACTGACCTCGTGGGTTTCACCCAATAAACTCAATTGCCATCTTGTTTTAAATTTTGACTAGGCCATTTCTCGTTGTGTACAAGTGCCACAAAGTCACAACCTTTTCAGCCAAAGGCATGGGTGATTTGTTCAATGACACAACTGAGTTTTGGAGAGTCAAAACTCTTTTTTAGAGGGCTAAAAGGGGTTTGGGGTCACATATAAATTGCAGGGATGTTCAAGTTCTTATAAAAATGTTCACAATATTTACACATAGTCAACCTGTGGTCAAAGATGGTCACAATGTCATAGTGGTCACAATGGTCACAATGTCACAAAGTTACAATAGTTACCCATGGCCAAATATGGATACACTTAACCATATTTAACCATTTTCAACTAAATTTAACCATAGTCAACCATAGCGAACCACACTCAACCAAATTCAACCATTTTTCATCCACTTTGTCAAGCATGGTCAACAAGTTCAACCATATTCATCTATAGTTCAACATTTTCTAGGATGGTCATCCATATTCACCATAGTCAACCATAATTGACCATAGCCAACCATTCTCTTATAATCTCATTCATAGTCGAACATTCTAAACATGGTTAAACATGGCTAAAAATCTTAACCATAGTCAACCATGATAAAGCATGGCTACACTAAGTAAACAATGATCAACAATGGTTACCATGGTCACTCAAGATCAACTATATTTAATCATATTTTACTGTGGTCAACGCTTGTCACCATGGCCTACAATGGTGTACTATGGTCAATCCTTATCAACCTTATCAACCATCTTCAACCATGATCAACTATCTCCAACCACTGTTGTCTCTCTCCAACCATTGTCATCTCCCTTCAACCATTTTCAACATTAGTCTACCATTTTCAACCCTTAATAACAATAATCAACTTTAGTAATCTCTCATCAACCATAACATGACCATATTTAACCATAGTTGACGATAGTCAATCAAATTCAATCACAACCAACCATGGACGAACCATAGTAAACAATGGTCGAACATGATCTACATGGTCAACAATGTTCACCATCATCATCCCTAGAGATCCAAGGTTAATATGGTCAACCATAGTCAACATGGTTAACCATATTAATCTTGACAACCATGGTTAAGAATGTTCACTCTTAGTCAAACACAACAAAGAATAACCTACCATGCGCAAATAAGATCATCCATAGTTAAACATGGCCACAAAGTTCAAGGTTGGATAGGAAGTTCAACCATAGGTAACCATTTTCATTCATGGTCAAACCAACTCAATAATGGTCAACCATATTTAAGCACAACAATTACGGTCAACCCTTGTCACCTTTGGTCACCAATTCTCAATCTTCATCTATCCATGGTTAACCACGGTCAATACTCATCAACCTTGTCAACCATGGTCAACCATCATCAAACACGATCGATCATCATCAACCAACATTGACCATGGTCAACCATCATCACGCTTTCCAACCTCTAAGAACTATGGTCAACCATCATCACCCTTTCCAACCTCTAACAACTATGGTCAACCATGGTCATCCTTCATTAATTATAATGTAAACATAGTCAACTGAATCCAACCATACTCAACCATTATAAACAACTTTGTGAAGAATTGTCAACCTGCTAAAACTATTTAGCTATAGTTAAACATTTTTATCATAGTCATCCAAGTTCCCTTATTGTCAACAATAGTTGACCATACTCGACCATACTCTTATAAGCTCATCTAGGGTCAAACATGCTAAGTAAGGTCAAACATGTTCAAACATGGTCAATATGTACTATCATAGTCAATCATGTACTTAACAATAGTTGACAACGGTTAACCCTTCTCACCCATCATCCACCACGTTCAACTATGTTAAATCCTTGGTCGAAGGTAGTCATTCCTCATTATCCTCATCATCCATGGTTAACCATCATTGAATATTTTCCACCATGGATAACTCTTTTCAAACGTCGTCTACCATAGTTAACCATAAATAAGTATGATCAACCATTTTAAGCCATGTTCAAGCTTAGGCAACTGTAATTAACCTTGGTCAATTGTCATCAACCATAACTTGATCATATTTAAACACTTTTCCATAGTCAACCAAATTAAGCTTTACTCAATCATGGCCAAACTAGAATCAACAATGGTTAACCATGGTCTCCATGGTTAACCATGTTCACCATGGTCATCCTTGGATGTCCAATTTGAATCTTGTCAACCATAGTCAACTTTGTCAACCATATTCATCTTTACAACCATGGTTAACCATGTTAACCCTTAGTCAAACATCATAACCCACCATCGTCAAATACGCTCATCCATACTCAAACATCATCACCATGGTTAAACATGGACTACAAGTTCAACCATAGTCAACCATGTTTAACCATGGTCAAACTAGCTCAACAATGATCAACTATTGTTTCCATGGTCAATCATATTTAATCATAAATAATTGTAGCCAACCCTTGTCACTCATGGTGAGCCATGATCTGTAACGGTCAATCTTAATATACTCCTACCGAACCATGGTTAATCATCGTCAACCATCATCAAAAATGGCTAACTCTCAATCGTAGTTGACAATGATCAACTCTCAACAACTATCGACTATGATTAAGTATTTCTCAACCACATTAGTAAGATGATTGATATATGTCAATATATCAATATATAGTATTTTGCATCATTCACACACCATTTAATGCCATTAATTTTTCACACACCATTTAATGCCATTAATTTTAAATGACATCAATCAAAGATATAAACCAAAATATATATGGTTATGCTAATTTAAAATACAAGAATATGTAGTTGGTATATCTCTTAAGCTTATATCAATAATCTACCATAACTAACTTGTTTTATTAATACATATTCTATATAGAAGACTTCCACATTTATTTTAAATTGTCTAACACACATACCAACCCCTAACAATAAAATTATCATTTATATAATAATTTTACAGAAACGATTCCATAAAAACTATAAATAATTAACCATTAAACTTTATACAGTGCACACTTAAACCAACAAAAAAAAATCAATTTAAAAATTTCCAGATATATAGATAAAAATTTGTAATTTATTTAAAATTAAATAATAATAACTCCGAAAAATCTATAACAATTTGTAACAAAATTACCACAATGTACTTATTTTTCTGGATTTACAAATTATATAAATATTCATATTTTTTTTTTATTTAGAACTTACCAACATTACTTATGACACGGACATCTTCTGCTTCCCTCCAAGATTCAGACGCTCCAGAAAACCTATTTTCAAAATAAGATTGAAAATAGCTTGCTCATCCTCTATTTGAAAAACTTAATTTATATCAACATAAAAAACAATGTTATTCCCAAAATAAAATTGAGAAGAGTTTGCGTATTCTCAAAATAAGACTGAGAATAGTTTGCTCATCCTACATTTGAATACATTAATTTTATATCAACATAGAAAACAATGTTATTCCCAGGATAAAATTGAGAAGAGTTTGCGTCGTCCATATTTCCGGCTTCAATAATCTATTTGAATAAATCAATAAATTGAAAGCCGCGGGCCTCATTGTACACTGAACGCTTATGTCACTGTCCAGTTTCTTGTCCCAAAAAAATTAAGATAAATCAATAAATTGAAAGCCGCGGGCCTCATTGTACACTGAACGCTTATGTCACTGTCCAGTTTCTTGTCCCAAAAAAATTAAGATGACTCTCCGGCATATTAATTTCTTGAAGTAAATTGTGGATTTCGCTATCGCCAGGATCTACTTCTTCATCGTGACTACCCATGCCATAATCCACGTCCCAGTTCATCATACCATCACATGTAAGGCAATTGATATTATCGAGGCAACAAACTCAGTAAAAATGTTGCGCGTTGCATTAACGAAGCTAGTATCAGATACTGCTTGCACTAAATTCTGCTGCAAGGTTAAACATATTTTATTAATTTAATTGAAATTCCTATGTCAACGAGTTACACAGGTGTTACAGATTTTCGAAATGAATTGTAAAGATTACTAAAAATAAATCGACACTACATGATTACATTAATTCTACACAAATATTTTGAATTGAAATTATTTTATTACTCTCTGGACAGGCACGTAAAATCTTCTTGGTATAACGATGGAGACAGGGTGTACCCAAATTGTAATAGTCCTTGCATCTTGCTCTTGCACCATAAAGAGGTTTGACGTTACACCGAAATATTCATTCGCAGGTGTTAGTAAATTTTTCAAACAGGTAATTAAGATGGGGAGTGCAGAAATTATGGATTCTATAGAGGTGAAGTGATTCTTCTAACACTTTCTCAAACTTACTTTTAAGAATCTAACTTAACGCAAGGCTCGGAAAAAGTTGGGAATTATACTAAAACCGGAAAAAATCTGTTACTATACCAAAATCCACCGATATTAATAAACTTTTGAAAAAAGTAACTAGGATCCCAGAGTGAAAATTATAGATTCCATAGAAGTAGATTGATTACATCATGCACAGCTATGTTAGCAGCGACCTACCCCGGGTGGTACATGAATTGCTCAGTAATTTAGGTAACTGTACAAAAGAACAAAAGCTTTGCTGATGCGCTAAGTCTAAAACCCAAAATTCCCACGGCCCTCTCAGTATATTGTATCACCAAACAGTGGAACCAACGAATAAAAAGCAATTGAAATGAAAAGAGATCACAAAATGGCCCAATTCCAATGGGCTTAATGAGTCTAACTCACTTAACGCTTAACCTGTGGTAAAATATATGATATTTAAATTCAATTTATAGATTACTGGTTTGAAATACTTTTAATAGGATTGTTTGATAGTCATATTATATAAAAATATTTTCTTAAAATCATGTGTCCATTCATTTATCAAAAAATATAATTCCAAAAACCCACATCCATGAGTCGCCTAACTATACGAAACGATCTCCTTAACTAGCCTAACTATACTAAACGCTTTCGTTAACAAGGAAAGTGAAGTATTGTACTTTGAGCATTCAACACATTTCAACTCAACGATGCTGTTACTAAACATGCAAACTAAGATGATTAAACCGTCGTCTCTGACTCTCTGCCCGAAATGGATCTCTCCTAAAAACGAAGAGACTAAAGCTAGTTTTTAGTTTATATATTTGGAATTACATCAAAAACTACGAAGAATAGGACAAAACAAGATTCTCTCTCAACAACCAGTAAAGTCATCGAACGCTACTAAATTGCCGGACCCAAGCTACTACTTTGTCCGTGCCAAGCAGAACAGAGTGAGAAAGGAGTGACACGAATGCGCTTCTTCCCATGTGCAAATGAGTATGGTGGCCAATGATTTAAAAACTGAAGAATTGATTAAAATACTAAATATAAAATAATACAATTACTACCTCTGCCATGAGCCCGAAATCAAACAATATCTTCTGAATGTGGGGTTTCAGTGTGTCAGACAATAATTGTCATTCATCGTAGATGTTCACATGGACTCTATTCATATATTTATGAAAAAAAAATTGTTTTCTTCACATCATGGATTGAAGCACTTACGTTAACCTTCTTTTCATTTGCTGCAATCTTCTTGTTAGAGTGTCATTTGGTTCAATTTTCTTGTTAGCTTAAGCTAAGCCAAAAAGATGTAGAAGATTCTACCTCCCTAACATGCAAGGTGGTTGGGTTACTTTAGGAATGTATGAAGTAGATGTCCTTAACTGCAGTAGATTTCAATAAAATTCTGAAATCTGGGATTAAAAATTGTTTTTTGAGAAAACTACTTTCATCTTTCACGTGATACTTATACCTGCTCCCCTAATGAGCGGTCCCCCTGGTGAGCTATATTAGGAGAAAGATCCACAATGTCGTCAATGCTCACCATCTCTCTTTGCGACCTCCACTCCCTCAGTTGCCCATATAGCATTTGTTTGACACACTGCAAACTTTTCATTAGATGTTGGGGCAGCAAAGCAAGATGATCAAGATCAGTAGCATTCGCAAGAGATGGAAGAGTTTCCAGAGGCTAGCACGCTCCTGCAGTAATCTCAGTTCCCATCGTGATGTATTTATAGACGATGCTCATGGCTTGGACGAAGTTTCTGCACCGAACTTTTCAGAAAAGAGGTCATCGAGCCTTGTCCATCCACATCATGATCACAGAGTAGAGCAAGCCCCGGAGGGATGCAAGACAGTGTATGTTGGGAAGAGTAGGAGACGGTATTTCATAAGTGCAGAATATCTCAACCATCCATTGCTAGCGATACTCATCGTTGGGAAATTCAGGGACGGCTTCTCATTTGACTGCGAAGTGGTGTTGTTCGAACATTTGGTGTGGATATCGGAGAGCTGCGATCCAGAGTCTATTCAGAGGGATTGCAGCTTGGAGGAATTTGCTGAATTCTACTCTTCTAACTAATGCGGGAGAGAAGCTCCGTTATTTATCTCTTTTGTTTTTCTGTGACATATATAATATATAGCTGACGTTTTGAGCCGTCTTCATCTTGCTTATAGTTCGTGGAAAGGAGGTTTCTCCGGAGCTTGTAAAAGCACAGGGCTAGCTTAGAAATATGTTATGTTCTGGATATTACCGTCGAATCAAGAGCAATGCCGGTCGTTTACATCGATCGGAACATTTTGTATATGTTTTTTAAGGTTTGAGTTTATGTTTTTAAGTATTTCGCTAATGGAAAGGTCATGGAATCAAATCTCTTTAAAGCTTTTAACCTAATATCATTTAGACGTCGAAGCTTTTGAACCTAATATCATTTAGATGTCGCAGCTTTTGAACCTAATATCATTTAGATGTCGCATAGATGTCGCATCTGATTGTGCATAGCGTGTATGCAGCCGAGTATAGGCTTCCGGAGAGAACTTCTTGGTGTTTCTTCAAACTTCATGTCTTTATCTACTTTTGTCCCACATATCTTCTGGACGGACTCTTAACAACAGAGATTAAAATGTTTTCTTTTCATACAGGTCAGAATATACAGAGCAATCCCTTTCCCACCGAACACTCTCAAGTTCGTAGAACTTCTCGTCGTTTTAAGATTTGTTATAGGCTTGAAACATCTTAAATTGAAATTTATATTGTCCCTCTCCGCCTATCTACGTCGTTTTAAGATTTGTTATAGGCTTGAAATATCTTAAAGTGAAATTTAAAGTGTCCCTCTCCGCCTATGGCTGTTATATTTCTATGATTCGCATAAATTTTGAAACACCTTAAGTTGAAAATTTTAAACCACACTTTTGTATAAGGGGCATACTTTTCTGAAGGCTTTTCTGTTTGGTAATTAGGCTGAATCTACGTGGGATAAAGTCTATTTATTTGAAGGAAAAATAATCTCCTCAAGAGAGTAATCATCTATATATTATGGGAGGTTAATATTGATCCTATAATCATGTATATAATATTGATCTTGGATTTCTTTTTCAAATAATTTGATTTCTCCAAAAGCTATTTCCATTCTCAATTTTTATTTTTTGAAATTTACATATAAACACTCAGAAAAGCTAACCCTATTCAAACCCATCAATCTAATAAGTTTGTGAAAAAAAACTAAAATTATATAAATCACATATTAAATTGAAGTGTCTTTCAACGTCTTTACACCGGATGCCCAACCCAAACTAAAGAGCGAAAAACACAAGGAGAAGGGCATGCTCAAATTGAGCCTCCTCGCCCGGTTGATCTGTACCATTGAAATTAAAAGGAGTACAAACAGGCAAATCTAAATTCCTTAATGAAGGATTTGAGAAAATAGAGTCGCGTCCGTTTAGGCTTTAGGCATCAAACTAAGGAGTGAACTACACACAAAAGTAGTATGTTTAACGTAGGGTAGGTTCAAATGGAGTGAGAGAGCAGTTGTATTTAGATTGACCGTAGATTTTATAAATATTTTAAAATGCAATGAATAAAATAATGTAATTCTTAGAATTTACTAAAATAAAAATAATTTTATTTAGATTGATCGTAGATTTTATAAATATTTTAAAATGCAATGAATAAAATAATGTAATTCTTAGAATTTACTAAAATAAAAATAATTTTAAAATGCAACGAATAAAGTGATGTAATTCTTAGAATTTATTAAAATAAAAATAATATTATTATTGAGTTGAAGGTTCATGTTACATGGTAGCATGAAAAAATGTGTGTATAAATTGATTTTTTTTTTTTCAAATAAAGAATGAAATAAAATGTTATATATAATAAAAACCAAAAAATGTGAGATTTGTTTAATTTGTTTAATTAAAAGTATCATAAAATATTGATAATATAATTTTTAGTGGCTATATTAAGGAGCAGTGATAAAATTATTTCACTCGCTCTTAAACATAAATAAAATATTTTGTATCAGATAAAAAAATGAATATATTGGTTTTTTGTTTGATTGAAAGTATAATAAAGTATCAATAATCTCACTCTCTCCATTCTAAAGAGAAGTAGTGAAAATATTTCGTTCTTGCTCTCAACCATTAAAAAAAATCAACGTTCATATGAAACAACATAATCTTATATCATTATATAGAGAAATAAAATAGTTAAAAATTAAGAAGGAGAATAATAAATTATAATTAAAACATTTTAAGCATTCTCAATATTTTATGTCCAAATAAAATTTGATCTATTTTAAACATTCAAAAATACAACATAAACAAATTTGTTTAAATGCAAATATTCTATACAAATTTTGCACTTTAAAAAAAGTTTTCACCTTAAAAAAATTTATTTCACCCTTGATAAATATATGATTAAAATAAATCTATATTGACGTAAAAATATGATAGATTTTTCGATAAATAGGTATGATAACGGATTTCCAATTGTAAATTAAAACAAAATAAGTAAATGATTTTCATTTCCATCTGGTTAAACAAAATAAGGAAATGTTTTCATCTCCATCTGCTAAAGTTGGATAAATTTAGTATCATTTTATAAGAACGTATATCATTTTAAGTTCAAATTTCTTGGGTTTTAATATTTCCTTGCATTTTTAAATTTCCAATAACATAGTAATGCTGGGAATATTGCATTGGACTTTTAAATTTCCAACATCAAAATTAGTAAACAGAGTAACGATGGGATTATTTTAGTGCATCATTTCTTTTTAACGAATGCTTTGGAAAGTATTTTCAAATTCTAAATAATAAATGGTTTTTTTCGAATTTTCGAAAAAAAATTCATTTTTTATATTTTAAAAGTATAAGTAATAATTTTTTTTTTGTATTTTCTCAAATTTACTCAATTTTATCATAAATTTTGTATAATATGATTTTATTAAATATTTATAATTTGAGAAGCTGGTTTATAACAATTTTATTTTATATATATATATATATATATATATATATATATATATATATATGTTTAAAATCAGAAGCATAGAGTATGTATGTTTTTATAGATTTAGCAGTCAAATCGATGCACGGAGGTGGATCCCTTGTTCCACAATCAAGGGGGTCTCATACACCAATATGGTCTTTGGCTTAGCCATGACCTTAAAATTGGATAACAACAACAACAACAACAACAACAACAACAACAACAATAATAATAATAATGATACAGAGGATAGTTATAGGGGCAGACAACCATTAAAGGTTGATTATGAAACTTAATGGAATCTATGAATATACTTTGTGATTCCATGAAGACTTGTTAAAGGTGCGTTATTTGATTTTATAATCAAATGTGCTATGCTATTTTATAATAAAATGTTGTTACGCATCCAGCTCACAAAATAGAAGAAAAGATAGATCAACGACTTAAAAATTATCCTCTTCTCTTCGAGGGAGAAAACCCCTTTACATTACATAAATGAACAATTCTCGGACGTTTTAAATAATAAGACCTCCTTTGTATATATAGGAGTCTAAGGGGTCACAATATAATCAGAGCCTACAAAACAATAATAATGTAGGGGTACAAAAATAACAATAGAGGGTTTCTATGAGTCACAACATAACAATAGTAGGTTTCTATGAGGCACAACATAACCACATGGGGGATACATGAGAACAACAATAAAAACGTGGGGATACACTATGGGGGATGTACTAGTATTATACGAACCTAACATGCCCATTTCCTTCAAAAAAGTGTAGTCCTTAACACTTGAGTAGTTCTGGATGCTTATGTATAAAATTCCCTTCCTCCCATATGGAATCTTCAATGGGTGAGTTCTCCCACTTAATAAGATACTCTTAAAGAATTTGATTACATAGTTGTCGAGTTCTTGTTTCCATGACTGCTTTAGTCTCAAATATGATATTTCCTTCTTCGTCAAGTTATGGCAACATTGTTTGAACTAAGATCTTGTCACTGATAACCTTCTTTAAGCATGAAAAATGGAGAATTGGTTGTATTCAGGAAGATGCAGGCAAATCCAGTTTGTATTCATTAGTACCAATCTTTTGCCACACCTTGTAAGGACCATAGTACTTGCGTGATAATTTATGATCCTTCTTAGCTTGCTTCAAAGACATTTTTTTGTATGGTTGTAGTTGTAAAAATACCAAGTTTCCTACATGAAAGCTTCTTTCACTATGATGTTGATCTTCCTATTGATTTATTTGATTATGCGGTAGAGTGATGTTATCCATTAAGAGTTGGATAACTTGTTGTTCATGCTCAATGTGATCTTCAACTGCTTTAACCTTATAATTTTCTCTTAAAGATGATGTGATGGGTGGTGGATGATATTAGTAAAGTGTCATAAATGGGGTCATTTTTACTGCACTATGAAAGGAACTATTATACCATTATGCAACTAGAGGTAACCACTTCACCCATTGTGTTTTTTTATTAGAAACAAGGCAACGAAGATATCCTTCAAAAAATTTGTTCACTATATCAGTTTTCCCATCAGATTGAGGATGATAAGATGAGCTATGAGCTAATTGAGTACCAAGACAAGAAAATAGTTTTGTCCAAAAATTTCCAGTGAAAATAGGATCTCTTTCACTTACAATAATCTTTGGATTTCCATGTAGCTTTAAAATTGTTTCCATAAATGCAGTAGCAACTGTATTGGCTTCAAAAGCATGATATAATGCACGAAAGTATGCATACTTGTTAATTCTATCAACTACCACCATGACGACACTCTTTCCTTCATACTTGGGTAAACCTATGATAAAATCCATTGAGACCTCCTCCCAATGTTGACCTAGAATGGATAAAGGTTATAAGAGAACTGAGGTCTTAATTGTCTCAACTTTATTTTGTTGGCAAACCAAACATTCTTCCTAAAAATTTGGAATGTCATATTTAAGGCCATCCAAAAAAAAATCCCTCTTGACTCTGTGGTAAGTTTTTAAAAATCCGGAGTGCCCTCCTAAGGGGGAGGTGTGCAATTCCAACAAAATCGTTTGCTTGAGATGGGGATTCTTACAAAGATATAAGCGATCTTTGTACCATAATGAATAATTTTCGCAACTAAGCATATCATATGTAATGGGATATTGTTGCAATGTTTGAATGAGTGTCCACCTCTCTTCTTCATTCTTCCATTCATCCCTTTCTTCAGTTATCCAATCACGTTGCATAATAGAAATGGAAGAAAACAATTCTTGCACATCCTTATCCTTTCCTGAGAGTGCATCTGCCAAAACATTTTTCTTCCATTTTTTTAGATGATGTTAAAGTCATAACCCAACAACTTTGTGACCCATTTTTGCCACTCTTCTGAAGATAATCTTTGTTCCAAAAAGTATTTAATTCTATCATGATTTCTTTTTACCTTCAATTGTCTTCCCATTATGTAAGGTCGCCATTGATTTAGTGCATGTAGTATTTCCAACATTTCCTTCTCATAAATAGCTTTATGTAAATATCGTCCCTTGATTAGACAACTTACAAAATAAATGGGTCTTCTTTCTTGCATTAAAACAACACCAATTCCATTTCTTGAAGCATCACATTCCATAATAAGGGTTTTTGTGAAGTTTGGCCAAACTAAGACTGATGCTTGGCACATTGTCTCTTTTAGATGTTCAAATGCCTTAGTTTCTTTTGGAGTCCAATAAAATGCATATTTATTTAGTATTTTTATTATACGTGTTTCTATTCTCCCATAATTCTTAACAAACTTTCGATAATACCCTGTCAACGGGAGAAATCCTCGAAGATGCTTTATGGATGTGGGGGTTTTCCATTTCTTAATGGTTTTAATTATATTAGGGTCTACCTTAACACCCACATGAGATATAATATGACCCAAATATCCCATCTTCTATACTCCCAAGAAACATTTGGAGGCTTTTGCATATAATTTTTTCTCCTCCAATAGTTTGAACACTTTATCAACATGTTGAACATGATCCTTCTAAGACTTTATTATAGAGTAGTATATCATCAAAAAATGCTAACACATATTTTCTAAGGAATGGTTTGCAAATGGAATTCATCAAAACTTGAAATGTGGAAGGTGCATTAGTATGGCCAAAAGGCATGAATGAAAATTCATAATGACCCACATGATTTATAAATGTTGTTTTCATAACGTCTCCAGTCTTCATTCTAATTCGATGGTATCTTGAACGAGTATCTAGCTTGTTGAAGTAAATTGCTACATGTAATTCATCCAACAATTCATCAATTTCAGGAATGGGAAATTAATATTTAATATTGAGCTTGTTGAGATCTTTATAATTCAGACACATACACCATGATCCATCCTTCTCACACATCAATACTACTGGAGGATAGAAATAACTTTGACTAGGTTGAATTATAAGAACTCGAGCATTTATGCAGCCATACGTTTAATTTCACTCTTTTGGGTATAGGGATATTTATAAGGCCTGATGTTTAGAGGAACACTTCCTAGAATCAAAGTAATAACATGATCATGATCAAAAATAGGCGGGAAGCCTTTGGGAGTCTCAAATACCTTGGAATCATTGTCCAAGACTTTTTAGAGATCTGGAGAAATACATGATTTCAATGCTTGAACCTTTAGTGAGCATAATTATGCAATTATTCCACGTTGCTCTTTCTTCAAAAGATTTTTCATGAAATTAGAGAGTATTATCTTTCATCCTTTCCTTTTGGTACCCCTTAATTCAACTTCCTTTCCTTCCCAAAACAAATTCAAGAAAATTTCATGAACATTAAAATTTATCATCCCAATGATTGTAACCATTGGACTCCTACTAAAACATCAACATCACCCATTGAAATAGAAAGCATTATACTATTAAATACATATGACCCCATGGTTAGCTTTATGTTATGGTATTTTCCAGAGAAATCTATAGTTCCTCCATTTGCAACCATCACTTGACACGTTGGTGCTAAATATATGAAGAAATTTGAATCCTTTACTATCTTACAATGAATAAAATTATAGGTACTACCTGAATCAATTAGACCTATTACCTATTTCTTCAAGATATATCCTTCTATCTTGAGAGTTTGATGAGTGGTAATTCCTACCAATGCATTACAGGACATGGTTAGATTCATATATTCTCTCTTGTGTTGGTTCATGGTGTATATCCTCCTCTTTTGATGCTTCTTGTTCCTTTTCTTCCTCCTCTTCACAATCTATGTATAATAACTTATTTTCAGTACACTTATGACCTTTATTGTACTTTCTATCACAACTGTAATAAAGCCCCTTTTCTCTTTCTTCCACCAATTTTCGTGGTATAAACCTTGTAGGTTGTGGAAGGCTAGGAGTATTAACACTTCCATATTTGTAGTTGTGAGTGGTAGAATCCCTTATTGTTATAATTTTTCTTTCAACTTTTCTTGCCACCTTGAATTCCTTCTAATATGAGTCAGGTTCCCAAAGATAAACCTCTTGTTGGATGTTATCCTTTAATGCCCCTATGAAGACATAAATCCTATGCTCTTCTATAATATTAATTACCTTGATATTTAAATTTTGGAAATCCTAAATGTTCTCTTCCATTGAACCCTTTTGTTTGAGATTTATCAATTGAATAAATAAGGTGTTTCTCTTTGTATCATTATACTATACTATCATTTACTCCGTAAAAATTGATCAAATGACAAGTGGTTTACAATAACAAAGCCATTGATACCATACAAAATAATTAGGTTATGAATATAAGGATGCAATGGGTACCATTTATGTGTGTTGCACATAATGGAGATCAAAATATTGCTCCATATATAGTAACCATGTTACTGGATCCTTGCTAGCAAAATTCCTCATATTAATCTTTAGAATGTGGTTGTTCTTAAGCCAAACATTGTAGTCTCTACAATCATAATTCATATCCCTTTTGTCCTCATCATGATTTTCATTGATTACATTGTCACCACTCGAAGGCCTTTCTTCTAGCAACTTCTCCAAACCTTCCTTCAGCCCTTCCATATTAACATTCATCATTGCTTCCACGTATGCTTTTAAATCATCCTTCAAATTTTTCATGTCCCTTTTTTGTTTTACTTCTAAATCATCCATCCTAACATTCATTGCTTCCAATTCATTTTTGGTTACTCCTTGCAAGAGTGAAATTAATTGTGCTTGGTCTCATAATCTATATATATCATGTTGCATTTCTTCCTCTTCTTCATACATCATAGTAGAGCTTTCTGGTTTCTTATTAGGTGTGTCCATTTTTTTTCTTTGACACATTTTAGAATCAAACAATCATATCTATGCTTCATTGTGCCCTTTATATCACTTCAAACTGATTTTGCAAACAAAAGTTATGCAAAATTAAAAAAAAATACACACATTTTTCTTACTTTTTAGGAGCTCAAGATTGAAACTGTTGTATATTTATAATTTTGGCTCTTCAAGGTCTTAAATTCTACTCTGTGGTACCCCTATAAGTCTTCTTTTCAATGTCACAAGTAAGCTCAAAATTGGATTTTTCAAGATAAGGTTATGCCTAATCTCCCCAGATGACCTCATTATCAACTAGTTCAATAGAGAAAAATTATTTGGAGTGAGACGTGTCACTGTTTCAACCTTCGGCCTTGTAAATGATACAAATAAAACCACAATTTTTTCACTTTCAACCAATTTATGTTAAATTCAGATCTGATGCTTAGAGAGAAAGTTATGACAAGCTTCCCTAGCTCACCTATTTGAGATTGGATTCTAGAGCCCGCTAAAAGTCTAACTTCCTTAGATCATATCTCTGAAAATATAATGAACCATTTTCTATAATCCATATACTAATTTGACCAGTATTTTGGCTCCACGTGGTTACAATTTTAGCTTCTGAAGCCTTGAATAAAAAATTTATAGCGAAAATTCTAGGATGACCTTTTTGAAGAAACGAAACCTTAGAATCCAAAGCTCTAATACCAAATGTTATGCAACTAGCTCACAAAACAAAAGAAAAGACAGATCAACAACTTAAAAATTATCATCTACGAGGGGGAAACCTCCTTTAAATTAAACAAATAAACGATTCTTAGATGATTCTAATGATAAGGCCTCCTTCGTATATATAGGAGTTTAAGGGGTCACAATATAATCATAACCCATATAACAATAATATTGTAAGGGCACAACAATAACAATAGTGGGATTCTATGGGGCACAACAATAACCACATGGGGGATACATGGGCACAACAATAACAATATGGGACTAAAATAAAAAAAAAAATAAGGAGGATGCACTAGTATTCTATGAACCTAATAAGTGTGGTAATGGATATTTGACATTTTATTTTTTAAGTTGAATTCTTTGAAATTCATACGTATTTTTAGGATTTCACATTAATTTTTTGAATATATATGTATTTTTAGAATTTTGATGCGAACCAAAATATGTTTTTAAAGAAATTGTATAAATTTGTTTAGATTTTGAAAATGTAGTAAAAGAGAGTAAGTAGAAAAGAATTAGGGATATTCAAGCTGGGGGAGAGCTGGTTGTTGATAGCTAGGGTTGGAGTTGAAGACAGGGTTTTGGATTCAAGGTACCCTGGCAGGGAGTGCAGGGGGGAGTGCTACTCCCTCCTACAGCCAGGCAATCACAGGAGGAATTCAGAATGCAGGAAAGAAACATTTCAAAAAACCACTGGAAAAGATCTCAGAAACCAGAAGTCAGGGAACATCTGGAAGAAGAAAAGATCAGGATCAAGAAGGGGATCAATAGGAAATGGGAAAAGGGAAGGAGATTTGAGGCAGTGATGAAAAACCAACTTCCAGAAAGACTACGGGAGTATGCAAGCCTAGATCAGGCAGTATTCCTTGGGTTGTATTAAGCGACTTAGTGATACAAGCTCATAGAGATAATATGACGAAGCATGCAATTATATGCAAGTTCATGGGGCTATGGATGAAAGAAAGGGCTTTACATGTCTGGATAAGGAGCCATAGGAAGCCAAGGGGGGAAATATGTTTACATCTCGGATCCAGGGGTTTTTTCACAGTTGTGTTCGCAAGCCTAGAAGATAAAGTAGAGTGTTTGAAGGGGGACCCTATTTCTACGCTGCGGCAAGACTCTACATCCGTCCATGGATGTTGAAATTTGTCCCGAAACATGAAACATTCACTTCAATACTGTTTTGGATCAGACTGTATTCCCTTCCTCTAGATTATTGGTTGCCAGAATCTTTGAAAACCATAGACAACAAGGTAGGGCATTTTCTAAAAATATCAAAGGCAACTCTGAATGGAAGATACACCTCCTTTGCTCGAATATGTGTTGAAATGGATCTATCTAGAGCCGTGATGGAAGCGATCATTTTAGAAGTATATGATGAAGAATGGGTGTAGACGATGGACTATGAGCACATACCATTCAGATGCCACAAATGCTATGAACATGGGCATTTATATAGAGACTTCCCTATAATCAACAAGGAAGATAATAAAAAAATCACTATTGAGAGAGATCACGAGGGTTTCACCAAAGTTGGGAGTACAGCAAAAGTGGGAATACATCCACACAAGAAGGCAAACAAGGATAGACACATAAGACAAAATAGTTTCAAGATCCTGGAGTAAGAAGAGGGGCAAAAGGAGACAGTTCAAAACATGGAGAATGCAATAAAAGAGCAGGATAGAGCAGCTGACATGGAGGATATCACAGTAGACAACTAGAAAAAGGATGATCTACCAAGCTTGATGGAGATCAGTAGAGACCAGGAGATGACTCCAAGTGAAGCAGGAGCAGAGGACCATGAATTACAGGAGATTCTGGATAAGGAAAATATGGATCTAGAGAAATTTCTGGAACAAGGTAAAGAGCTAGGAGTGGAATCCCTACCAAAAGAGGATTATGATAGAGTACAACATCTCTTTCTCTGGAGGTCACACGTGAAAGGAGTGGGAGTCAAAAGATACCATGAAAGCGAGGGGCCAAGTGGGGTTAAGATGATGGAGAATCCTCAAGCCCAATCTCCAAAGAACTCAGGCAAAAAAAGAGGAAGAAATAAGCAGAATGAACTGCCGAGCGAATGTGGAAAACTATTGGTCAACTTAGGTAAGATGAAAGATATTACTAGTTATTCCTTTACTAATATTTCTTAATGAAGATCACAACCTGGAACATTAGACGAATAGGTACTAGAAGAAAACAAAGAAATCTTAGTAACAAAATGAAAGAAGAAAAACCAGACATGGTTTTTATTAAAGAGACAAAATGTTCGATGGAAAAGATAAGAGATATTCATAATAAGTTGTTATTCAAGTATGAGTTAGAAATCATGACAGATCATTCGGCAGATGGGGGATTCTCACTTTGTGGGACCCCAAAAATTAGGAATTTTGGATGTTGAAGCATCCAGGAACTACCTTTCCCTGATTTGTCAACCTGTAGGGGACAAGGAGACATACATGATCATGAATGTTTATGGACCTCAAAAGCTAGCAGATAAGCTCGAGCTTCTCACTTCGATGGAGGAACTCAGAGAGAGGCATCCCACTCTCCCTAGATCATTGCAGGAGATTTCAATATGATAATATCTCTTTCGAGAAAAAAAGGAGGCACTAGACAGTTAGGCAGAGACTCCATGGCCTTCCAGAACTTCATTAGGAACATGAGGCTAGTGGTTACTCAAACAATAAATGGAATCTTCACTTGGAACAACAAAATGGGAGGGGCCCATCAAGTTGCTTCCAAACTTGATAAATTCATGATTTCAGAGGATCTCTTTCTCTCAGCGCCTGCCATGACAGCCTCCATTCTACCCTTTGGAGGATGAGACCATTGGCCTGTACAACTGGAAGCCACCTTTATGGGCTCTCCGAGAAACAGACCTTTCAAGTTTGAAAATGCATAGCTGTCACATCCTAATTTTACTAATAAAGTTGAGCCATGGTGGAGGGAGGAGTTGAATATTCAGGGTTCAAAATTTTTTATGCTCCAACAAAAACTTAAACATATTAAATCTCGTCTTAAAGTTTGTAACAAAGACAAATTTGGAGATATCTTCAAAGCCAAAAGATAAACTGAGCTAAATATCCAGGAGATTAATCAGATTAGCATCACAGATGGCTTCACCGAAGAGAGACAAAAATTAACTAACTCTCTACAAGAAGAATGGAAAATTGATGCTTACAAGAAGAAATTTTCTGGAGGTAGAAATCAAGGATACAATGGATTAAGGAGGGAGAAAGAAACACAAAATTCTTCCACAAAACCACCATAGCTCACAGGACACATAACAAAGTCACAAATATCAAGGATTCCCAAAGCATTGAGCTAGCTTCTCACAGTGATATGGAATCAATCCTTGTTCAGCACTTCTGCAACATTGCAAAGGAGCCTCTAGAGGACAGATCTAGGTTCATTGAACATTTCACTCAATATATCCCTCAGCTGGTCACCAGAGAGGACAACCACAATCTCAACAGGCCATTTTTAGAAGAGGAGGTCAGTGAAGTGATCAATGAAATTCAAAGTGGAAAAGCACCAGGGCCGGATGGATTCAATGTAGATTTCTTCAAAGCCTATTGGGAAACTGTCAAAAATGATATCCTCGAGGTGGTGGAAGATTCTAGAAGATCCGAAAAGGTACTAAAGGTTTTGAATGCATCCTTCATTGCTCTGATCCCAAAGAAGGAAAAGGCCATGACTCCGAATGGTTTTTGGCTCATATCCTTATGTAATGTGGTGTATAAAGTTATCTCCAAAGTGATATCCAATCGAATCAAACCACTTCTACCCTCTCTCATTTCGAAGGAACAAATAGGCTATGTGGAGGGAAAACAAATCCTCAACAATATCATCCAAGCTCATGAGGTGGTACACTCTCTCAAAAGCAACAAAAAAGCTGGCATGATCATTCAGTTGGACCTCGCGAAAGCATATGACAAATTGAGCTAAGCTTACATAAGAGAAATTCTAAAAGCCTATGGTTTTGATGAGAACTAGATAAGATGAGTCATGGCATTAGTTACCTCAATTGATTTTTCCATACTACTTAATGGAGCTCCTTCTAGGACCTTCACTCCCTCTAGTGGGCTCAAACAAGGAGATTCGATTTCACCATTGCTCTTCGTCCTCATGATGGAAGGGCTTGGCAGGGAAATTATTATGGCAAATGCTGAAGGAATAATTTAGGGTATCAAACTTACCACAGATGGAGAAGCCAACACTCATCAACAATTTGTAGATGATACTATGTTGCAGGGCATACCTACTGTCATGGAGGCCAGAGCGATTAAAAATATCTTAAATGACTTTTCCATGGCAGCAAGCAATGAGGTAAGCCTCAGCAATTCCGAAGTTTTTTTCTTTAATACTAATATTGCTATTCAGATAAATATTACTAGAATTCTTGGATTTCAAAGAGAACAACTACCCTCCAAATATCTTGGCATTCCTCTTACTGAAAAACCATTAAGCAAGAAAGTGTGGGAAACCATTGTAAATAAACTTCTAGACAAGATCAAAAAATGGACATGCAGATCACTAAATCTGGTAGGATTCCTTGTGCTCACACAGGCAGTCCTGCAGGCCATTCCCATTTTTATGTTTTTAGCGCTTCCTACTCCTCGAGGCATTAAGCAGCTAATAAGAAGCATTCAAAGGGATTTACTATGGGACAGAGGGGAAGAGAAAAGAAGTGGGCTCTAGTATCCTGGGACAAGCTTTGTAAGCCCAAGATCCATGGTGGTTTGGGGCTTCATGATCCTGAGACCCTCAGCAAAGTCTCGGGAGCCAAGCTTTGGTGAAGATGGATTAAGGAACCGAATGCCCCCTGGGCTAAGCTTTGGAAACAAAAATATGCCAAGCACTGGTAGGAAAAGGATCATATTAGAATTTCAAGGCAAATCAGGGGTTCCCATATTTGGAACCTTGCCTAGGATAATAAAAACATTGTTTAGCACCATTTTTTTTGGGAAATTTAGGTAGGGTATCTTGCTAGATTTTTGGAGGACAAATGGCAACAGGGACCCAACCTGTATAAGGATGAATATGTAGATCTCAAAAAGGACACAAACTGCAAAGGTATGGTTCTGGTAAAATATTTCTGGGAGCATGGAAGGAACAATGGAAAATGGTGGGAGTGGAAGGATCTAGGATATAGTGAGGAAAAACAGCTAAAAACAAAGGCAGAAGCCCTCACCTAGGAGCTTGAGTAGAGAAGGATTCTTGTCTCTTCCTCAATAGATCAATTAAGATGGGGAAGGAACACTTAAGGCAACTTCAACCTCAAAGAGGCCAAACGGGAAGTCACGGGATTTAATTTTGTAAATCATGATCAACATTGGAAGAAACATTGGCAAAGTCAGAATTGGATGAAAATAAAGCTTTTCACCTGGCTAGCGCATGAAAGGAAGATCTTAACTTGGGAGAATCTCCTCAAGAAAGGTTTCATTGGTCCCTCTAGGTGTTACCTTTGTGGCGCACGTGAGGAGACAATTGAACACGTCCTCAACCTACCTCCTTTCACTTCAAAGGTGTGGGACTATGTGGTGGCTATCTTTAGAGACACTGATAGGGACAGTTTTAGCATATCCAACACTCTAAAGAATTGGAGGAAGAAATTTTTACGCAATGAGATAGTCAATAAAGCCTGGATTCTGGTTCCAGGTTTTGTCATCTAGAATGTATGGAAAGAACGCAACAGTCGAATCTTCAAAAGCAAAGATCACAGGACCCAACACATTATGGAGCAAAATCTAAGGCAGCTCAAAGACACAGTTAGAAGCTTGCTGAGGACCCTTCCTAAATATTCTCCTGTGCCCCAAGAGGAGAGAATTTTACTTCAACTAGGGCTCCAGTCTATTAATCCTTTGGGAATAATGAAGAAAATGAACCCTCTAAACACGAGTGCTACCATCTGAAAGCCTCCTCCTTATGGTTTCTTAAAAATCAATATTGATGGAGTAGTTAAGGGCAACCCAAGATTAGCAGGCCTTGGGGGTGCCATAAGAAATGATCAGGGGCAAATACAGATGACCTTCCATGGCCACTTAGGGAAGGCTACAAACAACATGGCTGAGCTCATGGCATTAGAGCAATGCTTGGAAATTCTGGTGAATTCAAGTTCACACAATGTGATTATTGAAGCAGATTCAGAATTAATTATCAAAGTGACTAAGAAGATCAGTAATGGCACCTCTCCAGATAAAGTGTCCAAGCACTGGAAGCTCTTGCAAGTTTTTTTCCGCATCTATTCTCACTTGTGAACCCTCAAAACTGTCATATTTTCTCATGTGAGAAGGAAGGCTAATATGTTAGCGGATCGGTTGGCGAATGAAGGTGTCACAAATACCGACAGGGATTCTAGGCATGCTTGGGTTTTGCTTCCCCCAGGTAAATTGCGGGAGGACTGTCTATGTAACCCTATCCATGATATGGAACTATGGACAAACAGGGAGGACGAGAGGAACCCTGAAGACTAGCGGGAGGTTTGAGAACTCTATACAGTCCGACCTACTATGGTTCAGTGATTTACCAAGTTCAGGTTTCCCTTTGATTAAATGAAGAATGGTAGCCCTCGTCAATTGGCTTAGGTGGTGGTTGACAGAGAATCCAAGTGAACTGGATTGGCTCAAGTACTGCCCGCTGGAAGAAATCAAGGGTCACCACATGGCAAAAGGTTGGGTGGACTTTTATGTGAGTCAATCAAACCAATACCACAAGTGGTATATCAGGCAAGGTCTCAACAGTTTCCAGTTTTTCTGAGTTTGGCTTCAATTCCACTCTTTCAATGACATGTTGTGGAACAAGGAGACGGAAAACTGCCCTCATCGGGCAGATAACTCTCACGCTTCTTATCCTTCCGATATCCATGATGACTGTTGGATCTTAATCAGTGGATCAATGGTGGCAATTGTGTGTGTGCATTGGTTGGATCTGAAATATATTTAGAGTGTTATGCTTTAACTTCCTTCGGGTCTGTCTGTCTGTTTGTCAGTTTTTCAATTTGTCAGTGTTCAGTTTGACTTATGGTGGGACCTCTTGTGGTTCCAAGGTTTACTATGCTCCTTGTACTTTGTTTGGAGGTTCTCCCCAGTTTTCCAGTTTAGGTTCTCTTAGATTTGGGAGATTGGGGTGGTTTGGCTTACTCGATTGACTGCTGAACTCTCGTAGAGTGGGTGGCTCCTTGTAAATTATGTATATTTGACTAAGTTTAATCGACTGTTACTTGATCCAAAAAAAAGAAAATGTAATAAAAGAAAAAAATGAATATACTTGTGTTATCTTTGCAATAGTTATTTTTTTCAAACTTCATTATGTTACTAAATGTTTCCATATACATCTACTTACATGTTTAAATTAGTTCAGAAACCCCCTTATGAGAAGAAACATCAAACATTTTACAACCATTTTCTTACATATTTTTTTGATGTAACTTTTATATTAATGATTCCAAAAAATTTCATAGATGTAGAAAATAAAATTTGATTGTAAATTAAAAAAAAATTAATAAGGTGTGTAATAAAATAAAATTGTGAAAAATATGTTGTTTGATACAAAATTAAAAGGCATTCACTTGAAATTCATTGGCATGCATCTAAAAAATAAAAGTCTTTTTTGTACCTATGGCAAAAAAAATTGTATAAAGGTGGGTTGTATTTGTAACGTTCGAATTCTCCATCAAGATTTATGAGGTTTTATTAAAATCTCAATAAAAAATAACCGATATGTGGTTATAAATTCCAATTCCATGACACCCTATATGTGTGAGGAAAAGGGAAACGTAAAGGGGAAAACTCATTAGTGAAAAAAATGGGGAGAAAGATGAAAGAATTGAATTTATAGCTAGCCTACCTTTCCCAGAATGTAATTAATTAATTCGTGATATGAGTAAAATTTTGTTCCATTATGGAACTGACAAGCACTAGATTATTTTAAACATAGGTCGATGTTGAATGTTAAGGGTTGATTGTAGTTATTCAAATATTTAGAAATGGAACGAACTTCTTTCATCGGCTTAGTTTCATTGGTTCTCTTTAACTCTATTAGTGAGTAATCTCGTCGTACTTCCTTTACTTCTTTGCCCCACCTTGTTTCTATACTATTACATTGGATTTTATATGGTAAATTGCGCATTCTATTGACTTGGGTAGTGATTTCCTTAATCTCTAAGATCTTTCATTATGGCTATTTAAACAAAAATTTTGTGTACGATGTAACCCTCATAACCATTTTCCATCTTAGACTCCTGTAGCCACTAATAGTCACTACGTCAATACATGCCTTCCATATTGTCTGGGATTCACATCCTCACATTTCCTTTCAACATGGAAAGGTAAATCAAACAAGCATTTTAGGCTAAAAATACTATTTTTTTTAATAACACTTCCATTATCGAGACTGTTTTCAAAGAGACCTCAAATGATATACAATCTTCCATAAACTAGATATAATGCACATGAAATTTGAAGTAATTTTTTACATTGACATCATAATATCCCAACCTCGAGGTAGTGATAGTGACACTTTGGTATCTCATCAAGGTACTAAAGGATTATATGACACCTTCCAATATGACCATAATTAATGAATAACAAGGGCCTATGAATGAAGCATAGAAGTGGTTGACATAATCACCATTTTAGAGGGTTTCCAAACTAAATCTACTCTGACTTGTTTTACACTTACCATGGAGTTGTCACTTTGTTATAATGGCCATACTCTAGTATGTTAAATACTCTACTAGGTCATATTTAATTTTAATATCTAAAGATTATAAGACTTATATAAATTTTAAAATATAGTTATTCTCTCACCTAAATTGGTCTTAAATTCCCTCACCATAACCAAAAATGATTTTGTAATTTTTTGTACCATATTAATATAAGAACTCACTAGCTTAGAAAATAGAACAAATAGCTCGATTATGCAATATTTTAGTATTTTTATTTAGGCAAGGGCTCAGCCTACCTATCAATCTCAATGATGTTGTCCTTTGATTGAAATATTTTCAAAATACAAAATAAAAATAAAAATAGAAAAGAAAATGATATAAAATATAAAATAAAAAACAAGAAAATTGTGTAAAGATTCATAATGAAAGAAAATGATATAAAATATAAAATAAAAAACAAGAAAATTGTGTAAAGATTCATAGTGAAAGTTGAAAACCCTAAAAAAGGAGTGACTTATTCTATAAAGTGATTGTCCAATGAAATCTATGTTTCTTCGGAATGTCTCACATATATAGTGAGTTGGTGAAAACTTTATAATAAAAAGTGCTTTCTATGTTGTTTTTTCTTATATTTCCACTATGTTATTTAATATTTATAAGTATTTTATATGTTTCTTATGCTTATGAGTATTTCCATTGCATATATTTAGTATTCTTATTAAATGAATGAGTTCTAGAATGTCATGTTTCTTTCTATTATTTTCTTGATTTAAAAGAATCGTACCAAATGTTCAAAGTATTCAAGGAAACATGGTTCTCTAGTGTATATGAGCATGAAAGTATGCCCCATATCGGTGTCAAATCTTAAGTTGTAGGACTTTCAATTGGGGTTCGCAAGAAAAGGTTCGATCTTATGTATAGGTTGACTTAGGGAAACCTTGATAGTTCATTAAGAGGACATGGGATCATCAAAGATGTGTTTTATATGGATGTAATGGTATCTGTTGATATTGTGATAGGTTCAAGAGGAATACCATTATGGCATCTACAATTATAGAGAAGGATATATTCAAAATCTATGTATATGTCATGATTAATAGTATAACATGGGTGTCTTTACAATGGTGGGGTAAATAGACCTAGATGATGGTTAAAAAAATGACTTCTTTCTAGGTGGCCATGAATCTTGGATAAGAGTAGGGACGATATAACACTTCTTGTTGTTGTAGAAGATGAGGTGAACCATGCAAGTTTTTTGACCATGGTTCACATGTATTTATCTATATGTTTGAATTAATCTATTTGGGGTAAATAATGGGTATAATGACCATACTTTCCACATAATGTACATGGGAAGTTAGTTTCATGGTTTCTGTCATTCCTATGATTAGGTGGATTATTATTACTTGGATTTGAAGGTTGGTTGTGACAAGGAAATTTCCCACAACATATGGATATATTGTTGGGAATTTCCATCCTTCCCTCGATTTCCCTTTTGCATACCTCTCCCTTTCTTCTCCAAAATTCCTTATTGATAAGGGTGGTTGTCCATATTGGGTTTCTCAAAAATCTTTTGTTCTTTTAATAGAAATGGTTGAATATAATAGACCGTTGCTTGTTTCTATTATTGTGGGGTCATTAGGTTATAATTAGGTGGGATGGGGAAGTTATACTAAGGATTCTACAGTGGGGGTTAATGGGGGATTCTCATATGTATTATAGGATATGGACATCATGTTAGTAATTTATGGGATGTTGTATAAGGGATCATGCATCAAAGGGCCTCTATGTATTCCATGATAAGGAACATGTATGACAAGTGTTCTCACATAGTGCCCCCCATCATTGTCATGGAGGAAGATGGTGGTCCTATCATGTTTGGAAATGGTGGGTGTGACCCATATTGAGTCCTTTAACTATTGTAGGAAGGATGAATTCCTCCAAATAATTTTAATTATGATATGGACATAATGAGATTTTAAACGGTGTTAAATGAACCCAATTTGGGTTGATTAAAGGATTTGGGTCAAAGTGCATTTGGGTTACCTATATATAGTTTTTTTTATTGAACATAGATTAGATAAAATAATGTTGATATTTTATGATAGATTCCTTCTAATTCAAGGGCATAATGATAGTGACACATATTTCCATGATTGGCATAAGAGACTTGAAGAAGAAATCTAAAAATTCATGGGTAACATCAATTTTCTACATAATATGGAATTTATGCCATTCATGGATGTGATTTGTGATATGGGTAGGTGAGAAATTGTTATATTCAAATAATATTTGTGATATGGTATTATGACATATTTGTAACTAGTAAGAGGTGAGACAAGATTTATCCAGGGATGCAAAACTCTTTATGAGCAGCTTGTTTCTCACTAACATACCATTTGGTTGAGGGAATAGTTAAGGTGCAATGGAAGACAATTAAAAAATAGAGTCTTTAGAAATAAAATTTGAAAAAACTACAAATTAAATGTGATAATCTAGTTAGATAAGTATTCTCCTATGTTTCTTTCCAACATTGGAACACCTCGAGGGATATTGGTTAGAATTGTGGACCATGTGAAATCATGCAAGGTGGAGTGGTTTGTAGGCTTTTTAAAATTGGCGATGTTTAATCAAATGACAAAAGGAAATTTTTGAGTTGGATTTTCCATAAAAAGGGTTTTCAAACTATTAACTACGTGAGAAGGAGAGCTAATGCTAGAGGATTTGGTATTGAGAAAACTTTCTCCTAATAAATATGAACCTAACAAGGATTTACCAGTTAATGATGGTTCATGGGTACATTTAGCTAGTGACATAAAAATAACATGGGAACCTCCAAATAATGGGGGGAGGCTTTCTCGATGATGAGAACAATATGGTTTAAGTGGGTCCCCTATTGTTATCAATATGTGTTACAATGTTCATTCAAGCAATGAGGCTTCAAGTTGTTCAAGAAATAATCAATTTTTTGAATCAAGGTATGAGAATCAATTTTTTTTTAATATCTATTTAGACTTAGTATATTTTAAATGTTTCAATTAATTGAAAATTATTTTCATGGTGGTCAAACATGAAGATAACAAAAAATATTAAAAGTATTATGATACGTAATGTCCTTCCACTCAAAAGTAACTTATCCTTCCAAAATATTGTTAGATGATCCAAAAATGCAATTTTATCATAGGTTATAAAATTAGAATAAAATAATTATTAATTTAAGATATTAAATTAATAATTATTATTCTAGAATGTTTAATTATTTAATGGAGACTTTTAGAATTAGCATATTATTGTAACTAGATATGAATCTCCAAATGTGTCGTATCTTAGGCTCTATTTTAGGAGATTAGTTAGCTAGTTGGTTTGAATAGCATTTATTGTAAATGGACACTTGTTATTTAATAAGTGATCCATAATTAGAGGTAGTTAGGACATGGAGCTTATAAATAGCTCATTGCAAGAGTGTTTGAGTTGTTAGGGTGTAAACTCTTGCAAAATCAATTATGTAATTGTTTTTTTTCTGATTAATAAAATTACGTGTCTGAGGACACTTCTGCCATTATTGTGGTATCAGAGCTCCAGTAATGCTGCAGTGGATGTGAAGAGGAGATTCTAGCTCTACAAGTTTGTGGAAGACTCCCTTGAATTGATCAACAAATCACTGGTATGAAATTGGCCAGTTTTGTGTTCAACAAACAAATTTTTTTTTTAGATTGCTAATCTGCAAATTGATTTGGTTAATTCTTGGATGCTGGAACATACGCCCATGCTAAAATTTGATGCAAAGTTGGATAGTATTTTTTATTGAATGTAATATTGAAAGCGCTCCAAAATGGGCCACATTTATGGGTGAGATCTATTTGGGCCATTTTCTGCAATCCTTAACAGTAATATTGCTGACGTCAATTCCTCAAAATCTTTATCTTGATCTCATTGCATATTGGATTTAGACTGTTATCGCATTTGATGATGGTCATTTTGCCCCCTGGTTTTTGAATTTACTTCAGACGTACTCTTGCCTTATGTATTACGATTTGTCAAGAAAGAATCGGGCATTGGTATTTTCTCTAATATAATTCATTTCTGGCAAGAGTCCTTTATTCAGATTATGGCACCAGAAGATTTATTTGGAGTTGCGACATGTAAAAAGTCCTTATTTTGCTGTCAGGAGAATTGTTAAAATGATGTCTTATGAAAAAAAATACCATATTCAGAACTGTATTTATTGTCTTCAAAGGATTGGATATGTGGACAAGTTTCTTTGTACGCAATTAATTTTCTGGACGCAGTTGATTTTCTTCCTCACGGAACCTCTATTTCAGCAGCACCACAGAACCTTTATTGTTGCAGTTTCGTTTGCAGCAGCAGCTATATCGTACTCAACAGCAGCAGCTAGAGTGTTACGGGTTTTTATGGTACTCATTTACAAAATAAATGATTTTTGTACAATTTTTAAAACAGGTGGAGGTAGCTTCAATTGCGTTGAACTGCTTGTTGAGCCGCGTTCTACTGCATTTAACCATTCGATGAGTTGAAAATGATTCTGTACTTGAATCAATTTATGATTCTGGTGTTTGTGTTTTAGATGAACGTCTTCTGATGTTTTTTTGTATATGTCATTAAACAAAATAAATTCCAGCCACGGAGGATTCTTGTGCTAAAGACTTACCGAAGCCAGCCAGCGAAGTCAGCGTTGCCCGCCAGCCAGCAAAGCCAGCATTCCCAACCTGCCTTTTTTTTACGGTTTGCCAGTTTCCAGCAGAATAAAAACGTTCTTCATTTTATTTATTTTCGGGCGGGACTGAGATATGGCCAGTTTTAGTGTTCACATGGACAACCATAAGCAAGCAGTTTTGTAAAATGGTGCAAGAATTTCATTGAATTATATTTCTCAGTCCATTGACACGATGTGCCCCTTATGAATGGTTTAAAGTGTGCCTTTCAAAAGTAGATTGAAATTCACTTTGTTAAATAGGGATTTGATGAATTCTTTTAAATGGGATTTAAAAGAAATTAAAGTTAATGGAGTGATAAGGTGTAATTATATTTTGAAATTTTGTATTTTAGTGGAGAAATAAGGTGCTATTGAAATTTGTAATTTTGGGAGTAATAAGGAGTTTTTTTTCTTTGTAATTTGTTTCTGGAGAAATAAGTATGACTTTGTAACTCAAAGTAATTTTACTTTGAGGGGGGGTAATTTTTTTACCAGATTGTGCAAAAGCACCATTGTAAAAGTCAAATTTTGAAAGTTGCCTTATAAAAATTTGAGATATTGATTAGAGCCAAGTGCAAAGCTCAGTCAATTTTCTCCTGTTTTGACGACTATTCAAGGGTCAAGGCCAAGCCCGATAGATCGTGTTTTTTGCGTCGTGTGTTGCTATTGTGTTGTGCATCTTGAGTTTTTTGGAGCTTGATTTGTGGTGTGAAGTCTTAACGCTACAATGTCTAAGTTGATTAATTTGTTTTCTGATTCCAACAAACTAGAAGGTACCAAATCTTACAAAACATGGCATCGTCTCATGGAAAGCACACTCATTTACAATGAATTATGGCAGGGAATATGTGATGGAGATGTTAAGCCAAATAAACCAACAGATGCAGCTGCACTAGCAAAATGGGAAATCAAGAATGCTAAAGCCTTAGCTCTTATTAAATCTTCTGTGAATGATGAAATGTATGTCCATATAGAAAATGCTATAGATGCATGGACTGCTTTGAAAACTTTTAAAGACCTCTTTGATACTCAGCCTGAATCAAAGAAAGTCGATCTACAATTAAAATTGTTGCAACGAAAATTAACTGAAGGCGGTGATGTTCTTGAATATATCTCAAGACTTAAGAATATCAGGCAAGAAATTATTAATGCTGGTTTTCCCGCAATTGATGATAGCTTTATGGTCACAATTGTAATTGCTGGACTTCCTTCTTCCTGCACGCATTTTTTGGAGACTCTACAAGTAACTGGGAAATTAGAGAAACTAAAGTTTGATGAACTCTGTGAAATGTTAACTCAACATGATAAAACTTTTGGGAAGAAGAAGAAAGTTGGTGAAGATGTTTTTCTCACAAAGGCCAGCACTAGTAAGTCATCAGCAGATAGTTCTTGAGGAAGAGGCAGATGGAATCAGAATCAAGTAGCACATAATCGAAGTCGAAGCCAAAGCAGAGGAAACAATTTTAACAGAGGAGGAAGAAATAATTTTCAAGGTAGAGGAAACAACCAAGGAAGAGGCAATTTTCAAGGACAAGGATATAATAATCAAGGTAGAGGACAATCTCAAAATAGAAGTCAAAGCAGAGGCAGAGGACAATCTTCAGGAAGAGGAAGAGGCTTAAGTCAAATTGTGTGTTGAAGATGTAACAAAGTTGGCCATTATGCTGAAGATTGTCGAACATCACTTAATAAAATTCCCAAGTTTCGGCAGCATTCAGCGCAATTTGCAAATGATCAAGATGAGGATAACTTAGAATATGTCTTTACTTCCTCACCAACATCACAACTTTCATCCCATCTTAGAAGTGACTATGAAGATGCCTGGATCTTGGATTTCGAGGCAACTCAGCATATGACTTGTCAACGTGATTTTTTTTGGAATTTTCAAGATTGCCAACTTAATTCCATTTTTCTTGCTGATGATACAAAACATACTCCTTATGGAAAAGGAGTAGTAAAAGTTTTTCTCCCTGGCATTGGAGAAAAAATGATTTCCAATGTATGGTATGTACCCAGTTTTAAGAAATGCTCTCTTTAGTCACGATTCGACAAGCGGGACATCAGGTGATTATGGAAGATGGTTTAGTGAAGATTAATTCAGTGAAACCGAACTTGAAAACAGTCATCACAGGTTATGAAGATGGAAAATTGTTACGGATGAAAGCGACAGTTATTCCAAGGCATTCTGATTTTGTAGGGGCAGTGACTACAGGTATTTCACCTATAAGACTATGGCATGTAAGATATGGACATTTGAATTTTGAGAGTCTTTCTCAATTGCAGAAACAAGGAATGATTAAAGGACTTCCCACTTTCAAAAGGGAAAATGCAAAATGTGAAGCTTGCATTTATGGCAAACAAAATCGAGAAAGTTTTCCAACAAGTTCATGGCGTGCAAACAGGAGGCTACAACTAGTTCACAGTGATGTTTGTGGTCCACTACAAACTTTATTTGGTGGTTGCAAATATTTCTTACTATTCATTGATGATTTCAGCAGAATGACTTGGGTTTACTTCTTGAAGAACAAGTCAGAAGCATTTGATAAGTTTAAAATTTTTCGCCAACTTGTTGAAAATGAAGTCAAAGAAAAGATAGGTACTCTCAGGACAAATAATGGGGGAGAATTCACTTCAAATGAATTCAAAACTTATTTCAGTGAAAATGGCATCAGACGACATCTTACTAATGTTTACAATCCACAGCAAAATGGAGTAGTCGAAAGAATGAATCGTAATTTGTTAGGCATGGCGAGATCCATGTTAACTTTCAAAAGGTTAAGTCCAAAATATTGGGCAGAAGCAATCCATACAGTTGTCTACTTAAGAAACAGATCTCCAACTGCTTCTTTAGACGGAATCACACCATATGAAGCTTGGTTTGGTTTCAAACCTCGAGTTAAAAATCTTAAAGTTTTTGGGTCAGTGTGTTATGCCTTAGTTCCGAAAGAAAAATGAACTAAGCTTGACTCAAGAAGTCTAAAATGCACAATGATTGTCTATTCTGATGAGAAGAAAGGGTATCGTCTTTTGACCAATGGAAAATTCATTGCGAGCAGGGATGTCATTTTTTATGAAACTGAGAGTAAGAGTGCTGAAGAAATTGAAAATCTTCTTCACAAGTTAGAAACTAAAGGAAGTAAAAGAAATGGAAAAATGCAAAGTCAACCAACTTCACCAAATTGGTATGAACTTGAGTTTCCTTCCTCTGAAGATGAGTCATCCAGTCCATCTACATCAACAACATCATCTGGGTCTTCTAGAAGTTCATCCGCATCTCCAAGCAGCAACAGTTCTTCTGACAGTGATTCTCCACATTCTTCACCTGAACAACGAACATCAGTTTATATTAATCCTCTTTACAATGATGGAGACTTTACAGAAGCACAAACAAGTGAGCACCAACTTCCGAAATGGGCAGTTCAACTTTTGAAAGATGTAAAGCCTGATGAACAGAATAAAAAAGGCACCAGAAGGGCACGTAGAAGTGAAGGCAATTTTGCCTTGATAGAAAATGATTTTACTGAAGCTTCCACCTATAAAGAAGCAGTAAAACATAAAGAATGGAAACAGGCTATGGTTGAAGAATATCAAGCAATAATTGATAACAACACTTGGAAACTTGTTGATTGTCTAGCAAATGTTAAACCCATAGGATGCAAATGGGTTCACAGAATTAAGTATAATCAAAAGGGAGAACTTGAAAAGTATAAATCACGACTTGTCGCAAAAGGTTTTGCGCAGCAGGAAGGCATTGATTATGAGGAAACTTTTGCTCCTACAGCTAAATGGAACACCATCCGATTAACACTTGCATTGGTCACTCAAAAAGGATGGAAAGTTCATCAAATGGATGTGAAAAGTGCTTTTCTCAACGGGGATTTACAGGAGGAAGTGTATATGACCCAACCACCAGGTTTTGAAGTTGAAGGGCAAGAACATAAACTCTACAAATTGATCAAGGCTTTATATGGATTAAAACAAGCTCCCCGAGCTTGGTATGCAAAGATGGATGAATACCTTAAGAAAGTTGGTTTTCAACGAAGTGAATCTGATGATACTTTGTATGTGCGAAAACAGGGAAAATATCTAGTAATTCTTGTTATGTATGTAGATGATTTGATCATTACTGGCAACGATGATGACCATATTGCACAGGTGAAAAAGGAGTTACATGCAGGTTTTAAGATGACAGATTTGGGATTACTTCACTACTATCTTGGAGTTGAAGTATTCCAACATCCACATCATATTTTCATTTCTCAGAGTAAGTATGCAGCAGAGGTTCTTTAGCGTTTTGGCATGCAATATTGCAAGCCCGTTCTTATCCCCATGGAGTAAAACTTGAAACTTTCAAAATTTGAAGGGGGGGGGGGGGGGGGAATGTGGACAGTACAACTTACAGACAGTTGATTGGCAGCTTGATTTATTTGACAAATACTCATCCTGGTCTATCTTATGCAGTCAGTATTATTTCACGTTTTATGAAGGAACCACGAGACATCCACTGGAATGCAGCCAAAAGAGTTCTTCGATATATCTAAGGAACAAAAGATTTTGGTCTTCTTTACACAAAGACTAAATTTTTTTTACTTGGTGGATATTCTAATGCCGACTTTGTTGGGAGTATTGATGATTGACCATCAACATCAGGTTAATTAATGAACATGGGGTCAGCAGCAGTATCTTGGAGTTGTAAGAAACAAGCTACAGTGGCCACTTCTTCAACAGAAGCAGAGTACATTTCAGCATGGGAAGCAGCATGTGAAATTGTTTGGTTGCGCCGAATTTTGGAGGACTTGGGCATTTCTCAGGCAGAAGCTACATCGTTATTCATTGATAGCCAGTCAGCCATCAAACTTGCCAAGAACCTAGTTTTTCATTCAAATACAAAGCATGTGGACACCAAGTATCATCATATCAGATCTCTCATTGCCAAAGATGTCCTCAAGCCAATTTATTGTCCTTCCGAAGATCAGATCTCCGACATTTTCACGAAACCGTTTGGCAGAATAAAATTTACTAAGTTCAGGGATGAACTTGGTGTCTGTTGTAATGTATCTTTGGATCATAGGGGGGAATGTTAGATGATCCAAAAATACAATTTTATCATATGTTATAAAATTAGAATAAAATAATTATTAATTTAAGATATTAAATTAATAATTATTATTCTAGAATGTTTAATTATTTAATGGAGACTTTTAGAATTAACATATTGTTGTAACTAGATATGAATCTCCAAATGTGTCGTATCTTAGGCTCTATTTTAGGAGATTAGTTAGCTAGTTGGTTTGAATAGCATTTATTGTAAATGGACACTTGTTAATTAATAAGTGATCCATAATTAGAGGTAGTTAGGACATGGAGCTTATAAATAGCTCATTGCAAGAGTGTTTGAGTTGTTCGGGTGTAAACTCTTGCAAAATCAATTATGTAATTGTTTTTTTCTGATTAATAAAATTACGTGTCTGAGGACACTTCTGCCATTAAATATTTCAACACTGAGGAATGCATTCACTAGAACAAAACTAATTAAATTTGAAAGGAGTGTTATAATTAGTGGGGTTGGGGTCGTGTTCTAGAATGGCTGAAATTTTCCTCAGGGTGTGGTTGTCTCGCACAACCACTAACTTTGGAATATACCCTATGATTTGGACACTGATTTACCTTTTCATAAGGTACAAAAGGGAATAGTATTCTAGGTATCAACCTTTGATTTCTAACCTTGACCAAGGTTTGTGAGACTAGAGTAGGTCTACGAAATTGTAGGTCTCTTCACTACCTCTTCATGGGTTTATTCTTACCACGAACTTATTTGGACACATAATGATGATGGATATAATGTTCCATATAAATTCAGCTTCTTTATCTCAGATGTAACTTATTAATAGTGATTATTTGGAAGCCTATTTGGATAAAAATACTTGGATAAACATTTTATTTTCTAGTCTCAAAATTGATAATAAAATCTAGTTTTAGAAAATGAAAATATGTATAGCGTGGGCCATCCATGTTGTAAAAACAAAAATATTTCCTTCTCAATTGTTGATTTCCTAATCTAATGGCTTATCTAACTAAAATTTCATAGTATGATTTTACGAACTACCACCAATCTCATAAATCATATAGAAAATACTATGTAAAGTTATAGTTGTATAGATCCATGTAGGTTAGTGAACTATAGTCACACAAATCTTACACAACAAAAACTAAGGATTTCGTCATATTTTATATATTTTTTTATAGTCATGTGAAATGTATGTTGATTAAATAAGACTAAAAGTTATCCAATAGAGAGAATAAGAATGACCATATTTTTTCCATTCACACCTGCAAGGTAAATTGATAAGAGGAGAGACTATCAAAAAATTGAAAGAGTGAAAAAAAATAGTGGTTTTCCAATCCATGGTAGGGGATTAGTCAGGAGTTTGAACCAAATCCCACATTTTGTAGAGATAGTTTCATCGAGACAGTACTACAATGACGAATAGAGGTTAAAAAAAATACAAACACAACTTGTAGAGTCCAAATATGGAAGAATTAACATATAAGTGGACAAACACATAAGAAAGAATAACGTAAAATGGAAAGTAAAATATTTATTTCCAACGAAGAAAGGCTTTTATAGAAAGAAAATGTATCACAAAAGGGGATTTTTTTTGGGATAAAGGAGATTTATTCAAACTCCTCAAGGAAAGTCCTTGTTGATCTCATTTTCTTAGTATTGGCTCTCACACAATAAATAAGTAAACAAGCTCTTCCAATTGTGGTAAGCTTTTCAAGAAGTAGTATCCAAGGAATAACTTGAGAATTGGAGACACTACTATCCATTTTTGGGAAACATAATGTTATTGACCTTCTCTTTATTAAATGGTTATGCAAGGATCACATTTATAGGTTTTCTTCAAGTTTTTTTGAAATTAAATCATGGTACGAATGGAGCTGAAGTTCATTGTGTATTTCCCACTCTTCATAGGGACATGATAAGGGGATGAGTTACCAAAGGATTTATGATTAATGTCCTATAGAACCGAAGTGGAATATTTGAAGTTTGTACTCTCCTGCTGATTAGCTCCTCATGATCTCCCACATTGTTTCTTAACAAACTATCACATTCTACAGATCCCAATGGCTATCAAATAGATAGTTATGTTGCTAAATAATAATTTGAATGGTGACTCTTTTTGGATGCAAAAAGGTAGACTTTCTAAAGTTTCTTCTCCACTTCTAAGTTTTTGACTTATTTCCATACGTAACATTTATTTTGGTGGTGAAAATTTCCACTTATTATCTACAAATATGTGTGAATAGTTTTTGGGTGATGTGAATCATGAAAATTTGAATATATTGTTTATTGAAGACACCCTATCAAGGCACGATCAAACATAGAACACTTTCACTGGGTTGAAAAATTCATGTCTGAATACAAAAACGATAGAGACCATAGAGATGATAAAAAAATACCAATGGGGATGGTGAAATGAAAAGGAAAGTCAAGATCTCATAGAAGGATGATAAAATAGAGAGATAATCCTCATAGCCAAAGTGGAAGGGATTTAATTGGGATTCCTCATCTAGAAAATCCTTTCAACAACATACTTGAGGTTAGTAGAAGAAGAGGATATAGATCAAGAGAACAATTTGGAGTTAGTAAAAATACAAGACAAATAAACCTCAAAAGAAAATTTGTACCGCATGGATAATTTCTTAGAATATTTAGATGAAGCCATGTGTGATCACGAGTATCGAAATTTTTAGGGGATGATGCAATCAATCTTGCAAAATATGAAAATTGATGAAGAAATCATTTATGGATAATCCAAGTAGTTGAAAAAATGGAAACAAAAGAGGGGAATGAATATGTTATTTTGTAACCTTTGGCCGTTATTTTTGAAAACATATTTTAAATATCTCAAAAAAATAAAGGAAATTCATAGGAGATTAGAGAAATCATATTTTAATTTATTAGAAGACATCACTATTTCATGAGAAAGAGTGAAAATTGTGAGGCCATGAGAGGCCTACACACATTGGTATATTCCATTTATGAGAAAAATCATAATATGGAAAAGGAGTAGAAATTTTACATGGATCCCATTGCAACAAAGAATTATAAAGTTTGCACGATATAGAGAATTGAAGAGAATGAATAAGGGAGGTTAGAATGAGATAAAATCAGGAAAAAAGGGAAAGAGGAGGTACTAGAAGAAGTTCCAATAGAGGAGGTTTTAGAGGAGAAATAGATGAAATAATTAAAAAATATGAAGGAGATCCATATGAAGAGGAGGATATGGTGGTGTTGTAGCGACTACAACCACCCTCCAAAATTTTTCCTACGCTTTGATTTTGGAGCCTTCCTTCCTATCCATAGGAGCTTATCTTACATTGATTCATGTATACATGTTTGGACTAAGACTTATATTTTTCATATGTGCTTGTGTTTTCTTGTTTCCAGGCTTATATGATCTTCTAAGTGACAACCCAACCTCCTTACTTGGTCACACAATAGTTTTGGGCTTGCCTACAAAAACTATGTAATCCTTGAGGGAAAGCAACCTTGATAATTGGAATTGTGCAGTTTAGACTGGTAGTCAATGTTGAACTCAGAAACTTGACAGTCATGGAAGGAAAACTAGCACTGAGTGCAAAATCTACACAATACCTCACTGAGCTCAGAAATTACAAAGTCCACTGAGTCGGAATGTTTTTCAGTTCCCCAGAACTGTGCAATCTTTCCCGAAAATGCTCAAGGAAACTTTCCTCAAAAAGAAGAAAATAAGAAAAATCTAAAAATGAAAAAGAATCCCTAGAAAATAGGGATCCATTATTAGTTTCTCGAAGGTTGCACATTTTTAATTTTAGAAGTTTCCGCCAAGTGTCATTTTTTCCTTGATTTTAGGAATGCACTTCATAAACACTAATTTTCTCAAATCTACTTAATCAACGTCTCTAGAGATAATTTTCACATTTAATCTTGGATCTATAGTATTTCCAAAGAGATTAAGGAATCTTCGGTGGAGTTTTCGTCACTTTTCCAGGTGAGTTTTTCTTTTAATTCCTTTTAACATTTTTCTATCATTTTTTGTTGTCTCGCTTATGTGAACGTTGTCGGAGTTTCAACATATTTTAGCTTGTAGAAGTGTTTTTTCATTTCGTTGTTTTCCATTCACAACTGTTACAACGATTTTCTTGTTTTTTCACTAATGGTCACCATTTTGACGACTATCCTCACATATTTGTTTTTCCTTCTATTTTTTGAGTTTCTGCACTTCATTCACTTTGATTCATTTGTACATAGTCAGATCTACACTCAAGCTCACATCATCACTTATATCTACTCATTTCCCATACCTTCACCAGGCATATATGCACTTTCCTTAGCCAATTTTTACCTTGTCTAGATGGGCACTGCACGATCCTAAGTCTCAAGCTGAGAGATTGGCCTACGAGGTTGTATAGTGCATAGTACACACTGCTCCAACTACAGAATGCACAGTTCCAGGGCTCAGTCTACTACCCTTGGGAACTGAGACTACATAATGCGCAATCTCTCCCAGTCTCTACCTAGGCTGAATTGTGCATTGCGCAGTCTCAAGCTTCAAGTTGTACCCTTGGCTATTAGGATTGCATTATGCAGAGTGCCCATATCCACTCCCCCTCACCTGTTCATGGAAACTATACAATCACTCTCACTAGTTTCCTGATTTGCTGCTTGATCATGCTTTGAAGTTAGATTTGCAAATGCTAATGTTTTCCCATCAGTGCATTTTCTATCCAACAGGTATCACCATTATTGAGCACTTCTCTCTAGCAATCATTGTTACCATGGCACCTAAGGGAGATTCTTCAAAAGATGCCACGGAAAGAAGTACTGGGCAAGAAGTTAAGAAAATGCCAATGGATTTTCTAGTGTATGTGAACACTCAACTGTTTGTAGAAAAGGATTTATATCTAAAATGGCATCAGGTTAAGGAAGCTTTTTAGCAAGGATCTTCAAATAAGATCTAGAGGATTGACAGGCTTACATTAGTGTTCAACATTCAAGATTACATAGGGTTACATGTAGGTATCCAACCTTCCCATGTACGAATGTTATCAACTTACAATCCTGAGAAGGAAAGAAGTCGCAAGATGGAAGTGGATCATTTTGTTATGAAATCTAATATAGAAAGTGTGGCAAAGAGGAAATAAAGGTTGCAAAGAGTAGAACGAAGGAAGGGAGAAACACATTGGAGTAGAACGGAGGAAGAGAAGTAGAAGTGGGAAGAAGAAGAAAGGAAATGCACAATAGCAGTAAAAACAGTGCCGAAGCAAGATGAAGAGTATGAATAGAATAAGCTAGAAGCAGAGGACAAGAGAAAACCAATGCAAGAAAATGATCTTTCCCAATAGATTGAAGAACTGATTGAGACCAATGACATGGAGGTAGAATTTAAGCCACAGAATGAAGATGCCAACCTGATAGCAAGTGCTTTGTAGGTCTTAGTTTAGTGTCCACCACCTCCAGTAGTAGTGTTAGCTCCAACCAAAGAAGGGGAAATTTTTCCTCTTGATATGATTCGGTAATGGGCTTCTACAATGTGTCATATGATGAAATATAGGAGAATATTATGCAAAAACGAAGACATCATTTTTCGTATGGCCTTGCATCTCTTGCATTCATTAGAGAAAGGCTGATGGTGGTAGACTCCAGGAAGAATCCAAAATGCCATTGTCAAAGCCAACTTGGCCATTGTTGGTGTAGCAATATGAAACATTCAATATTTGATTGTCAAGAATAACCAATTGATACGAGATTTATAGGTTGCTAGGAAAGAAGCAAAATAACTCTTGCGCAACACCACATAATGTATCTTTTGAATGGGTCCACTTGCGGGAGATGATAACAATGATACTTGCTGAAGTATCAACACTTGGATAGACCGAGTGGGACCCCTATGAGGAGATCATTACCATACCAAAGGAATTTTTCTTCTTCCACGGATTGTAGTAGTAGAGAAAAAACATTGTCAAAACTCTCAGGAATATTCAAGTTTCCATCACATCTGTGCATGAATGGACAATGCAATATAAAGGGGTGCTTCTTAACTTGGGAAATGAAATGAAACCACAAGTAGAGCTAGAGAAGGAAAAGCTTCAAATGTTGATTTAGAACAACAAGTGACTCACCTCTTTCATCGGTAGCATTCAGGACTCATATGTATGGTTATATAACCATTTGTATGCCTTGTTGAATGCACACAAGATCCCATAAGTTGTTTTGCTCACTGAAGCTAAACCTAGGAACCAGGTTATGTAGGAGATCAAAGAGTACTTGGAGGAGTTGAGATAGATTTGTACCAAGGAAGGTCTGTACCTAAATAGAGAGAATATGTAGAACTACATCAACAGTCTTGTCCAAATTAAAAAAAAAAATTCTCATGCTTCAGAATGAGGTTGAAGTTGGTTCCAAATCATTGTACTCACAGGCCATGGAAGCAAGAGTCTAATTCCATCCAGACATCATTACGTAGTTTGGGGATTTCGTCACACAATATCGATATTGGCACCAATAGGTGACCAAGAAGCATTACGTGGAAGTTGTTGAGCTAGAGTTTCCCAAAACTCAAGCATCATAGTGTTTTGTCTTGCTAGGTTTTCATGTTGGCTCTACCCTATTTTGTCTTATAAGGGTACAAGTGTAAATTGTAATATTATTTGTAATTATGTTGTAAGTGAAAATCGAAGTGTCAATATTGAAACATGAAGAGTCATGATGTAATGTAATGAGTCATCTTGTAAAGAAGTTGAAGAGTCATGAGCATAGTCCAAAGGTCACAAAGGGGAGTTGAAGAGTCACCCCCTCTTGTTATATATAGAACCTCATAAGTCATGTAAGAGGCTTTTTGAAGCCAATCATTTGGAAAGGCTTAGGCTTAGAAGGAACTTGGGAGTATTTTGAAGAGCCTTGGCTTCTCCGTAGCATAGAGCGAGTATACTTATTTAGAGGAGAAGGTGTTCTTGACTCTAATGATCCACTATTGGCAATAGTGGTCCGTCAATGGTGTATGTATAAATGGAACTTTCACTTATAATAAAACAAAAAGATAACACACTTTCATGCATATGTTGTGAATACAATAGGACTATTCTTGTTGTATTTTAAATTTATGTTATTTAACTTATGATTATGATTATGAACTATTTCATTTGCATTTGTATGGACCTTGTTGAATGTGTGTTGTTGTATTATTTCGTCACCTTAAATTATGGAATATTTCACATGTTAGCTCATGATGTCATTATGATCATGTGTTCCTTTCAAGATGCATACTATTACAGGCTTCCAGAGGGTGCACTTCCTTTTCCTTTCATGTGTTCAAACCTTCATGCATCACACTTGAATTTCCACGGGGTCACACACTTTCTCTCATCAAAGTTATTTTACATCACTCTATGTGTTTTTGCAATCAAGGCATAACATTATGACCCATTGCTAGGAATCCTACTCCAAACAGTGTGAGGTCTAGTTGGGACTTATTATCGAGGATATCCCCTGAATGTTTGCGGGTCTAGCCCTGTCAACAAGTGGAAGCCACAAAATGTAAGCTATAAAATGTAATCAATATTGATATGTTAGTGTGAGTAATTGCTAGATAGAAATCAAAAGAAGCATGTTTGAAGGAAAAAAATGTACTCTTTAGCTAAGGAGAAGAAAGATAATGTATTTTCATCAAAATCTTAAAGTGTAGGAAGTATATTTGGGCATCCAAATGTTTACTTCTTATTTCTTATACAGAGATAGACTGTAGGGGCATTCACTGGACATGTCACCTCTAAAAAGAGGATGAGTTCCAGAGGCTACCTAGCCCTCTACAGGCTCTGCCTAAAGAAATAACAAAGTAAACACTTAGAAGTCTTTGACATACACATACTTGAAGGTTAAGGTCTTGCGGAATAAGACAAGTAACTTTCTGTAGCTGAATAAGTGATTATGTGTGTATGCAAGTTATATTTATTTGTTGTTTAATACTTTATATCAGTTTTGTTTAGCATATCATCTTCAGCAAATAAAGACATCAAAAGGATAAAGCAGTTCACCCCCCCTCTGGGCTACATCTGCTGGACCAAACCTCTCCAACTAGGCTTGTCCTCTTGTATTAAAATTGCTACAAAGGCTAATACAAGAATATGGGTGTCTCAATCTGACTGTAAATACAGAATCAGAAGATAGGAATTAGCCAAACATGCTCTTTCCCCAACACTAAACAGTGAATTTTGTACCTTATACAATACTTTCCCCAATTCGCCCTAGTGGCCCTTTAAACTTGCATGGAGAATTTCGAGGTGAAGATGACCTCAATTGGTTCTGAAATCTCTGCCATTAGACTCAAAAGGTCGAAAATAGCAGACATAGGCTTTTGAATCACCAAAAACGGATGAACAGAACCCCCAAACAGCTCAATCCCTGAAATGGCCCTACTGGCCCTAAAAGCTTCCCTGAAGCTAAATAGTGAGAAAAATGTCTCAGAAGGGTAAACGAGCTGTAGAAATGGATTTAGAATGCTGAAAACCTTCAAAAATGACCTTCGTTCCACATTCACTAGCTGCACAATTCCCAATGCAGCTCCCAAACTGATTTGGCCCTGGTGGCTCCTGGAACTTCCACGAAGCAAAAACCACCTGCAAATGACCTCAGATGGTTGTAAGACCTGCACCAATGGCTTTAGAAGGTCTAAAATACCCAAAATCAAAAAAAAATTCATCCAAAACCGGAAAAATAAAATATGTGTAAGAGAAATCCCAAAAACAACTAGATTTCTCAACAAGAAGATAAGAATAGTGCAAAATAAATTATTTATCACTTCCATATATAAGGAACAAAGTCTATATATTCGGTATTATGAAAAATGGTTGATCCTCAATAAATTAGAAACTCTAGAAGGACTGAATAGAAGAAATTAATTTCTAATAGAATCAATTTTTGGAATGAATATGTTCACAATAATTTTTTATGTAGAATTGGATTGGTTTCCTAAGTATTCTGACAACGTGAAGGAATATGGTTTTAATTATTAGGGTTTCATTTTGCTATTTTTTGGAGTACTTTTCTAGAAGGTGAGGATGAAGAAGATTTTTAGACCACTATCATTTAATTTTTGGGAGATTATAAAATAGAAGAAGATGACCACCCTTCTTATAATTGTAGTGTTGTTTTCTTAGATTCCTCATAATTAGAATCATTGCACTAGGAGTAAAAAACATTAGTGTATATCAATATGAAATGCCTTTATCTGGGGGAGATGATTGACCTTAACATGGTCATCATGTTTACATATTTTTGGCATTCCGCACATGCTTTCTAGTTACCCTTTCTATCACTTTTCACCTGTTTTTGTTCAAAATGGAATTTTTGCAATAGAAACTCATTAACCTATATTTTTCACATTAGTTGTTTCATGAGATATGAAAATCTAGTTTATTCTACAAAATTATCGACCGCATTCTATCCAATTATTGCTCATTTTCCTTAAAAAGTACTTTCAAAATCCTAATGTTTATCATGTGCAACTGAGGTATGTAATATGTTTGGTACTCCTCTTATTTACATTTGAGATTGGACCAAAGGATTAGTTTAAGAGTAAATCTGGTATTATAGTTATGTTCTTGAAATAAATGTGAGGCACTAATATAAAGTTGTCCATGTCATGCACATAAAATAATCTGATGCAGACAAATAATATTTGTGAGGAAACATGTGGCATACTTGATTTCAGACTGAACGCTATAAAATTGGAACAAGTGGATGAGAATCATTCAATGTTTCATAGCGTTCGACATTCCATTGACGTCTTATTCTTTAGTTGTTTCTCACGGACCAATCAGGCATTCATCTACTTCCTGGATCATCTCTTGGACTAAAAAGGGTGGTTTTTGTTTCAAAAATTAGTGTATTGATAGTTGAAGAATAGTCAAGATACCTTGACATGAAATAGTCATTGCATTCCCAAGTCCAAACATCACATTTCTCATTAATATATGCCACTGTGCCTAGTTCTATTTAGAAATTTGATTAATTATGATGTGAATTGTTTTAGAATCTGTAGCCTCTAAATTTATATATCTTGTATGGATGTAGATTCACTGGTTGTTTATAAATATGTGCACTTAAACTCATAACACATTATGTTGAACTTTTCTATAGTTTTGTTGATGAATAAAATATCTCGTTGATGCGTTGCTTGATCTGTCGAGATTACCTTTTCGAATTCGATATTTTAGGTGTAGGTGAAGTCCCAAGTTGGGAGACCTTGAGGAAAGGTCATGCATTACATTTCCCTGGAGTAATTTATGTGTTTCTTTCTTGAAGATTGTGTGTTTATTTAATTGTTCTTAAATTAGGATCTATCAAACATATTTTCACAATGCGTTTACTTGCAATTGAGATTTATGTTATTCTTGTTCCTATATTATTTAGTGCCACATTTGATTCTTGGTGTATGTATAGGTGATTCCACAGTTTCTACATAACTTGTAGTGACTGTTGTAAAATCACTAGAACTCTTGCAAAAATGCAACGATTTTTATAGAAATAGAGCTGGATAGGAATCTTGCTTACACTTAGGGTAGTGACCTTAATATTAAGTGTTGACCTAAAATCCAACACTTAGGAAATGTGTATAAGCCAATTTAGCAGTTGGACCCTACTTGGCCATGATTTACCATCACTTGTAGGTTTTTTGCATGAGCATATAAAACTAGTAGGGACTTTTGGTACTTTCGCATACAACACAAAGGCCTCATAAATCTAACAAACCCTAGGTTGAAAATTAATTGATTATGTGAATGATCATCATTATTGCAAATAAATAAGAAAGCATGCGCAGTATTTTATTTTTCAAATTAACTATCTTCCAAATTCTATTAACTATTAACCTATATTTCTTTGTTGTAGGCAAGTTATAACAAACCCAAAACTATATTTCAAATTATGTTAACTATTAACCTATGTTTTTATGTTGTAGGAAAGATACAAGGAACACACAACTACCTTATTGAGTGGCCATAGGAAATATATAGGAATTCTATAGCGAAACCATTGATAGCCCATGGTAATTATACAAGAAATCCATGGCTAGAATATTAATGAGGTACAAGAATTTTGAATGAAGGTTGTTATTACCATGATATAGGATATCTGGGACTACAAATCAACCTAATTTTGAAGATGTGAAGCCAAATTTAAGGTGATAAGGACCATGAAACAAATTTTGTAGTCATGAAAAAAATATCTTTCAAAATTGAAATGTGTATATAGCACATGTCAATATCAGTAGAATCTAAGGTTATTTCTGATTTTGGTTATACAAGTAGTCATGGGTTAACAAAATTATGCTAAATTTGTAAAATAAAACAAGTATTTTTTTTATAAATATTATTGGTGTAGCATTAGAAGATATTGTTGTCAACCATGTCTAGATACATGTTGTCATCATATAGTATCCAAGGATTGTTATAGAGGTAGACCAGTCACAAAAATAGACACGGAAAAGAATTATGTTATAATTTATATTTCCTCTATTGAGACTTTTATTCAATTAACATCAATTTGAGCGTTGGTTCATGCGTCTCACGAATATTTGTGCATGAATTTGAATAAGTGCCTACTACATCCTTCTTGTTGAAAAGTGTAACTAGGTTCGGTCTTCATAATGACATGTAAGTATGATTTTATGTAATGAGATGTAAATAAGAAAAATTAAATTATTTTATTGACTTGATTCATGGGTTTCATCAGGAAGGATTTTTTTTTTTGAGTAAAGACTCCTATTTACAGTCTTTAGTATTTATTTGTCATCTAGTATTAAAATGTAAGAGTCATTGTCATGTAATGAAGTCATGTTACACTTTGTAAAAGCTCATCTTGTCTATGGAAACGTATCCTACAAGAAATTGTCACCTAACCTCTTCACGTTAGCCTACAATGATGAGGGAATATTATAGAAAAAGTCGGCCTAATGACCCAATGAAGATGTGTATAAATAGCCTAACTTTGCCTCATTTTTAGACACACAATTCAACCAAGAATTTCAATCTGATTTTGTCTAGAGAAGTGCAAAAACAATGAAGAAGGAAGGTACGAAAAGAGGTAAAGAAGTGAAAATAAGAGGCCAAAGCAAGGTGCAAAGAAATAGAAGTTTTTTTTGGGCATATGAAGAAGATTCTTCTGGGTATGCAAAGTAGAATTCTTTTGGGATCTGCAAAGCACGGTTTCATTAGGGGAATTTTGAGGTCTAATTGGGCCTTCTAAGAAAGATGTACAAACAAAATAAACTTTATAAGAACCAATAGGATTCAAGATGATGATGTAAACCATGGGGATGGTTCACCATTTTTGGAGTAAAAAAATAAAAGTTTTATAAATAATAAAATAATGAAACTACTTTTTCAACTCGTATTTTCAACTAATCTTCCTAACGTTTTACTCAAAGTTCAAGTGGGAGTACTCATTGGATGCAAAATTCATCTAAGAAGTATCCATTCTACATACTTTCAATGGACTATGCTACATGAAAAAAGAGAAATACATGAAAAAACATGATTGCAATCAAGCTTTTCATGTATTTCTCATTTTTCATGTAGTAGGGTTCACCAAGAGTATGCAGCATGGGTCCTCATTGGATGGTGAATAAAATTCTCCATCCAATGAGTGTTACTGCTTGAAATTTTATTAACCCCATAGGGAGATAAGTTGAAAATACGAGTTGAAAAAATAGTTTTTTCTTTTTCCCTCTAAAGTTGATGATGTAATCTAATCGTATTTTATTATTTCTACTAGTATTTTATAATTTCTTTAAGAGGCCTATTTTAGAGCACAAAATTCCCCTAATGCTTATAAGATTGAAAAGGAAGGAATATTCTGAGGTAGCAAAGGAAAGACTCTTCCTGGTAATCAACGTAGAGACCGAGTTTCTCTATATAAGACCTAGAGACCAAGATGCTCTAGGGAAGTTGTCAAAGTGCAGTTGAAAACAATAGAGACCGAGTTTCTCTAGAAGGATCCAAAAGGGAGTAGTTATAGATCAAGAAGAAAGGTGAAGGAAGGAAGAGGTAGAGCATCAATTTTGGTGACAAGGTTCTTTAGAGGATACTATAGTCAAGGGTCCGTGTGAAGGTCTTGGTACTTATCAATTGAAGATATAGAAGAAGAATTTAGATTAGTTTTTCCTCTCAAGAGGTGAGAGGTTTTGGCCCTAGCTGAAGAAGCCTACATACTGTGTCACTTGTCTTTTATACATATTGGTAATTTTCTTGATAAAGAACACATCAATAAGCTAATGAAAAAAATACTATAATATTAAGAAGTAAAAGTGCATCACAAGCAATTATCGAGAAGAGAAATTGTTAACTCTAAATGCACTAGATTTGTCAACATGGTATCAAAAGTTAGGTGTCGAAGACAAGAAGGGGCAGTCAAAACAAGTTAACACACAAGAATCAATCTTGAAATAAAGAATCAAAGTATGTCAAAGTCTATCAACGATATCAAGATCTACATCAAAGAAACCCTAGATCTAAGAAGGTGGAAAGAAATACTGAAACCCTAGAAGCACTTCAGATATCATCACATAATCAAAGGAGTGAAAACCCTTCAATTCAAGAAGGATCATGAATCAATATCTCTCTAATAAATCACTCAATAACACTCAATAAGATCCCCCTATCAAAAATGAGATTAATAAAACAACAAGCATATACAAATTGTACAATAAGTGTATGACTATATCTGATAAATCAATAATGTATTTTTTTCAATAAATTAATTGATTGAACTAAAATGCATGAAGAACTGAAGAAGAGAATGATGGATCACATTAAGGTATAAATAACCCACCCCCAAAATAAGAAGTCACCAGCTCATGCTAGATACATTAATGGGGAAGTGACAGCCCAAAGAATTCTTATAGAACCTATAAAAGACTCTCTAATCACATATGTATCAAAATTGGAGAATGCAAAAGCTATATATGAAAAATTGGTAGAGTTTTTTTTTGTAACTGTCGCAAGAGAAGTAATATCCTTGTGACAAGAACTCTACAACATCCAAGTAAGATGGAATAGCCTCATACTTCATGAAGATATCATAAATTTGAGATCAACTACAAGAACTAGGAGAGGTTATGTCTGATTGAGAGATGACCGCAAAGGTACTAAATGCACTACTAGAAGAATGGGGTATATTCACTTCAAGTTTATATGGGAAGAAAGAGACTACTCCATTTCAAGATCTATGGTCACTCTGTAAGATTAAAGAAACCAGACTGAAGGAAAATATTAATGTCAGACCAAATGAGCAGAATCAAGCGTATGCTACAATGACAACAAGAAATGGAAAATTTGGAAAGTTTGGTCCACCAAAGAAAAGGAGAACATGGATAAGATAAGATTCTGTTGACTTCATGAACTTGGGAATTATAAAATATATTCTCCTAATTGTAGTAAGGACAAGAGGAACATGGGAAAAGCACACATTACTGAAGAAGTGAAAGAACCTAAGTCAAAGAAGCCTAAGAAAGAAGAAGTAAAAATATATACTATGAATGAGATTATCTTCTTCTCTAGAAGGTACTTTCCACATGAAAATAATAAATAGGGTGCAATTTAAATAATATAGGATGCATTATATTAGAAAATAACATGATAGAATAATTAGTAGTAAGAACTTGTAACATGAGAAGAAAAAAGTATGTCTAGTGCAAATCCTATGGATTACAAGGAATAGGAAGCTCTTAGTAAACCTCATTGATACTTATAGAATGAAGCATAGGTCATAATTGATTGGGATCATCATAGTCAAAGAAAAATTTGCTAGGTAAGGATATGTAAGATCTTCAAGTTTCTCTTATGGAATCCTTGTCAAAGGATTCACAAATCTAGAGAGGAAGAAAAATGATTTCTTTGGGAATTCCAACTCATGGGATTCAATGGATAATGGTATAATGACATAACAGGAAAGAAAGATAAAGTACTTTCGAATGAAGCTACTATAGGAAGGATGGCTGGCTGAAAGAAAGATGAGGTATGTATGCTTGCATAGATTATGATGAAAGTTATGTTTGTAGATAATATGGATCACTATTTCCATCCTAGGAAATATGATCAAGAAAAGAAAGGGTCTCCTCCTCCAAAAGATTGCAGAAAAAGCACAAGTCACACTAGATTAAATAAAAATAATATATATTCTCATATGAATCATGAGGAATTTGAATAGAATCAAGGAAATATGATTGGAAGCTCCTGGGAATGAAATGTGTGACAAAAGAAAGGAAGAGATTGGAATAATATGCAACAAGGGAAGAAGGAATTCAACATCCGAAGTCAAAGAATATTTGACTGGAAGATCTCCCAAAAATATATGAAGTCTTTGATGGAATTCAGAAAAAGATAGAGACCCTTGAAAATGGATATTTGTGGGATATGTGCCAATCTGCATGCGGGATGCTGATACTTACAGGAAGATGTCATGATGAAATATCATCACAAAAGTAATTTTGAGTTGAAGTGTTCATTGATTAGTTTTGAACTAACATCTGGTTGGATTTCCAAAGGGAAGATCTATAAATGGCTTCCAAGTAGATCATATAGATGTAATTATGAATACTGAACCTAGTTACACTTTTCAACACTCCCTCTTAACTAGGGACATATTCATAAGGGTACTTGGACTTTCTATATTGACTTGCAAGTCCAAGTACCATTTTTCTTACTTGCTTCATGGGTTTCATGAGAAAGGATTTTATTTTTGAGTCAAGACTCCCATTGAAGGTCTTTAGGATTTATTTATCATCTAGTTATAAAATGTAAGAGTCATTGTCATGTAATGAAGTCGTGTTACACTTTGTAAAAGTTTGTCTTGTCTATGTAAAATTATCCTCCAAGAACTTGTCACCTAACCTCTTCAAGTTGACGTACAACGATGAAGGAATATGCTAGAACAAGTTAGCCTAATCTCTAGCTGTCAAATTAGTGTAAATACCCAGTGAAGACGTGTATAAATATCCTAAATCAACCTCATTTGTGGACACACAATTTGGACAAGCAATCCAATCTGATTTCAGCTATAGAAGTGTGAGAACAATGTAGAAGGAAGGTATAAAGAGAGAACTAGAAAGAAGTACGAAAAAGAGGCAAAAGAAAGGTGCGACAAAAGAGAAGTTTCCTCCAGGCATACAAAGAGGATTCTTCTAGGTATGTGTAGTAGAATTATTTTGGGATCTAAGAAGTAGGGTTCCTTGTGGGATTGTAAAGGAAGGACTCTTCTGGGCTAGCAAAGGAAAGACTCTTCTGGGGTAATCAAGGTAGAGATCGAGTTTCTTTATAGAAGACCTAAAGACTAACATGCTCTAGAGAAGTTGTGATGGTGTAGTAGAGAAGGATAGAGACCGAGTTTCTCTAGAAGGATCTGAAAGGGAGCAGTTCTAGATCAAGAAGAAAGGCAAAGGAAGGAAGAGGAAGAGGATCAAGGTTGGTGACAAGGTTCTTGAGAGGATAGTAGAGTTAAGGGTCTGTGTAAAGGTCTTCGTAATTATCAATTGAATATCTAGAAGAAGAATTTTGATTAGAGTTTCCTCTCAAGAGGTGAGAGATTTTGGCCTTGGCTGAAGAAGCCTACATACTATGTCACTTGTATTTTATGCATATTGGTAATTGTCTTGATAAAAGAACACATTCATAAGCTAATGAAGAAAATACTATAAGATTAAGAAGTAAAAGTGCATCACAAGGAATTATCAAGAAGAGAGATTGTTAACTCTAAAGGCCCTAGATTTCTCAACACTTCTCTATCACATTTTTTGAGGAGTTAAGTCCCACTCTGATATAGATCTCTTATGTTACCAGAATTATCCAATATATTTTACTTTTTTTATGTTATCAGAATTACATATAAAAGAGCATAAAACGACCACATGTGCATGCTTTGAAGAAGATAGTACATAATGAGGATCATCAAATCAAAGGACACAAAACACATTGATAATAGAGTTCACCCAATGTCGGTTACATCTCTGAGCCTTGGTGTAAAGAGTGGAGAGGTCACTTCATTAAATTATGTAATATAATGATGAGTACATAGTACATTCTTTATCATTACAAGGATAAATACCCTCAACCAGAGTGGCATGTATCTCCACGAGATGTTCTCAGGAACTCTCACTCATATGGGAAAATTACCTCAATAAGAGTGGCATGTACCTCCATGACACATTCTCCCTATAGGAACTATCACTCAAATAGGAATTCCCTCAGCATGACAAGCTAATAAAATATCACATGATGTGGCACACAAGTATCCCCCAACATAATGGTAATCAAGGATCTCAACAACAAAAACATCATCTTATAAAATCAAAAGAAAAACATTACATAATTGCATCATATAAGTACACTTTCGAGGATGCCCGAAAGAAGGAAAGATCACCTACTGAAATAGCCACCATTGATGAAGTTTTAGCATGAAAACATGTCAAAATACTATAAACTTTTCTCCTTTCTGACACTGTCAAATTCAGGACACTCAGGAATCTTAAATATTACCCCAAAGATTCATTCCTGAATATAGCCAAAATATCCACTGCTCAGATGAATATTCTAAGCACACCATTGTGCTCCTTCTGAAGTTCTGTGAAAAATTACTATAAAGTCAGCGTCATTATGACACTAGCAAAAATAAACCTCTAAGGGAGTCTTTTAGATTCCACAAGCTTCTCCAAAGATTCCTTGTTGCTGGACACCTGAATTTTTTCTACTCAAACGAATATTCTGACTGCATGTTTGGACTCGTAGTGAGAAAACATGCAAAGATGACTATCAACTTGTCAAATTTTGACACTGGCACCTCTCGCCCTTTAAGAGAATATTTTTAGCATCAAAGAATATTCCCTATAAATATGTCATCTTGAAAAGCGTGTTGGCATGGTTTCACCTCTATGGATAATCTCATGTCCCTCCTTGGTCAAGTGCTCGGTGCTCTCTCCCATCCCTCTGTTCAGCGAATGACAGAGTTTAAGTTTTAAGTAATTTTGCCTTGACGTAGTTAGCCTAATGGGTTGGCGAGTTGGCAAACAATTGTGATTGGCTATGAGTGTTCGGGGGTTCCCACCTCACTGAACCCCAAATAAAATGGGTGAACTTTATTTTTAAATCATAGATTAGTTAAATCTACTGGCATTTAACCTTTAGTTTTGTGGTCAGCATCAATTTTTAACGTTTCCTCGATGGTTACGTTGGGAAGCGCATGGATATGTTTGCTATAACATATTTTGGTTTATGGAATGTGCTAGCACCATATAATGCGATATTTTTTTTATATGCGGTTTGTGGGACCACTTCGTCGGCGAGGCCAACGGACCCACCAACTGCGGGTTCGACTCCCACTAGTTTTGTTATAATATATATGCTATATATTGTTAGGTCCATGGTTGCATAGCATATATATTTGTTACAATGGTCAAGGGCGGTAGTGTTTGACAGACTACCACGCCATATATAATACATGATTTTTTAGTTTTACATATATTTGATATATATGTTTGGTGGGGTGAGCGGATTTGGCGGGCCTAACTTGCACTTTTTTTTTAATAATTTTTTTTTGTTTTTAAAATGAATTGTCTTTTTTTTTTAATTTTCTGATAATAAGGTTCATCAGATGAATTAACGTTTCATAAAATTTGCCTGGTCTGGTGGCTAGATGCGGTGTGCTGAGACATGGCCAAATTATTGCCTTCTTAAGCCCGCCACTTTTCGAAGTTTGACACAAGCTTTGACTGCAAATATCTGGAGAATATGAACTCAGGTTTGAGTGTCATTTCCACTATTGGAATTAGCGCAATGAGCACTATGATCTAGTCTCAGTTTTTCTTTAATATGAATACTTTTATTTTTGAGCTATTTTGAGCCCTCTTTGACTTTTGAGTGTCTCTGGAGCCACCTAGATCATTCCTCCCCACTGAGGAGGAATGAACATAAGATGCAACTGTTGTGTAAATTTTCTGCACCACAAGTTTCCTGACATATCATACTTCCTTCTCCTTCATACTTGTTCTTTGGAGCCATAAGTGGTGAGCTAAAAACTGTATCGCCTACAAACCTATATTAAATATTTGAAAATTACATGACCAATAATGACGCAAGAATCCCAATACTTTCCAAGAGTATATAAGGCACACTCTTTGGTCAAGTTTACATCAGAATAGAAACAAATACCATTACCATCAATAAAGGCCAAAACATCATTGTTTCTTCAATAAGTGATGGAAAACACATCATCACTTTTACATTTATATTGCAACAAATGATTTAAAAAATACGTTCATGACAAGATATCATATATATAAAGATCATCTCTCACTCATAAAAGTGAATGGGCTATCTCCATGTGACGGATTTGCTTGTCGAACAATCTTTCCAACTGGTTCTTGCATGGGAATTTTGTCCTTGCGACACTGGTCTAGATGAAGCCTCCAACATTTGGCCCTTTAAGATCACCTTTTTTGCAATGACTACAAAAATAATTCTTCCTCCAGACCTACTTAACCTGCTTCCTTCCCTGATGTGGAGAGGGCCTTTCATGCCTTATCCTCTTTCTTGTTGTTATTTTCTTCCAGCATTCAACAACCACATGGTTATGTAAACCAAAAAAACTACAAAGTTTTCTATGTGATGATTTTTGTTCCTCATTAACATGTTTGTAACAAAAAAATGAACTTTAGAATAGTGATACTACTTATACCTATCTTGATTGTCTCTGGTGCAATTCTGGTGATGGGAGCTTGCCTAGATCCCTCTTTGTGATGTGAAATGTAATGGGAGGATGGTGATGTGTTCCCATCATTCTCTTTCCTCGATGGTTTCAATAATTTCTTGGGATATTCTTACACCTTTGAGCACTCTCATTCACTATATCCCATACCTACGAATCGAGGTCTTTGTAACACCTCCAATTGTTGAGTCATTCCTTGGCCATAAACAACAAGTCCTCCTCCTTTATATCCCATATTGGTCAGGTGTCTCATACCCATTCCTCAAATGGGTACCCCCATATTTCCAAAAGAAATAGTGTCATGTGAAAATGAAGTTGAAGAATGATCAACTCTATTTACCTCATCTACCGATTCTAAACTAGGTGATGATGGCTTCTCTAAGCCTTTGTTGCACTTCAAATCTTCCAAAGCCCCTTCCATGAATCGTAGCAGAAGCTACAATATTTGCTTCTTATTTTTTTCTCGTATAAGTCTCCTGAATTTAGCATTGCTTGCTTGAAGTCTCTAACTGATATCCTTATTTGAATGATGAGAATATGGTAAAGAGGAAGAATTTTCACTCAAGGGGGTAGATGGAGCATCGTTCTCTACTCTTTCTTTCTCCCATTGTTATCTTTCCATTTTCTTCTCGTAAGCTTCATACATTATGTCCACCATTTTTGACATCCTGAGGAAGACCTCGAACATATTTTTGTCATAATCCATTTTATTTCTTGTTGCATGTTGAATCATTCACATGTGCAATTGACATCAACAAGAAGACTTCTCCGATAACAAACTTGATCCACATCTCTTTAGCCACTGGAATTATCCAAGATCTTTTATTTTTGTGACGTTATTAGAATTACATATAAAAGAGCATAAAATGACCACATGTGCATGCTTTAGAGAATATGGAACATGATGATGATCATCAAATCAAAGGACAGAAAACACAATGATAATGGATTCCACCCAATGTGGGTTATGTCTTTGGGCCCTAGTGTCAAGAGTGGGGAGGCCGCTTCATTGAATGATGTAAGATGATGATGAGTACATATTATATTCTTTGTCATTACAACGATAAATAACCTCAACCAAAGTGGCATGTATGTGCATGAGAACTTCTCAGGAACTCTCACTCATATGGGAAAATTCCCTCAATAGGAGTGGCATGTCTCTCCATGAGATGTTATCCCTATAGGAAATCTGACTCAAATAGGCATTCCTTGAGCACGATAAGCTAATAAAATCTCACATGGTGTGGCACACAAGTATCCCTCAACATAATGGTAATAAGTGAACTCAGCAACAAAAACATTATCTCAGTCAATCAGAAGAAAAACATGACATAGCTGCATCATATACCTCCACTTTTTGGGATGGCCAAAAAATAAAAATCCAAGTCCAGGCATTGACTTGCTTCATGAGTTTCATGAGAAAGGATTTTATTTTTGAGTCAAGACTCCCATTGAGGGTCTTTACGATTTATTTATCATCTAGTCATAAAATGTAAGAGTCATTGTCATGAAATGAAGTCGTGTTACACTTTGTAAAAAGTCATCTTGTCTATGTAAAAGTATCCTCCAAGAAATTGTCACCTAACCTCTTCAAGTTGGCCTACAACGATGAAGGAATATGCTAGAACAAATCAACCTAATCTACAATTTTCAATTCAGCCAGAAGGACCAATGAATCCATGTATAAATAGCCTAATTCATCCTCATTCGTAGACAAAAGATTTGGACAAGCAATTCGATCTGATTTCAGCTAGAGAAGTGTGAAAACAAGGAAGAAGGAAGGTACAATTAGAGGACTAGAAAGAAGTGTGAAGAAGAGGAGAAAGAAAGGTGCGAAGAAAGATAAGTTTCTTCTGGGCATGTGAAGAGGATTCTTCTAGGTATGGGAAGTAGAATTCTTTTGGGATATGAGAAGTAGGGTTTCTTCTAGGATTACAAAAGAAGGAATCTTCTAAGGCAACAAAGGAAATACTCTTCTGTGTAATCAAGGTAGAGATCAATTTTCTCTATATAAGACCTAAAACTGAGATTCTATAGGGAAATTGTGAAGGTGCAGTGGAAAAGGATAGAGATCGAGTTTCTCTAGAAGTATCCAAAAGGGAGCAGTTCTAGATCAAGAAGAAAGGGGAAGGAAGGAAGAGGCAAAACTTCAAGGTTGGTGAAGAGCTTCTTGAGAGGATACTAGAGTTAATGGTCTGTGTCAAGGTCTTGGTAATTATCAATTGAAGATATAGAAGAATAATTTTGATCGAGTTTTCCTATTAAGAGGTGAGAGCTTTTGGCGCTAGATGAAGAATCCTACATACTATGTCACTTGTCTTTTATGCATATTGGTAATTGTCTTGATAAAACAACATATTAATAAGGTAACGAAGAAGATACTATAGGATTAAGAAGTAAAAGTGCATCACAAGAAATTATCAAGAAGAGAAATTTTTAACTCTAAAGGCCCCAAATTTCTCAACACTTCTCTATCACATTTTTTGAGGAGGTAAGGCCCACTCTGATCTAGATCTCTTCAGCAACCGAAATTATCCAAGATATTTTACTTTTATTATGTTATCAAAATTACATATAAAAGAGCATGAAACGACCACATGTGCATGCTTTGAAGAATATAGAACATAATGACGATCATCAAATCAAAGAAAAAAACACATTGATAACAGAGTTCACCCAATGTGGGTTATGTCTCTAAGCCTTGGTGTAAAGAGTGGAGAAATCGCTTTATTAAATTTTTTAAGATTATGATGAGTACATAGTACGTTCTTTGTCACTACAAGGATAAATATCCTTAGGCAAAGTGGCATGTCTCTCCATGAGATGTTCTCAGGAACTCTCACTCATATGGGAAAATTCCCTCAACAAGAGTGGCATGTATCTCCATGACACATTCTCCCTATAGGAACTCTCACTCAAATTGAAATTCCTTGAAAATGACAAGCTAATAAAATGTCACATGACTTGGAACACAAGTATCCCTTGACATAATGATAATCAGGGATCTGAACAAAAAAAAACATCATCTCAGTAAATAAAAAGAAAAACATGACATAATTGCATCATATACCTACACTTTCAGGGATGACCAAAAAATTCAAAGTTCACCTAATGAAACAGACACCATCGCTAAAGTTTTAGTGTGAAAACATGTCAAAAGAGTATAAAATTTGCCCCTTTCTAACACTATCAAATTCAGGACCATTAGGAATCTTAAAGATTACCCCAAAGCTTCCTTCCTAAAGATATCCAAAAAATCCACTACTCAGATGAATATTTTGAGCACACCATTGCACTCCTTGTGAAATTCTGTGAAAAATTACTATAAAGTCAGTATCATTTTGGCACTGGCAAAAATCAACCTCTAAGGGAGTCTATTAGATTCCATAAGATTCTCCAAAGATTCCTTGTTGCTGGACACTTGAATTTTTTCTGCTCAAATGGATATTCTGACTTCATGGTTGGACTCCTAGTGAGAAAACATGCAAAAATGACTATCAACTTGTCAAACTCTAACACTAGCACCTCTTGCCCTCTAAGAGAATATTTTTCAGCATCAAAGAATATTCCCCACAAAGATGTCATCTCAAAAAGTGTGCCGACATGGTTCCGCCTCTGTGGATGCACTCATGTCCCTCCTTGGTCAACTGCTTGGCACTCTTTCCCGTCCTTATGTTCGGCGAATGGTATATTTTTTAGGTAATTTTTTCTTGCCATAGTTTACAAAGGCCAATGGCCTGGAAAGTTGGCAAACAATTATGATTGGTTATGAGTGGTCGGGGGTTCCCACTCCACCGACCGTAAAATAAAATGGGTGCACTTTATTTTTAAACTAGATATTAGTTAAATCTCTTGGCGGTCAACCTTTAGTTTGGCAATTAGTATCAATTATTAATTTTTCCTCTGTGGTTACATTGGAAAGCGCACAATTATGTTTGTTGTAACATATTTTGGTTTATGGAATGTGCTAGTAGCATATAATGTGATATTTTTTTGATATGTGGTTTGTGGGACAACCACATGGGGAGGGTCGGCAGACCCACCATCCATGGGTTTGACTCCCACCGATTTCGTTATAATATATCTGATATATATTGTTGGGTCCCTCATTGCATAACATATATATTTGTTACAATTGTCGGGGGTGGTAGGGTTTGACCAACTGCCACCCCATATATAATACAATCTTTTTTACTTTTACATATATTTGATATATACTTTTGATGGGGTGAGCGGGTCTGGCGAGCCTAACCCCCTCCTATTTTTTAATAATTTTTTTTTGGTTTTTAAAACAAATTGTCTTTTTTTTTTTTAAAATTTGTTGAAAATAAGGTTCATCGAACAAATTAATGGTTCGAAAAATTCACCCAGTCTGGTAGCTATATTTTATGCACCGAGACTTGGCTAAATTGTTGCCTCCTTACACCTACCACTTTGCCAAGTTTGGCCCAAACTTTGACCGCGAATATCTGGATCACACGAACTCGGATTTGAGTGACATTTGCACTGTTGCAATGAGGGCAATGAACACTATGATCTAGTCCTGGTTTTTCCTTAATCTAAGGACTTTTATTTTTTATCTATTCTGAGTCCTCTTTGACTTCTGAGTGTCTCTAGAGCCACCTAGATCATTCCTCCCCACTTAGGATATTTTGGTCTGCCAAAAGCATGAACATAATCTGCAACTGTAGTGTACATTGTCTGCACCAAAGGTGTCCTAACATATCGCACTTCCTTCTCCTTCATACTTGTTCTTTGGAACCAGAAGTGATGAGCCAACACCTGTATCCTCTACAAACCTATAGTAAATATTTGTAAATTACATGACCAACAATGGTCGAAGCATCACCATAATTTCCAAGAGTATATAAGACACACTCTTTGATTAAGTTTACATTAGAATAGAAACAAATACCATAACTATCAATAAAGGCCAAAACATCATTTTTGCTTCAATAAGTGATGGAAAATGCATCATCACTTTTACATTTATATTACAACAAATGGTTTAAAAAATACATCCATGAAACACTATCATAGATAGAAAAATCATCTCTCACTCATAAAAGTGAATGGGCCATCTCCCTATGACAGATTTCTTTTTTGAATGATCTTTCCAACTGGTTCTTGCACGGGCATTT